>SJYX01000895.1:300414-374487 GCA_006410675.1 Oreotragus oreotragus
AAAAAAAAAAAAAAAGAGATAGTCACTCTCAGCATTGTGATATCTCCTTAAATGTTGCATCTCAGATCCAGCCCTGGCCCTGCGTACATTAATAAATAAAGATGATAATAGTGCCTTGCTTCCAGGTTGTTGTAAAACATAAACAACTTAAGTGCCAAGGATTTAAACAATGCCTGACACAGAGCATGTTTCGTATAAATATTTGCTTTTTAAAAAAATGTTCAAGCTTGGCCATTTACCAGCTCTCCAAACTTGGACAAAAAAACACACCCTCTACGTTCTTACCTAGAAAATGAGAGCTACAGCCACTAGGCTGGTTATAATAAAAGGAACGAATAATAACAAGTGTTGGAGAGGATGCAGAGAAACTGGAACCCTCAGACATTCCTAGTGGGAAGGTAAAATGGTGCCGTCATTTGGAAAACTACCCGGAAGTTCCTCAAAAGCTGCATGGAGTATTTCCATGTGACCCAGCAATTCCAATCCTCCTAGGTATATACCCCAGGGAAATGGAGACGTATGTCTGTGCAAAGACCTATACTGAATCTTGTACATGAATATTCATAACAGCTCTGTTCATGATGGCCAAGACATGGAAACCACCCAAAGGCCAATCACCTGATGAATGGATAAACAAAACATAGTATATCCATACACTGGATTATTGCTCAGCCATAAAACGGATGAAGCACTGATACAAACTACAACACTGATGAACCTCAACAATATTCTAAGTGAAAAAAGCCAGACACAAAAGGCTACATATTGCATGATTCCATTTATACGAAATGGCCAGAACAAGCAAATTCATAGAGACAGAAAGCAGATTATTGCTTACTAGGGGAGACTAGGCAGCAACTGCTAAAGGGTATGGGTTTCTTTTGGGGATGATGGAAATGTTCTGTAATCAGAGAGTGGTGACTATTGCACAACCTTGTGATATACTAAAAATCACTGAATTATACACTCTAAATGGTGAGTTTTATGGTACATTAATTATCTCAATGCAACTGTCATTTTTTTTAATGAGATCATGAATAATTCCCAGCTTATCTACTTACGAAGATGTAAAGATCAAATTGAGGTTACCAACAGGAATGCATGTTTTGAATCTGAAAGCAGTTTTTATCATTCATTTTCCATAACTTGTTTCAACAACCTTTAACAAACTTCTATTGATCTATGAGCTTCATGTGTGATATTTTTTTTTCTGCTTGTTCACATTTCCAAGTCTGACAACATGAGTAAATGCAGAGCCTCCCTCCCCAACAATGCTAAGAACATGCCAGCAAGGGTTCTGACACCAGGTCCTGGCCTCAGTCCTTCCAACGACCTTCTATGGGCGTCTGGGGAAACTGTTGTTTCTCGAGAAAATGGCTACAAACAGCATTTTGGAAAGAGTAACAAACACATGAAACATGTTCCCTACAACTGGCTGGCTGCCACCCAGGGGCTCATTAAGTGTGATGCTGTCCAGCTTGGTGATGTTAATCCTGATCAGTCAGCGTGATGATTCAAGCAAAGACGCCACATCTAGCTCCCTCTTCCCAGCTCAACACGTGAACCCTGAAGTGTGTCATCTATGACGACCACCTGAACTGACAACACCCAAATGTCTACTGCCTGCCCAGACCCCTCTTTTGAGCATCAGTTCCATCGACCTAACTAACCTCTAGACTAGCACTGCTTCTCACCTGGGATGTACACACAGAATACCTGGGGATCTTCTCAAAATACAGCTTCTGATTTAGGAGGTCAGCCGGTGGGGGTCTGATTCTGCACTTGTAACCAAGTCCCAGCTGACATTGATGCTGTGGGTCCCTGGACCATACTTTAATTGCTCTAGACATTCCCTCAGACATCTCAAACTCCACACATTCAAGCCCAAATTCATCATCTTCACCCCACAAGACAAAGTGTTCTCTTTCTAGCTCTTCCTATACTCTTCTTCTTCTCAGTAGTTTTCCAACTTGAGCAAGCATCAGAATCACTTGGAAGTCTTACCTCATCGGACCACTGAAACCTGCCTACAAAGAGTATGATTCAGGAGATTTGGGTGGGGTCTGAGAATCTGCCTTTCTTACAAGTTCCCAAGGGATGCTGATGCTGGTCTGTGGGCCAAACTGCTCTGTTTCACCCCCCAAGTACTGCACCATCCCCAGGTCCAAACCCGACCCAAGCCTCCACTGCATAGAATCCGTGTCCTCTTTTGTCCTTCCACTGAGCCCCATGTAACTGTCACAGCCCTGATGTCAGCTTGTTCTTCTATTCTCCTCAACCCTGTGATTGTAAGTTCAAACTCTTCAGCTCAGCCACCTAGCCTGCACAGCAAAGCTCCTATCACATCTCCTGTCACAGCCTGGTACTAAAGAGACCTCCCACACCACACTCCTTGGAGTTTCCCAACAGAACAACCCAATTTATTTCTCCGTGCTCTGGCTACGCTGCTTTCTCCTCTAGGCTGCTTTCCCCACCACCATTTTCTGCAACAACCAGCTAGTCACCCTTCAGGACTTAGCTGAGCATTAATTCCTCCATGAAGCTCTTCTGGGTCCAAACCCCACCCCAACCCTCCACTCCCTAGAATCAATGTTCATCTCTTTTTTCCTTCCACTAGACCCCATGTAACTGTCACAGCGTAATAACCTTTTATTGTACCAATTTCTTTAGACTGCCTTAGTTTAACAGACTGTAGGCTCCTTCAGAGGAGGGGATATGTCTTATTTGTCTTATATCTCTAGATTCTAGTACAATGGTTGGCATAGAGCTGGTATTCAATAACTGTTGAAAAACTGAAATAACAAATGAATGAATGGCTCCAACCATGACTGCCAAAGCAAGAACAATCTCCCCTTCTTATTGAAAGAAAGTGTGAAAGTGTTAGATGCTCAGTCGTGTCCGACTCTTTGCAACCTCATGGACTATAGCCCGCCAGGCTCCTCTGTCCATGGAATTCTCCAGGCAAGAATACTGGAGTGGATTTCCATGCCCTCCTCCAGGGGAACTTCCCAACCCAGGGATTAAATGCACGGATTCAAACCCAGGGATTGAATCTGCATTGCAGGCAGATTCTTTACCATCTGAGCCATCAGGGAAGCCCCCATCTTCCCATTACTATCCATGTTTAATTGCCAGTACATGAAATANAAAAAAAAAAAAAAGATACTGGGCCGCATACATATATATCTACGTATAGAGGCACGAAGAGACCTGAGCTCAGGGGTCCTTGGTGCAGCGTCTTGAACAAGCAGGACACCTGAAACAAGCGTCATAGGACAACATTTTAAGGAATTAGTCAGTACATCTCTCCCTCTCAGCAATCCCTTCTCTCCCTGAGCAGTGCCTCTAGAATGACCTTGATCATTACAGCACCAGAAAAGAGAAAAAGTAAAGGTCAGCAGAAGAAAAGAGGTTTCTTTAGAATCTGAAATGCTGGGCCTTGTCTGGCAAGATCCAAAGCTGGGAGTATAGAGAGCAGAGGTATCGTGTACACTCCAGAATGTGAAGAAGATGCTAAGACTGAAATAATCTTCTCAAACCTATAGGAATTAAGAGTTTGGCTAGCAGGCACAGGAGGGAGCAACTGAGAGGCAGTAATCAGAGGTTAGAGTAGAATAGGGGTGGGGAGTAACAGAAACCTCAGATTTGTTTAGGAGCCTGAGAATAGAAGGGGCCTGCAAGCTTTGTAGGGAAGTCTGTGTCCAACATGGCTCCTGAACATGGGAGGACTTGGGATGGAGGGATCCACCTGAGCACTGATGGGTCATCCCTAAGGAGTCTTTGTGGTTCTAACAAGAACACAGAGCACATGACCTCCGACTAGAATACAGGTGGAGACCTCAAGAACAGTTACTGCAAAGGGTGGGAGGCAGTTCACGGAAGCAAAGGAGCAGCCACAAAACAGAACACAGCTGCACAGAAGCCTCTCATCTGGAGAGCCAGGTCTCCCTCAGGGAAAAGGGTACAATTCGAGGACAGAGGGAAATCCTGAGTGAACTAAGTATGAATCACAGAATTGGTCATGTTTGTTGCTGTTGGCTTGTTTGTTGTTTGTTTGTCTTGCTTTGTGTTTTTTGGCCATGCTCCATCTGATCATCTGAGCTTCCTGGAGTTGGCAGTTTTCCTGCAGCAGCAGAAACCAAGACTCATGAACCAAACCTAGTTGTAGAAAAATAAATTGCATTTTGCAACTCTGGGTTGCTATTGTAAATTTGAAACTCAACGTAAGCATCCTGAAACAGGAGAATGATGAGCTAGGTAAATGAAGGTACACGTCAGAGTACATGCTGGTGGAGTTCAATGAAGCTGTTTAAAAGCTGCATAGGTACGGATACAGAACGGTCCCCAAAGTACCCTGCAATGAAAAAGGACAAGACGCAGACACAGGAAACATTCATGCTCCTTGTTTGTGTTTACAAATAAAGGAGGAAGACATGTATACAAAATATCATATGTATGCTGGATACATTCTGAACTGATACAAATGAAATTTTAGGCAAGGATTTCCTCTGAGAAGCAGATTCAGGGTGGAGTTGAAGCAGATTTATCATTTCTTACCCTTTTGTACTATCATTAAAAAGTTTATCTTCTGTACAAGTTAAGGAAGACATGTATACAAAATATCATATGTATGCTGGATACATTCTGAACTGATACAAATGAAATTTTAGGCAAGGATTTCCTCTGAGAAGCAGATTCAGGGTGGAGTTGAAGCAGATTTATCATTTCTTACCCTTTTGTACTATCATTAAAAAGTTTTTTTATCTTCTGTACAAGTTTTCAATATAGGAAAGTGATATCAAAAATAATAATAATAAATCATTTTCCACTGAATTTTTAAAAATGTAGCCCTTTATGGATGTGGGGAAGATCCTAAGAAAGCAAACGCCATAATTCCTAGGCAGAACTCTCCCTAAAGGTTTTGTCTACTGTATACACAACATCACAAAGAGAATACAAGTCAGCAAACTTAATACTTGAATATGGAGGCATTTCAGTTGGACATAAAATACCCATTTATAAATTGTACTCCCCAAAGACAAAAGGAACATAAACAGTTAGGGGAGAAAATATTCTTNAATTCCTAGGCAGAACTCTCCCTAAAGGTTTTGTCTACTGTATACACAACATCACAAAGAGAATACAAGTCAGCAAACTTAATAGTTGAATATGGAGGCATTTCAGTTGGACATAAAATACCCATTTATAAATTGTACTCCCCAAAGACAAAAGGAACATAAACAGTTAGGGGAGAAAATATTCTTCTGAAATGTTACTGTCAATAACTGAAAAGTCACATACTCCCAGAAGATTTTAGATCAACAAAGGCCATCTGAAGCCCTGTGCCAAGCTTCTTTGGAGTCTGGATGTACTTGGGCCACAGAGCCTAGGTAATGAATTGCATTGGCTCTGGACATCCAATACAGTAGCTACAGTGATGACAAAATGCACCCCAGAGCATATTCCCAGGTTTTCCACGCATCCCGGTCCATGAGGAAGCCAAGTCAAAGTCAGGACCCTCATGTACTTTTGACTTCTCTCTCCATCAGATTCATTTTCATAAACATGCCCCTTGATCATTACCCTCTGTTAAAAAGAAAAAATGTTCATGACTTCATTCTGCCTAGAAAATAAAGTTCAAACATAGATGGTTTTAAGGCACATTCATTTGGATGCCGCATTAAGTCCTTCATCAACTGGTCTCAGTCTCTCTTCTCAGATTCAGTTCCAGTCTTCATCCTCTTCGCCCCCCCCCCGTCTCCTGCCACCAACTTTACACTTTCCAGGCACAAAAAAATCACTCATCATTTTCCAAACACACTGAGCTCTTGTGCCTCCAAGAGCCTGCCTGGAATTCTACCCTACCTACAAACTTCTGAACTGGAGCAGCCTTTTAGCCCAAAATAAACATCAGCACCCGCATGCTTCCCCTAGGCGGAGCCCCCCCCCCACAGCAAGCGCTTTCTGTCGTCTGCGCACCCCTCTGCCATGGCAGTAACACTGCATCTTGGTAATGCTGTTGAGTAAAAGGCCTGGCTTCCCCCCAGGTCTTCCAGTCTTTGAGGGCAAGGCTTGTCAGTTTCTTATTCCTGTGTGTGTAATCCCTGAGATTAGCAGCGGGTCTGACCCGGAGGCACTCTGTGAATGTTTGTTGAAATAACAGTTGTTAGAGACCAGAGCTTAATTGCTCACCATTTCTTACCAACAGGTCAATAAAGGTTACCTCTGTGGATCAATTAGCAGAGATATAAAAGCTCTGAGTTCCAATAAGCAAGAAGTCAAGGCAACCCCACACTTCTGGGTGGGAAGCAAAGGGAGTGGATGTGAAATTAAACATCAGTAGCCACTGGCCACCTAGAGGGACCCTGACACTCAAATGCGAAAGGAGGAAGAATGGAAGGGAGCAGCAGTTAAAAAGCAGAAGCATGCGTTCACCAAGGGGTGCGTGATCCAAGGCAAGCTGGAAGGAAAGGAGTCTGCAGCTTAAAGCTGGAAAGAGAGCCCTGTGTTCCTAAAACTCGCCCTGTTCCATTGTGATCACCTGCCAAATGGAGAAAGGATAGCATGTGCTGAGTTCAAAGAGGCTGTGAGCAAATGGTTTAGGTTGAGAGCATATGTCTTCTTAGAAGTTCAGAAGACTGAAAGTCCTGCCAGAGCTGTTCCAGGCAATAAATTCTCTGCTGTCTACAGCAGATAAGAGGCAAAACTCTGACCACTTAGGGAAATAAAAATTAAGATGATGAAAACAAAAGCTTTCCTGATTGTCTACTGGGTGGTACACACTGTCACACACATTAGCCGGTTTAACCAGATCTGCTTGCTCCCCGGAAAGTATTTAAGGTCTGGATTTAAAGACCAATGGAAGAATCAGCAGACAGGTTTGGTCTGAGCCCTCAGGAAAGAAGGATCTCAAAGGCTTACATGTGGGGGAGTTGGGGAGGCAGAGGGAGCGAGAGGAAATGACGAATTTGTTTTAATAAGGGAAAAGGAACGAAGTCTTTTCACCAGTGGATTCAGGGGCACTAGCAGGAACCAAGATGCCTGAAATCTAGCAAAGGAAGTAGAATGGTGGTTTCGGAGCAACTGAGTTTAAAAGGCTTTCTTTGCATCAGGAAGCCAAGCCCTGAGAAAACCTTCTCAGTGACCCCACCCAACTGCTGGCATCCCAGACAGTGAGGACCATAGCACTGTCCCCCCACCTCCACACACCCCAAATATAAAACCGCCTTCAGAACAGACCCAGTCCTTCTGGGGCAAGGATCTCAGGAGAGACCTGGACTCTGATTTATTAACAGATCTTGCCATCAGGCCGCTTCTCCTTGTCTAAAGGATGGTGCTTGAAGGCCAGCCGAGCATCCCTAAGGACAAGTCACCACAGTGCTCCCTGGTGCCGCTGCACATCTGAATGATACTGGGTTTCCAGGACTGATCTTCAGGTGCTTGTGCAGTATGGGCCCCAAGGGGTGGAATAAGGGCATGGTGGCAGGGGGGTCAGTGTTCAAGGAAACCAACTTCAGACCAGTAGAGAGCAATAGTACCCACTGCCTGCACGGCTGCCACTTGTAGGTGAGCAGGTTATTCACTGCACCAGGACACCTGGGTGTTGAAATGCAGTGTGTCTTCCCAGTGAGGGGATGGACCTAACCAGAGGAAGAGGCATCTGTGTTCGATTCACACAAAGGCAAAAGATGAGCTGATGGAGGTTTACCAAAGAGACAATTCCAGTCGAGACTAAGTTAACATTCGATTGCTCAGAGAAAGATGATGGCCCCACCCTGTTTCACGCTGGGCAGGGCATCCCTGAAGATGAGAAAACTAAGAGATCAACTGGGACAGGGGTGGTAACCGGGGAAATAGAGAGGTCCTGGGTATTCCATCAAACCATCCAGGTCAGCCACTTATTACCTTGTGATCCTGGGTCAGTCAGGCCACATTTCCTATCTCCAGTGGCAAAATGGAATAATGGTACCTACCTCATCAGTGGCTGCCGTGAGGGTTAAACAAAATAGTGAAGGTAAAGGGCCTAGCCCTTGTGGACTCTCTGTAAATGGTGGTTACCATGACAGCTGAACTGTCCCCAAGAAGAGAGACACAGAGCCTGCAACCTTCACACATGAGGGTCACTGCAGAGGCAGACAGCCAAATGGGGGGCTGGGAGGTACAGCCTGGATTAGCATGAAAGAACAGTAAATGCATTCATTTCTCCAGCTTAACTGAGAGGAGCCCTCTTGAGAATCAAAGCTGTTGCTGGTGTGTGTTGTGATCTGAACCTGAGCAGCCCTGGGGAACTCAGGGGCTTAAAAGGGAAACCAAATGAAATTACCTGTGGGGCACAGTACCTGACCAGGCAGGCGCTGAGCAAATGCGAGCTCCTAACCCCTCTCCCCGGGGCCTCTCAAACAGTGCGCTCTGCCCCAGAGGCTGACCCCCAGCAGGTTGAAGTAAACTGAAGCACTATTTTCTGTACATGCTGCTGAGTTTAATAGTGGAACAGTGATGTGTTGATGATGCAACTTACCTTTCTTGAGCATTTTTTATGTGAATCGTCCATGGAGGAAGCAACGGTGTTTCTCTCATACTCTGAATGTCTCCTCTTTTACACATACCACTTAATGTGTACTCATGTACCATGTATATTTTTTCTTCATTTTAAATATGAAATATTTCTATTATAAAAGTCATGTGTGAAAAAAATTCATAACATTCTTACTTGCATTAGAGAAGTGGTTTTTTTTTTTGTTGTTTTTTTTTAGATGCAGGTCTGTTACCCTGAGTTAATTGAAGGAAAAAGGGATTTGTCCTAGACTTTACTCCATCCCCTCAAATAGCATCATGTACTTACATAAATTCAGTATTCAGATCACAGCAACTTACTGAACACCTGCCAAATGGTTTATACATGTTATCCATTAACTCTCACTGCAAACAGTAAAGTGGGTCATTACTCCAATTTTATACATAAGGAAACTGAGTCTAAAAGATATTAAACAACTTTCCAAGATAGAAAGTCTACTTGAATGGATATTACTGTGATATGAACAAATGTTACTGAACGAATGAATGAACGGTAAGCTCTTAAGGAGCTTAAACTACTGCAACAGAGTACAGCTTATAAATACCAAATGCCATTCACCAAGGATTACAGGGATGGACTGCTTGGAAGGAGAATTTACTGGAAAACAGGGTGGGGGAAATTACTGCTTCCCTCCAAATCCAGAAAGAAAACATTTTTAGCACTAGCCCACATGTTCCATCACTGAGGAAAAGGGAAATCTTAGCTAACTGCTGCTGGATCCACAAGGCCCACGAGGGACTAAGTGTTTCTATAGGAAAAAGAAAATAATGCATGCCTGGAAGTCAAACCATAAAGAGGGAAAGGAAGTCTCTGGGGCAAGGCCTGATCTTGACCTAGGTCTGATGTAGAGGGCATGAGGCCGAGAAGTAAGTCAGGGGACAGGAAGAAAGAACTATACAGCGGTTAAGAGCAGAGGCTTAGAGCCAAACTCCGTTTCAAAGCCCTGTTCTCCAACCTATTAGCTCTGGCCCCCAAGGCTCATTACTTCATCTCTCTGAGTGCAGAGTTCTTGTACTTAAAAAAGAAGGATAATATGGATTACTTTATGCATAAGGGTCCCCAGAGGTTCAGCTCAGAGCCTTCAATGCTGCATATGTTTCCTGTCGCTGCTGTACAAACTACCACAGACTCGGTGGCTAAAAACAACAGAAATTGATTCTCTCACGGTTCTGAAGGCCAGAAGTTCGAGATTAGGGTCAATGGACCGAAATGGAGTTGTTGGCAGGGCTGTGCTCCCTCAGGAAGCTCTGAGGAGTCTCTTTCCTGGCCTCTTTTGGCTTCTGGTGGCAGCCAGCTTTCCTAGGCTTGTGGCCCCATCCCTCCCATTTTCAAGAACAGCACCTTCATATTGCTCTCTATTCAATCTTCGTATCACCTCTCCTCTGTGTGTCTGGGTGTCAAATTTCCGTCTGCCCATCTCTTATAAGGACACTCATGGTTGTGTGCAGGGCCCACCAGGATAATCTCTCCATCTCAAGATCCTTCATTATATCTGCAAAGTCTTTTTCATTTCTAAATAAGTTAGCATTTTCAGGCTCTAGGGGATTCCATACCTTTGGGGTGGGTAGGGGGAGAGAGCTGTATTCAGCCTGTTACACATAGTAAACCCTCAATAAACATCCATTGTGGCTGCCCTTGTTACAATTAACAGAGATGAGCGAGAAGAGCTATATGCCCAGCAAAGTGCACATAGTTAAGGTAAGAAAGTAAGGACTCAAAATGCTCTTCAGGGGCTGTTAGTATTTAACCATGAAAACCAACAGTGATGCCATAGCCTCTGTATTCCAAACTCTGTCACAGGTAAATTACCTGCATCCACATTACAGGCTTGGAGTGGGAAGAGTGAAGCGGCTGGGGTCAGGCAATCCTGCACTCTGATCTGCTCCACCCCTTAAAGAACAGGACACTGGGGATCTTTCGACCTCAGTTCAGTGGTCTCCACTGTAACACAGTGCTGCTTACGGTTCAAATACATATGTGACTAATGTGGCACATAGCAGGTGCTACAAAAATAATTTTCTTTAATACAACTAAATCAGCAATGTGTGCAGGAAGGGGGTGACTAAAGAAAATGACACTAACGCCACACGTACAAGATGTGCTCCCCCCACCATCCTCACACAAAGGCATCTCTGACTGCCACCAGGCGAGCATCCAAGGAGAAGCCCTAGGGGTCCCGGATGCAAGGTTGAGATCCCCTTCTGGGACACACATACTGCTGTCAGGCTTTTTCCAGAGCCCTTCACCCTTCTCTTCTGGAACCCTGAGTTATGAATGACTTGGAGGGGATTCAATGCAGCATTCTTATGGCAAATGTGATCTTTGTTCTGATAACTAATGAAATACTTCTGACACTTAATGAAATGCCACAAGAAAGGAACAAGGGCTCTTTGGAGCCTTGTCTGAGAGCAGAGTCACTCAAGCTTAAAATCTGGCTCCAATCTCTCCTAACCTACAGGCAGAAGCGTACATACCAGCAGGTCCGGCTCTGTTACAAACACTCGCACCGAAAAGGGGCTAAGGTTTCAGATTCAGAAACCAAAGCATATTAAAACACCGTCTATCTGGTTAGCATCAACAGGTAACTTCATGTCAAACAATTCAGGGACTAAGTGGAAATCCTGCTTCAAAAGGAGGAAAAGAAACCAAACTTTCCTTGCAGGAAGAAAACAAAAAACACCGAAAATGTAGAGTCTGCATTTTAAAAACAGATGTACCTGCTCGCTCTACTAACTGCCCAGATTATCAGGGATATTTTCCAAGGAGAAACACAGACAAGGCCAAAGGCTTTCCTGCCTTTTGCTGTGTGGTTTTTGCCCCCCTTGGATGTAACAAGACTCCCTAAGTTTCAACAGAGGGTCAGGAAAATGGCATGTGGCTTTGTGAAGTTTAATTAACAGCAAAATTTCCTATCCAGCATCATGAAGAGGCCCACTCGGCTTCAGGGGCCCTTGGGACAGAAATAACATATTGCTCCAGAGTTATTGATGATGAAATGCAAATGGCCTCCAAGAAAGTGTGCAGGAAAGGAGGAGCTAAAAAAACAAATGATTCTTACCCATAAGCCAAAGACAATTCCTTGAAGAGGTAGGAAATGGAGGGACAGCCTAGGATCTAGGGCTGATCCTGTCTGTCTTGTTTCGAAACAACAGACCTTTCAAGCAAACACACACACATATATACTACGTGCGCACATGCATNAAAGGAGGAGCTAAAAAAACAAATGATTCTTACCCATAAGCCAAAGACAATTCCTTGAAGAGGTAGGAAATGGAGGGACAGCCTAGGATCTAGGGCTGATCCTGTCTGTCTTGTTTCGAAACAACAGACCTTTCAAGCAAACACACACACATATATACTATGTGCGCACATGCATGTGCATGCATAGACAAGATGTTACAGAAAAAGATATGAGGCTCTAAAAATGCAAAGGTGATCTGGTCAGTGATAACAAAATTATCAAGCCATGCTGGTTTTGAACTGTGTCTTGTATTTTTGAAGTACTTTTACAGTTGTTACCTCAACTGACCCTCTCTGCAGGACTGTATGGAAGACAGAGAACAAATAATCATGCAGATTTTATAGATTAGATGAAGTGATTCCCGAAGGTCATCCAGTTAGCAAATGATGGCCATGGGACAGGAATGGGTGTAATGACTCCCAGCCCGGAGCTTCTCCAGGCAAGGAAACACATGCAGATGCCTCCAGTGAAAAGGCCTAGGGGGAGACCAAGAAGAGGGGCTCAGACGTGTGGACGGCACTTTCAAGAAAAACTCATGTGATGGGGCAGAAGTCTGAACAGTGGGGTACCTTGTGGATTCAGAGAGAAAAAGCCATGGCATTCCTGAACATGTTGGAAAAGAGGTCTGAGAGCCATGCCTCCTAGACACCATCCTTCCATCACTCCAGATGGCAGAAGGATGGTGGAAGCATTTAAAAGAGCAGTCCAATTGGACCACAATAACACATCCACATCAGGCCAGAGACCTTAATGACTGGATAAAATCCCTCTATTTTATAAACATANAAAGAGTCAAACACGACTTACCAGCTAAACAACAGCAAGAGTGACGGCTGAGGACAGCTGTCTCAGTCGTCTCTGTCTCAAGATAAGCATGTTCATTTAATTTGTTAAATTATCAGGGATTTCAGACTTTTTACTTTCCTGACTGCTCTCTTCCACATATGTTATATTTTGTTAATTTTCTCTCTTAAAATGTGTGGTTCAATTTTAGATAAAATACAGTTGTCATACAGAGAAACAGGACTTCACAGGTTTGTGGTATCTGGATACAGAATGACACAACTTAATGTATAGAATTTGCTTTTTCAGTTCCATAAATGTGAATTTGTGTGTATGTGTGTGTCCAGAAATATTCGGGATTATGGAATCTCCTTATATTTAGCAAGTAACCAGGAAACTGACAGAGAAACAAGACGTCAACTATTGAATTTATTAATATCACTGTGAGTAGAACGGAAACTTCATAATTTGGTCAGCACACTGTCACCCCAGTAGGACAGTCTGCATGGGAAGTGGTTAATTTTAATCAAAATAGGTCATCTTAATGAGGAGTGTCACTGAGCCAGGAGAGCTGATGGAGCCTCTTTTTAATAAGGATACACCTACCAGCGGTGCTCTGGACATAGTTAGCCATCTCTGTTTCAGACAGTGTTGGGGAATACAGACAAAATGTTGCTTGTTAAGCTCCTGTCCCCACCCCCAACAGATTAATGTAACATTTTTCTCTTAACAGGCTCACCAGGTGGTGCTAGTGGTAAGGAATCCACCCATCAGCACAGGAGACACAAGACGTGCAGGTTTGAGCCCTGGGTCGGGAAGATCCCCTGAAATAGGAAATTGCTCCCTACTCCAGAATTCTTGCCTGGAAAATTGCATGAGCAAAGGAGCCTGATGGGCTACAGTCCATGAGGCCACAAAGAGCTGGACATGACTGAGTGACTGAGCACCTTCTGTTAATACAGTCTTTCCTTTAGCCAGACAAAAACACAATTGACAATGTTTCAGCTTTCTTAATTCACATTCTGTTATAATCCAACCTCCCAGAAAGTGCACCCTGCTCACTTTTGATTGGGTTTGAGTGTTCTCACATATTTTCAATTATACCTTTTCTTGGAATTACTTATGTTGATAGTCATTTCTAATTCTTTCTGTTCATGCTGTTATTACTGCCAGAGGGTGACTTAATTTTCAAATTGTGAGGACATTTTACTTTGTCCTTTTGTACTTACTATAGCACATTGCCAACTATTGAAAACTTCTCCAGGTCAGAACCCAGTGATAACAGCCTAGTGTATGGCATTCATCTTGCTTGTTTCTAATCTATGTCTATTAACTCAGCATAAGATTGAGATCATGTAAATTTTGAGGACAGCTTTTCCATACTTTTAATTTGTGTCAAGCTTTATTCAGCAAAATCTTTAGTTTTTCCTTATGTATATAATAGTTTATCACAATTTATACTTAGCATTTGTTTTTGAGTCCAAATATAATTTTTACCATCTTTCTATTAAATTTCATTTGTTGAAGTTCAGTTTAGTTCAGTCGCTCAGTCGTGTCCGAGTCTTTGCGACCACATGAATCACAGCATGCCAGGCCTCCCTGTCCATCACCAACTCCCGGAGTTCACTCAGATTCACGTCCATAGTCACTGATGCCATCCAGCCATCTCATCCTCTGTCGTCCCCTTCTCCTCCTGCCCCCAATCCCTCCCAGCATCAAAGTCTTTTCCAATGAGTCAACTCTTCTCATGAGGTGGCCAAAGTACTGGAGTTTCAGCTTTAGCATCATTCCTTCCAAAGAAATCCCAGGGTTGATCTCCTTGCAGTCTAAGGGACTCTCAAGACTCTTCTCCAACTCCACAGTTCAAAAGCATCAATTCTTCGGCACTCAGCCTTCTTCACAGTCCAACTCTCACATCCATACATGACTACTGGAAAAACCATAGCCTTGACTAGACGGACCTTAGTCGGCAAAGTAATATCTTTGCTTTTGAATACGCTATCTAGGTTGATCGTAACTTTCTTCCAAGGAGAAAGCGTCTTTTAATTTCATGGCTGCAGTCACCATCTGCAGTGATTTTGGAGCCCAAAAAAATGAAGTCTGACACTGTTTCCACTGTTTCCCCATCTGTTTCCCATGAAGTGATGGGACCGGATGCCATAATCTTTGTTTTCTGAATGTTGAGCTTTAAGCCAACTTTTTCACTCTCCTCTTTCACTTTCATCAAGAGGCTTTTTAGTTCCTTTTCACTTTACCTTCTGTAAAAATTAATTTGGATTCTGACTCTGCTGTCCTGCTCTTGGTTATTCTCCAGGATCTATTCATCCTCACATTTTGATAAGAGTGTCATCAAAAGCTTTATCTGGTTCATTGTTAGTATAACTGCTGAAGCCCCATAAGTCTTGTATAGAACTTGCCTATGAGCATTCTGAGTTTTGCTGCTTTATAAACACATCTCAGCCCATGTTTCATCATCTTTCTCCCTTACCCCTCTAAAAAGACTTGGAGAGTGAAGCTTTTTAAATACCTTTCAAAGAGTCACATAGGTTGTTTGCCTTGTAGGTTGGCCAAGAAAAGAAGTAGAGTTACTGGGCAAGACTTGTTCCTCCTGAATCCATGTGGATTTTTAGTGACCACCCATCTTTGTTGAGAAACCATCTGCTTTATGATCTNTTCTTTGGAAGGAATGATGCTAAAGCTGAAACTCCAGTACTTTGGCCACCTCATGAGAAGAGTTGACTCATTGGAAAAGACTCTGATTCTGGGAGGGATTGGGGGCAGGAGGAAAAGGGGACGACCGAGGATGAGATGGCTGGATGGCAGCATGGACTCGATGGACGTGAGTCTGAATGAACTCCGGGAGATGGTGATGGACAGGGAGGCCTGGCGTGTTGTGATTCATGGTGTCCCAAAGAGTCGGACACAACTGAGTGACTGAACTGAACTGAGGAAATCAACAGAATCAGTAAAAAATCCTTAAAGTTAATAAGCAATTATAGCAAGGTTTCAGGATACAAGGTAAGTACACAAGTTTATTTCTTTCCTATATGGCAACAATGAACAAGTGGAACTTGAATTTAAACACACAATATCATTTACCATAGCACCACCAAAACTAAAATGCAAATATATAAATCTAACAGAATTATGCCAGATCTATACGAGGAAAACTACAAAACTGATTGAAAAAATTAAAGAATATTTAAATAAATGGAAATATATTCTATATTTACAAATAAGGGACTCAAAGTTATCAAGATGTCAAGTTTCCCAACTTGATCTATAAATTCAATACAATCGCCAAAAAGATCTCAGCAAGTTGTGTTATGGATATAGATAAACTGATTCTAAAGTTTATATGACAAAGCAAAAGACCCAGAATAGTCAAAATAATATCAAGAAGAAGAATGAATTTGGAAAGCTGGGGCTAGACCAATTCAAGGCTTATTATAAATTTACTATAATAAAGATAGTATAGTACAGGTGAAAGAACAGACTAACATGTCAAGTGAATCGAACAGAGCCCCAAAATGACAACCATAAATATGATCAACTTATCTGTGACAAAGTAGCAAAATCAATGTAATCAATACAAAAGAGGCAATATTATTATAACCATTTGAACAAGTGGTATTAGACAAATGGGATCAGTTCAGTTCAGTCGCTCAGTTGTGTCCAACTCTTTGCAAGGGATATGTATATACAAAAAAANTACAAAAGAGGCAATATTATTATAACCATTTGAACAAGTGGTATTAGACAAATGGGATCAGTTCAGTTCAGTCGCTCAGTTGTGTCCAACTCTTTGCAAGGGATATGTATATAAAAAAAAAAAAAAAAAATCTAGACACAAACCTTACTGTCTTCCCAAAAATGAACTCTTGTCAGATCACAGACCTAAATGTAAAATGTAAATCTAAAACCCTCCTAGAATATCATAGGAGAAAACCAATATGATATTGGGTATGATGATGCCTTTTTAGGTACAATCTATGACACAATCCATTAAAGAAAATAATGATTGAATGGACCACATTAAAATTCAAAACAAAAGTACTCTGTGATAAATATTAAAAAGGAATGAGAAGACAAACCATAGACTGGGAGAAAATATTTGCAAAAGTCCTAATTTTTAAAGTCTAAAGGTCCTAAAAAATTTTGTTATACAAAACTATATAAAGAACTTCCAAAACTCAATCATTATAAAAAAATCACTGACCAAAAAATGGGCCAAAGACTTTAACAAACACTTCAGTAAAATAATATATACAGATGGCAGATACACTTATGAAAAGATGCCCAGCATAATACATCATCAGAGAAATGCAAATAAAGCAACACTGAGATACCACCACACAACTATAAAAATGATTAAAATCTTAAATACTGACAACACTAAATGCTTGTGAGATGATGGATCTACAGGACTCATACATTGCTGGTGGAAATGCAAAATGGTACAGCACTTTGGCAGTTTCGTACAAAGGACTATTAACATATAATGGTATGGTGCCATTACCATATAATGCAGCAATCACACAACTTGGTATTTGCCCAAAGGAGTTGAAAACCCAAACTTACATAAAAACCTGCACACAGATGTTTTTAGCAGCTATATTTGTAATTGCCTAAAACTTTAAGTAACCAAGATGTACTCCAGTAGGTGAACGAATAATCTGTGGTCCATATAGGCAATAGTATATCATGAAGTACTAAAAATAAATGAGTTATAGCACAAAATGACATGGAGGAAATTTACATGCTTGTTATTAAGTGAAAGATACGAATCTGGAAAGGCTACATTCTGGATGATTCCAATTATATGACATTCTGGTAAACACAATGCTATGGAAATGGTAAAAATATATTACAGGTAGCTAGTGTAAGGGGGCGTGACAGATGATCATTAGAACACATGTTTTTTAAGGCAGTGAAAATGTTTCTCCTATAATATTATAATAATAAAGTAAGTCAGACAAAAGCAAATATCACTACATCACTTATATGTCAAATCTAAAAAAAATATTATTCAAATGAACCTATTTACAAAACAGAGATAATCACAGATGTAGAAAATAAACTTATGGTTACCAAAAGTGGGGAAGCATAAAATGGGAAACTGGGATTGACATATACTCACTATTATGAAGGCAGATTCTTTACTGTTGAGCCACAGGGGAAGCCCAAGAATACTGGAATGGGTAATGTACCCCTTCTCCAGCAGATTTTCCCAACCCAGGAGTTGAACTGAGGTCTCCTGAATTGGAGGTTAATTCTTTACCAACTGAGCTATTAGAGAAGCATATATGAGACGGATAATAAGAACTTAGTGTATAATACAGAGGACTCTACTTAGTATTCTAAAATGATTTATATGGGAATAGAATCTAAACAAGAGTGAATATATGTATAACTGATTCACTGTGATATATCAGTTCAGTTCAGTCGCTGAGTCGTGTCTGACTCTTTGTGACCCCATGAATCGCAGCACGCCAGATCTCCCTGTTCATCACCATCTCCCGGGGTTCACTCAGACTCACATCCATCGAGTCTGTGATGCCCTCCAGCCATCTCATCCTCGGTCGTCCCCTTCTCCTCCTGCCCCCAATCCCTCCCAGAATCAGAGTCTTTTCCAATGAGTCAACTCTTCACATGAGGTGGCCAAAGTACTGGAGTTTCAGCTTTAGCATCATTCCTTCCAAAGAAATCCCAGGGTTGATCTCCTTCAGAATGGACTGGTTGGATCTCCTTGCAGTCCAAGGGACTCTCAAGAGTCTCCTCCAACACCACAGTTCAAAAGCATCAATTCTTCGGCGCTCAGCCTTCTTCACAGTCCAACTTTCACATCCATACATGACCACAGGAAAAACCATAGCCTTGACTAGGCGGACCTTAGTTGGCAAAGTAATGTCTCTGCTTTTGAATATGCTATCTAGGTTGGTCATAACNTCTCCAACACCACAGTTCAAAAGCATCAATTCTTCGGCGCTCAGCCTTCTTCACAGTCCAACTTTCACATCCATACATGACCACAGGAAAAACCATACCCTTGACTAGACGGACCTTAGTCAGCAAAGTAATGTCTCTGCTTTTGAATATACTATCTAGGTTGGTCATAACTTTTCTTCCAAGGAGTAAGCATCTTCTAATTTCATGGCTGCAGTCACCATCTGCAGTGATTTTGGAGCCCCAAAAATAAAGTCTGACACTGTTTCCCCATCTATCTCCCATGAAGTGATGGGACCGGATGCCATGATCTTCGTTTTCTGAATGTTGAGCTTTAAGCCAACTTTTTCGCTCTCCTCCTTCACTTTCATCAAGAGGCTTTTTAGCTGCTCTTCACTTTCTGCCATCAGGGTGGTGTCAAGACCCCCAAATGCATGTACATTATGGTAGGCTGGCCAATGCTCCCCACCCCACTCCACTCCATCCCAAGATGCCCACATATTTATCCCCAGAACCTGTGAAAAGTAACTATATGGCAAGGGGATTTTTGCAGGTGTGCTAAAGATTTTGAAATGGGGAGATTATCCTAGATTATCTGAGTGGGTGCCATGTAATCACAAAGGTCCTTATAAAAGGAGAAGATCAGTGGATAAGAGAGAAGGAGATGAGATGACAGAGGCAAGAGGGCTGAGTGAAGGGAGGAAAAATCCTCAGGCCAAGGAAGGCAGGCTGACTCCACAAGCTGGAAAAGAGAAGGAAAAAAATCCTCCTCTGAAGCCCCAAGAAGGAAAATAGCCCTTCCAATACCTCGATTTTAGACTTCTGAGTTCCAGACCGTAAGAGAAAAATTTGTGCTGTTTTTCTCCACCAAATCTGTGGTCAGTGTTACAGCATCAACAGGAGACTGAAACACCTTTTGCAAAACTGGAGGAGCAAGCAAGCTCCCAGGCAGTAAACCCTAGCTTCCTAAGTTTTACAGAGATGGGGCACGGGGTGGCAGAGCCAAATATTTTGAAAAATCCCAAGGGCATTAAGAAGAGATTTAAACCAACTATACAATGGAGACACCATCTTGCTTTAAGATGGAAAAGAGTTAGTTTTCCATGTTTACAGGGACTGCCTCTCTCAAAGAAATTCTATTTCAGTCCCCTTAGGACTGCCTGATAACCCCTCCTTGGAAAGGAGCCTGTGGACTTAACCAGTCTGGCCTGCACACACCCTCATATACAGCCTGTGCTCCAGCCCCATCAGACCACTGAGAACTTCCAGAACGTGACAGGCTCACCATGCCCTTGCAGTCTGCTTTTTGGGGAATGACCTCTGCTAAAATCCTTCTTCTTCTTCTTCTTCTTCAAAATTCAGTTCAGTCATCACTGCCTCTGTGATGCCTTCTTGGGCTCACCAGGCCTCCTGCTGCCCCTCCCTTCCTTCCCACACCCTGAGTACCCCTCTTAAGAGAGCACTTGGTCTTGTCAGTGTCTGCTTGTCTCCCTCCCCCACCCCGCCAACATGCACTCCTTGAGGTCAAGGAGACTCTGTTCCTCTTGAGTCACCAAACCACTGCCATCTCCCATCCATACCAAGTACTCCCCAGCTCTCCCACCCGAGTAACGCAAACTCACCCTGCAAGGCAGCACTTCCAGCACCAGCAATCTTACTTCTCCAAGAATCGACTCCACCGCTGTTCCTGCAGCCCTTCACTCACCCCACGGGCAGGATACCCGCTGCCCTGCATTCTGGTGGTCATCCCTGGGCTGTTTGCTCATTAGGTGTGGAGGTCCTTGAAAACCACACCTCCTTTCCCTGACTATCCCTCTGTATTTAGCACAGGGCCTAGTTCGTAACAAATACACAAGGAACGCTGACTGAATTAAAACGAAAATGAAACACAAAACGGTAATGCCCAGGTCATCTCGCTGAATTGAGCCTTGTAATTCAGAGGAAGCCTTTAAAAGCAAATATTTTATGTGAAAACTTTTGCATGGCCAGCTGTTGACCATGGCTAGTTGGTTTCCCCTGTAATCCCACACAGATTTTGGAGTTCACGGTAGAAACGGTTTCAGTGTTACTAGATATTGGGTTGGCCAAAAAGTTTGGATTTTTTCCATGTTACAGAAAACCCAAATGAATTTTTTGGCCAACCCAATATGTAACATTATAAACAGTCATTATATATGTAAGTGATTACTAATAATTTTGGGGTAAATATTGGAGAAACTTTTCATTTTTCATCTCAAACGGAGAAGTATTAGTTTACCAAACTTAGTTTAAGTCATGAGTATTACCTTTACTTTTGAAAAAGTCTCCCTAGAAGGGAAGTCTGAGAGGAATATGGTAAGTACAGATGAGTTCTAATGAGAGTTCTAATTGGAACTATCTAACACACTACCTCTAAATTCATAATGGGAATTAGATCTATAATTTACTGAGCAACTACTATGGACTGGGCAATGCAAATATTATTTAATTTCAAGACTCAACAATCCCGTATGATAGGTATTACTATTGCTGCTCTTGTTTTTTGTTTTGTTTTTTAAACTTATTTATTTTAATTGGAGGTTAATTACTTTACAATGTTGTAATGGTTTTGCCATACATTGACATGAATCAGCCATGGGTGTACATGTGTCTTTTGGACTCTGTGGGAGAAGGCAAGGGTGGGATGATTTGAGAGAATAGCATTGGAACATGGATAACATCATGCTGCTAAGTCGCTTCAGTTGTGTCCAACTCTGTATGACCCCATAGATGGCAGCCCACTAGCTCCTCTGTCCCTGGGATTCTCCAGGCAAGAATACTGGAGTGGGTTGCCATTTCCTTCTCCAATGCATGAAAGTGAAAAGTGAAAGTGAAGTCGCTCAGTTGCGTCCAACTCTTAGCGACCCCATGGACTGCAGCCTACCAGGCTTTCCATCAATGGGATTTTCCAGGCAAGGGCACTGGAGTGGGTTGCCATTGCCTTCTCCAGATATCATCATATGCTGCTCTTATTTGAAAGATGAAGCCCCTGAGGTTCAGAGCAGTTAAGTAACTAAATTTAGTATGGTTGGGAGAGCACCAATCAGTAATGACACGATTTCTAAAGTTTTTTAAAGTGTGAATGTGTATGTTTTAATGAGACAAAGATCTGATATGGCAAACAAATGGTGGACTCAAGAAGTTTCCACATAATTCCAGCCAAGTAAATTGTATTTATTCATCAAGGTTGGATTCAGATTCTATCTGCTCTGTGCAGTATTTCCTGACAGCTCCATCCCACAAGGACTTTCCAATCTTCCTGAACTCCAGTCACATCTTCACTGTTTTCTGGCCTTTTCAGTGCTCTGTGGGTCTGCCCCTCATCCCCAGACTCAGTGTCAGGCCCACAAGGACAAGGACCACGGCTTCCAATTTTTTCGAACCCCTCTGGTGCCCAGGACTACATGCAAAGATTTCCCTGGTAAGAGAGCTAAACACTGCAAGGAAGAGAAGCAGTTCTTTTAAATCTCGACTACCAAACCTCACCCACTTTTCAAGACATGTCTCTAACCTCCACTTAGCTTTTCTGGACCACACCTGCTGGAAACAAGAAGCCTCACTTTCAAAACGCCCATTTGAAAAATACACATTTCAGCTGTGGTACATATACACAATGGAGTATTACTCAATATTAAAAAGAATACATTTAAATCAGTTCTAATGAGGTGAATGAAACTGGAGCCTATTATACAGAGTGAAGTAAGCCAGAAAGAAAAACACCAATATGGTATACTAACGTATATATATGGAATTTAGAAAGATGGTAACGATAACCCTGTATGCAAGACAGCAAAAGAGACACAGATGTATAGAACAGTCTTTTGGACTCTGTGGGAGAGGGCAAGGGTGGGATGATGTGGGAGAATGGCATTGAAACATGTGTAATATCATATAAGAAACGAATTGCCAGTCCAGGTTCAATGCAGGACACAGGATGCTTGGGGCTGGTGCACTGGGATGACCCGGAGGGATGGTACGGGGAGGGAGGTGGGAGGGAGTTCAGGATGGGGAACATATGTACACCCGTGGCGGATTCATGTTGATGTATGGCAAAACCAATACAATATCGTAAAGTTTAAAAAAAAAGGCCTCTAAAAAAAAGTATAATCAATAAAAAATTACATAAAAATTTTATANTGGTGCACTGGGATGACCCGGAGGGATGGTACGGGGAGGGAGGTGGGAGGGAGTTCAGGATGGGGAACATATGTACACCCGTGGCGGATTCATGTTGATGTATGGCAAAACCAATACAATATCGTAAAGTTTAAAAAAAAAAGGCCTCTAAAAAAAAGTATATTCAATAAAAAATTACATAAAAATTTTATACAAAAGAAAAAAAAAAGAGCCAGAAGCAAAAAGAAAAAAAAAATAAAAATACTCATTTCAGAGGCAAGAGCTTTAGTGTTGGACTCTGACAGATCTTCTGAGAATTCTGGTTCCATTGCTTCTGAAGTGGGTGACCTTGGTGGAGTCACTTCATTCCTCAGAGTCTCAGTTTCCTCATTTGTAAAATGTGAGTCTTTGCAACCTCTTCATAGGGCCGCGTGAGCTGTAAACACTGGGTTGACGAAAAAGCTCATTTGGGCTTTTCTGTACCATCTTATGGAAAAGCCCAAACAAACCTTTTGGCCAAGCCAGTATTACAGTGCATTCAACATAGCACGTGTACATGTGAAAGCTCCAAAATGGTAGCCATCATGATTACCATGACTATTTCAACACACTGCCTTGTCCGGAAGGCATTGACACGCACGTGTTTCCCAACTTTTTAGAGCAGTGGTTCTCAAACTCTGGAGCATACCAAAATCATTTAAAAGAAAGCTGCACAGGACACAGCACGGACCTACAAAATAGAGTCCTCATTAAGCGAGGGAGAGAGTGGGGTTGGGCAACTCCACTTTATTTCAGAACTTCTTTATGCTATTTCTAAATTATTTTTTATTGGAGTATAGTTGCTTAATGGCAGAAAGCGAAGAGGAACTAAAATTTCGTTTTCTGAATGTTGAGCTTTAAGCCAACTTTTTCACTCTCCTCTTTCACTTTCATTAAGAGTCTCCTTAGTTCTTCTTCAATTTCTGGAAAAAAAAAAAAAAAAATCAAAGAAGGCTGTCCAGAGCTAGTAGCACAGCTGCCCAGTGGCACGAAGGACAGGAGCTCACACTTGTTATCCTCAGTAGATTATTGTCTCTTAAGGTCACCTCATCAGTGAATAAGAAGTTGGTTGCAGCAGAAACCAAACTAGATTTCCAGAAAGAAAAAAAGTAGGAACAGTACATGTACTCTTCTCTTTAAGAGAATTTCCTAAAAGTCCAACATGGCCTTATCCCTCACATTTTATAGGTCAGAAGGTAATATCACCATCACATGCACCTACAAATATTTTTCTAGGACTGGGAAGAATAAAAATTATAATTCTGATACTAAAGATAGAGAATGCAACAAATAATCTTTCACAAAAACTTCAAGCTCCAATTTCTGCATATGTAAAATACAATAATAACAGTACCTACAATTTACAAAGATTCATTAAAATAATGCATTTAAAGTATTTGGCATATTTTCAGTTACATAAATTCTGAATGAATTTACACTACTCTTATCCTTAATGATCCATCCTCCATTGATTTACCTCTAGATTTCCTATAGACTTTATAACTAGAATTATATAATTTTAGTGTAACTGTATTGTCTATTATGTATTTATTACTCCCTCTCATATTAGTTTTATCTCCCCAGTAGTCTATGAAGTCTTTGTGAATAAATTTAATGCATTATATGTTTTTAGCATCTCTCACAGTATCTAGCAAATCATTCAGTTGAACGAGATGTATTCTGTGAGAACATATGCTTTAACACTTTTGGTATGTATAAAATGTTTTGAGATTATATGAATTTATGTACATGGTTTCTGATATCAATGGATCATAATATATGAAGGCAATGAGACACACAAATATAAAAAAATGTGATAGTGAATAGGTCACTCTCGTGACCTAATCATTTCTCAAAGGCCCCACATCCAAATTACAATTACACTAGGAGCTGGGACTTAACATATGAATTTTGAAGGGGACACAAACATTCAGTCTACAGTAACCATTTAGCAATTATAAATAACTTCAGTCTTACTCAGCAGAATAATGCCCTACACACTGAAACCTGCATTGTTTCATTATTTGTCAATGAGTGAATTGCTTGTTATACATTCTCTTTAAATACCGCAATAATTCTGTTTGATGCTACTGTATCTTCAGAGCTTGTTCTTATTGTTTCACCTAGAGACAAAACCAATCCCTTGACTCTGTGTGTTTTATAATCCTAAGATTTATGAAATTTAGGAAAAGAGGATGAAGTTATCATCAGTTCATGCATAGAATAGTGACTTTTTGGGAGAACATTATAAAATTAACTTTTGTACTTTCTACCCATAACTCACCACTTATCCCATAAGAGACTCATGAAATATGTTTTTGTATTGAAATAATGGGGGCAATCTTATATGTTTTAATGGCAGTGCATGGTCTGGGTTACATACTGAATGACAAGCAGTAGAAATGGGTCATATCTCAGGGCTGCAATTGAGGGAAAGATATCAAGGACATATTTTGTTGTCTAAAGTAAGGTTGGACAAGTCCTACTTTGAAGTGCTAAGAAAGGAAGAAGATATTTCACCAAAACACCCTCAATTATTTATTTATTGGCCATGCCACTCAGCCTCCGAGATCTTAGTATTTCTGCCAGGGATTAAACCCTGCCCCCACAGTGAAAGTGACCAACAACTGGACCACTAGGGAATTCCCATCAGAATTTTAAATTAAGGGGTTTTTAAATGGGAAGACATTAAGTAAATGTTAGCAAATGCAGGCAGAAATGAAAATTCCTCAACATTTAGGGACTGTATTTTCATGAAATTTATCACCGGCAAATGTCACATGCTTTTTGTCATTATTTCAACTTTCCATTAAAAATTTAAATATGAACATATGTGTGTTCTCTGTGATTTTACAACAGTTGTTATATGAACATTAGCAAGGATTAACAGTTACTGCTATTTTTTTCATAATTGGAGTCATCATAAAGCAATCCGTCTGGGCTGCTTATTCCAGGCATACCTGCAACTATGATTATATCATTTTTTTTTAAACAATGAAAAAATTTCAAAAGTTGCACACAGCATTAACTGCAAGTATTTGTGAATAATCCATTAACAACCACTCAAATGATGGTAATACCTGAATTTTATTTTTTTAAGAGAAGAACACTTAATTGTAACATAGTTTTCCCCAAACTATACGTGCCTCAACTGTCAATCAGACAGATTTCTTACTACTGAGTTTTATAAAATATATAAGACTTTTTAGAAAACTGTTTGGTTGACAGGAAAATTTGTCATACATAAATCTGACACTACAGCTTTAGTGTAAAAAGCATATTGACTGACAGGTTAACAACTGAACTATCCACTGTAGTCTGTGTTGCTTTATAACATTTCCAAAATTAAAAAAAAAAGTTTTCCAGGTTTCTACTCCCTACAGGAATTAGAAAAACAAAAGCAAACAAACAAAAAAACAAGCATTTTCTTTTCTTTCTGAGTAAGGCAGTAGAAAAAAATTAGAAGAAAAGGGAGACAAAATTATATAGTTGCAAACGAACTATTTTGATCAGACTAGCTTGGAAATTTTTATCAATATTATTTTACATTCTTAGAGTCAGAAAAATCACAATAACTACTATATTATAAAAGCTGACAAAATAAACCAAAAGAATAATGAGCTACCAAATAGATAAAATAAAAACACACATTCTTGATACTATTTAGATATTTATGTATTTATTTTTATGACTTNATTGCATCTGGTATACACATAGCCCCTCTCTTTTGGGTTTCTTTCCCATTTAGGTCACCACAGAGTACTGATTACAGTTCCCTGGGCTATATAGTCGGTTCTCATTAATTACCTATTTTATACATATGGGCAACTCCACTTTTAACAAACCTCCCCACCCCACTGCAAGTGATTTCAGGTGCTCACCAAAACTGGAAAATTCTGCGGGACAATACTGATTTCTAAATGACTTACCATGGAACCTTGAGGTTCCAAAGAGATACTTCCAGATCAGTGATTTCCAACCTTGGCTGGATTGACATTATATAGATATCCGAGCAGAACCCTCTGAGATCCAGATGTTCATCTGGGATGTAACCAGGGTCTCAAGACTTCTAAAAGATGGGCAAAGGATTCTTATGGTCAACAGAGGATGAAAACCATTGCTGCATTTGGATCTAGACCCTGGATTTCTACAGCAAGGCCTCTGAGGCTTCAATCAGAACAGCTCAGCTTTTGTCTGTGTGACAAACTGAGCCTCTACCTAAGACTGATTTTGCAGACAGGATTCTTACGCTTCAAAAAATAGTTTGGTATGGCAGAAAACACGACATTGTAAAGCAATTTTCCTCCAATTAAAAGTAAACTTAAAAAAACAAGTTAAGTTTGGAGTCTGTCATATAGAGGGAGAAAAACAAGTATCATATATTAACGCATATATATGGAATCTAGAAAAATGGTACAGATGAACCTATTCACAGGGGAGGAATGGAGAGGCAGCTGTAGAAAATGGACTTGGTGGACACAGCAAGGGAAGGAGAAGGCGAGACGAACTGAGAGAGTAGTGCTAACGTATATACGCTCTACCATGTGTAAGCCGACAGCTAGTGGGAAGCAACTGAATAACAGAGAGCTCAGCTCAGGGCTCTGTGATGACCTAGCAGGGCGAGATGGCACAGAGAGGCTCAAGGAGGGAATATATGTATACTCACAACTGACTCACATTATTATACAGGAGAAATAAACACATTGTAAAGAAATTATTCTCCAATTAAAAACATTTTTTTTTAAGAATACAAAAAAAAAGTTACATTTGCAAACAACTGCTCTGTCAGTAAGAACCTGGAGCATCCCTAATCTGGTTTTTATACCTTTGTGTCTGTCTAGGGCCTTACAATGTATTAGATGCTTAATAAATATTTGTTAGAAGGTTGTATCATTTTGTTTTATTTGTTATCTGGCTCCAGTTAGGTTTTCAGTTGGCTAGCATAACAATCTAACAGTTTCTTAAACATCTAAACCCCCAATGGCCTTTGCTTCAAACCTTGAACCTGAAACAAAGAGTGAGGCAGACAGCCATCCAGAGAACACACTGACATCTCTTCTGGGGTCACATATGCTATGCAAGTTCCTAATGACTAATAAATATAAGCAAATATGATTTTTGTCAGCTAGGAAGAGCTAAACATTTGTCAGCAGTGTGGGTCTTCCAGGCTAATATTTGGATTGTTTCATCTGAAACTGTCAAATTATAAAAGCATGATAGAAACTTGTAGGAACTTCATAGTAAACAGTAATTGGCCCCTTGTCAATAAGTTATAAGAAAAAAAAATTCCTGCTGCCAAAACGCATGGGCTGGAATGCCTGCAGCCCAGGCCTACAGCCAACTGGAGCTTGTTCCCCAGGCAGCTCTCCTGGGTTCTCAACCACAGAGGCTGTAAGAGAAGTCCCTAGTACTCCAGGGATCTGGGAGTCAGTTCAGTTCAGTTCAGTCGCTCAGTCATGTCCGACTCTTTGCGGTCCCATGAACTGCAGCACACCCGGCCTCCCTGTCCATCACCAACTCCCAGAGTTCACCCAAACTCATGTCCATCTGTTCATCACCAACTCCCGGAGTTCACTCAAACTCATGTCCATCCAGTCGGTGATGCCATCCAGCCATCTCATCCTCTGTCGTCCCCTTCTCCTCCTGCCCCCAATCCCTCCCAGCATCAGAGTCTTTTCCAGTGAGTCAACTCTTCGCATGAGGTGGCCAAAGTACTAGAGTTTCAGCTTTAGCATCATTCCTTCCAAAGAAATCCCAGGGCTGATCTCCTTCAGAATGGACTGGATGGATCTCCCTGCAGTCCAAGGGACTCTCAAGAGTCTTCTCCAACACCACAGTTCAAAAGCATCAATTCTTTGGGGCTCAGCTTTCTTCACAGTCCAACTCTCACATTCATACATAACAACAGGGAAAACCATAGCCTTGACTAGACGGACCTTTGTTGGCAAAGTAATGTCTCTGCTTTTGAATACGCTATCTAGGCTGGTCATAACTTTTCTTTCCAAGGAGTAAGCGTCTTTTAATTTCATGGCTGCAATCACCATCTGCAGTGATTTTGGAGCCCCCAAAAATAAAGTCTGACACTGTTTCCATTGTTTCCCCATCTATTTCCCATGAAGTGATGGGACCGGATGCCATGATAATCGTTTTCTGAATGTTGAGCTTTAAGCCAACTTTTTCGCTCTCCTCTTTCACTTTGATCAAGAGGCTTTTTAGTTTCTGTTCACTTTCTGCCATAAGGGTGGTGTGGTCTGCATATCGGAGGTTGGAGTCAGCGGCACCTTCGAGTCTCAGCTTTCTGATGGCTCTAGGAACCCGAGCACTCACTCACACCTCTCTGGGCCGTAGACCCTGCTGTGTGACGACACTTCACCACGTCCTTAGCGGCAGGAGAGCCTGAGTTCCAGCCCCGACTCCTCACAGACCAGCTGTGTGCCCTCGGGCAGGCGGCGCCCCTTCTCCGGGCCTCTGTTCCCTCACCTCCAAAATGAGGATGATATTAGTACCTATCTCACAGGGTTGTCCGTGAAAAGAGACAAGAACAGTGGCTGGCACAGAACAGGCATTCCAGAAGCTGTCATAAATGTGCAGTTTTGAAACTGAGCGTTTGGAAAACCAACTTTTTGTCTTTCCTTCACGTTTTGCATTTTTCGCAGCAAGCCTCGCCTTAACTGACATAAGGCTTTTTATGGTCTTTTTTCCCTTCCCAGCTGATGTGAACATTTGCAGGTTTCACTGCAGCAGTAGTAATGTGTTTGCTGATGGGGTGCTGCCCCATGCCATGGAAGGAATGCCATTAACATGTGAAATGCGCCCTGAATCACCTTGCTAAACTACGAACAGTTCTGAATTCTAAAATGCCCACTGCCATAAGCATTTCAGATAAGGGACTGGAGAGCTATGTCATTATGGGGTTGTGGTCAGGATAAAGAGAGATAACATAAACCAAACCCTTGGCTTTAGAAGCAGCAGCCTCTCAGTTCCAGAGTGATACTGGGCGGGTCCTCGGGTCTATACGCAGGAACAGAGAAAGAAGGAAGCACCTTCTCCCAGGTGATCTCTCTTTTACTCTCCCACTAGCAGGCCAGCCAGGCCTCCAAACTCTCCCTTCTATCAGCTCAAATTTGGTTTATCAATTCAGGATTCGACCAAAGCATCTTCTCTCCAAAATCCTTACAACCGGGTCAAGAAAGACCTGTGCAGGCAAGGGTGGATGGGTTGTAACTCCTCTCTATTTCTAGGCGGCTGGCAGCTGAGAAGGACTCAGGCAGTGTTAACCACAGTGGGGAAGGATGGCCATCAGTGTTAATGTCTGAACTGCAAGTGACAAGAAGGGCCAGGCAGCCCATCTTATACACTTGCACCCTCCCTGAAATGGGCATTAATTTGGCTTAATGACTAAACTAAGTATTTCTTCAGCGCAGCAGGGATTCCCAGGTGGCTCAGATGGTGAAGAATCTGCCTGCAATGTAGGAGATCCAGGTTCGATCCCTGGATCAGGAAGATCCCCTGGAGAAGGAAATGCTACCCACTCCAGGATTCTTGCCTGGAGAATTTCATGGACAGAGGATCCCATATAGTCCATGGGATCGAAAAGAGCCCGACAGAACTGAACGACAGAGAATTTCACTTCCATTAAGCACAGTGAGCACACCTTATACTTGCTCTTCTTCCTGCAAATGTCTGTCATTTATTGCTTTCATTCTCTGACAGAGGACGAGATGGTGGGATGGCATCACTGACTCAATGGACATGAGTCTTAGCAAACTCCAGGAGATAGTAAAGGACAGGGAAGCCTGGTGTGCTGCGGTCCATGGGGTCGTAAACAGTCAGAAAGGACTATACAACTGAACAAAAAATTGCTTTCATAGGAATATTCTCTCAGAATTTATCATGAACCTTGGGTGCCCAACGAATGCTGCAGAAGGGATACGGAATAATCTGTGAATGTTGGTTGATTAATTCACTAACAAGTTTTTCTCAGCATCTGTATTCCTACCTTGCCATGGGCACTGCCTATTTTGGCTTATTTATGCTAGCCTAGCCACCTAAGGCTTTGGAGAGTTATACAACTATTCTGATTTTGTTGACTCTAAAAAATATCTAGATCTAATTAGAATATGTCTAATTAATTAGACATATTCTCACAGCTGTGAGTTCACTCAAAATACTTTGGAGAAACTTTCTAGAAAAATTCATAGACTCCTGAAACCTACAGGCTGGGAGCAAGTTAAACTCCAGACACCCATCCTGTTCAGGGATTCCAAACTCATGTCAGCCCTTGGCTTTAAAAAGCCCCTTGTGGGTGATGGACAGGGAGGCCTGGCGTGCTGCGATTCATGGGGTCGCAAAGAGTCGGACACGACTGAGCGACTGAACTGAACTTGTGTTCTTAGCTCAAATCCACACAGCCTGCGGCCAGGATTCTCCCTTTCCCCCAGCACTAGAGGAGCAATAGGAAGGAGATTTTCCCCCTCCAGGTAGCTCTTTCAGTCCTCCTCAGGGCCTCCCTAAAGTTGAGCTTAAGGACATTCTTAAACTCAGCTTCACTTTGAAGACAATTCAGAATCTCAGAGTGGGTGGGAGCGGCCTCAAAGCTGTAAAGGGCTGCAAAATAAATCAAAGGATGGAAGGAGATCCGTGGAGCCAAGAATTCCTCCCCACCTGGCAGAAGCAAAGCTTTAACCGCAAGATCTAGGATGAAGAGTGGCGAGCGTGGCACATCCCAGCAGGTACAGGGACGATAGCGGGAGGGCGCTCGGGGGTCGGGAAGACAGGTACCTTCTCTCCGCTGTGGGTTCGCGGCCCCGGGCCTGCGGGTGTCGGCTGCCTCGCAGCGCCGGGCCCTGGCGACTGGAGTTGAGGCCAGCAGGGGCGCGTGTTTCCTCGCGGCTCCGGTGCAGCGGCACCGATGTGCGAACGGCTGACACCACGTGGCCCGTGAAGGCGTGCGCGGGGGCTCCAGGCCGTGGTCCCCCGCGTGCGCGGTACGAGCTGGGCAGGCAGGGCCGCGTCTGCTCCATCACGCCGCCGCTGCAGCTGCGCGAGCAGGCGGACCAGGGGCCCCAGGAGCCCCACACGCCCGGGGCGCCGCCACCGCCGTCCTCCGGGGCGCCCTCGGCCACAGCCATCCGCTGCGGGACCTGTGGAGACAGAGGCCCGTTAGGGGACCGCAATACCGGCTCCTGCTTAACCCGCATAGGCCGTGGATAACCCAAAAGGCTTATCCATTAGGCACAAGTTGGCACAGGGCCTGTGTTAAAATCTGAAAACAAAATAGAACCCAGCTTGGGTTATACTCATCCTCATACAGACGAATAATAAAATAGAATGAACATATATCTACACACACACACACACACACACATACATACATATATAAAGGAAGAGACATACAAAGGCACAACTGTATACGTATACATATACATATTTTATATTTTTTTATATTTATATAATTTTATATATATATATATAAAGGAAGGGACACACAAAGGCACAAGTGCATAGAGCTCACCTATGTGACCCTGGCTTTGCGGACCATGGCCTTGGAGAGCACAATGCACTGCTCTCACATCTTAACTGAGGCTTACCCCTCAGGTCCTTGGGGTCCAGGCTAGAAGGATAGGGCTTCTTTCTCAAGTCGGTGAGGAGGCCAAGGCCCAGTGTCTCCATGCAGTAAAGGCAATGCAGTTTAGAGGCCCTGCTCCAGAAGCAGATGCCCCTATCACCACTTCTACCAGTACGACCAGAAAGTTTCTGAAGCTCTCTGTGTCCTAAAGAGGGATGGTACCTACCTACCTATTTCACAGGCTCTAAGAAGATTTAAGTTAGGATATCTACACACACAGCAGAGAGCAGGCACTAAATACGTGCTTGGTAAAACCATAATGATCTTTTCTGCTTTTCATCTTTTCTGCTTCCATGGTGAATCAGGAGAGATTAAAAATGTCAGAAAGTTAAAGTTCTATCCTGAAGGTGATTCGACATTCCCATGCATTTAACTGGCCCTTTCACAGAGAGCTATCATGCCAAGCAGAGTGCTAAGCATGGGTACCCTTCTGTTTCTTCATGATGCAGACAGGCTCTGCGTACCAGCTGTATACCAGTGTTGAGCTAGGACCTGAGAACAAGGAGAGAAGCACCCCAGGTTGCACAAATGGACTGGACCTAGCAGCAAAGAGCTTTATGCAGCTAAGACAAGACTAGGGGAATCTCCCGGGGAACTGGCTGCCTGGCTGGGTAGGGTATGGGTTGAGAAGTCCTCAGAGAAGGAATCACAGTAAAATAGCTGTAATTATTCTGGTATCCTCTTGGTGCCAGCTAGCACATGTAATTTCTAGTCCTCTCGGCATCCCTGGTTACAAACATTCTCACCTTTCAGAGATGAAGTTTCCCACCCAAGGATTAGAGACCTGTGACCTGCCTCAGTCATGTGGTTGCAGCAGAGGCTGGACTCGAGTCTCCTTAGCCCCCAGTATAGGCAGTTCCAGCACTGCCTGCTCTTTCTCCAGCAGACTGCTCTTGAGTTTCTGAATCATTCCCCTGGAATGTCCTTCCTACCCTTGGGACACCGAGCAACACTATGTGAAAGTCACTCAGTTGTCCTGTCCGACTCTGCAACCCCGTGGTCTGACTATACAGTCCATGGAATTCTCCAGGCCAGAATACTGGAGTGGGAAGCCATTCCATTTTCTAGGGGATCTACCCAACCCAGGGATCAAACCCAGGTCTCCCGCATTGCAGGTGGATTCTCTACCAGCTGAGCCACAAGGGAAGCCCAAGAATACTGGAGTGGGTAGCCTATCCCTTCTCCAGTGGATCTTCCTGACCCAGGAATTGAACCGGGGTCTCCTGCATTGCAGGCAGATTCTTTACCACTGAGCCACTGGGGAAGCCCTGAGCAACACTATGACTTTCCTTAAAAGGAGGGTTTTTCAGTGAACCTCAGGCTTCTATATGACATGCATAAATGCCTCCAGACTACCTCAGCTTTTTTTTTTTTTTTCCTTTTTTTTTAGATATTGGTTTTGGGTAGCAATGTTTGCCCAAAAGTCCAAGAGTTTGAAGACCTTTCACAGTTATACTCCTCTGTCCCCAGGATACCCCTGAGAGGTGACAGGTACAGGGGCTGTCTTCCCCTTTGTGTAGAACAAACCCAGTAAGGTTGAACTCCTTCACAGCACCTGGAGACATGGAGCCAAGACTGCCTCAGAAGGTTGTGTGAGGACTCTTTGAGGAAACCCACCCAAGTGCTTAAGGCGAGTGCTCAGGGAGTGAGTGTAAGCCACTGCTGTAGCACACTGTGGTCGTTAAAAGTCCTCCAGGTCTCAGCTCCAGGGCATAGTCCTGGCACTCAGTTACCCTGAAACCATGGGGCCTGTTCAGCTGAGGCCTCCTTCCTTCAAATACAGCCTTCCTAGGTGGTGCAGTGGTAAGGAATCTGCCTGCAACGGGTGGGAGACACAAGTTTGACCTTCCCTCCATGGGAAACTACCCTGGAGGAGGAAATAACAACTCACTCCAGTATCCCTGGGAAATCCCATGGACCGAGGAGCCTGGCGGGCTGCAGTCCATGAGGTCACAAAGAGTCGGACACAAATGAGTGGCTGAGCACTGTCATTGTCACTCAACTACATTCCAGGGCACAGAGGGGTCTCTGGATGACCTTGAGAGTTTAAACTGGGTCCCTGAAGGTTCAGAGAGTGACTAAGGCAGGATGAGTGAGAGGGCTGAGCAGCTCAGCAAAGAACCATCTAATCAGAGGTTCGAGCCCAGAGCTGGATGTCAGCCTGCCAGTCTACGGGCACCATGTTCAGAGAGCTGCGGTGAGAGGTCAGAGGTCATGTGGGCAGAGCCAGCAGGAGACATGGTTAGAGCAAGGTCAGGACAGAAGGTTCTGTGACTGAAGGGCTGCAATTCCCTAATCACCAGATGTGAACAGAAGACGGGGATGGCCACACGAGAGGCAAATATGGTCAAGTCATCAGTCCTAAACCTGGGACCCAGGAGAGAAAGCTTTCCTCTTATTTGTAAATACGAAACACAGCAAAAAGAAAACAAGCTGTTGTTCTTTCTTCTCCTCCCTGACATATCCTGACTTATCAATAAACTGATGATGGATTCACTGGGTGGTTATAAAAAAAAAGTGTCGAATCAGGTTGCAGGCTTGATATATAAAGTAATCCCTAGAGCGTGTGGGGTGGTTTGAATGGTGGCTTTCCCCAAAAGATATGTCCATGTCCTAACCCTGAGAACTTGTAAATGTGACCTTATTGGGAAAAAGGGTCATTGTCGATGTAAATAAAGGATGAGATGAGATCATCCTCTTCTGGGGGGAGAGGGGGCCCTAAATCCAATAATAAGTGTCCTTAGAAGACAGAGGGAGAAGGCCACGTGGCCACAGAAGCAGAGACTGGGTTGAGCAGCCACAGGCCAGGAGGTGAAAGAAGTACACCACAAGCTGAAAGAAGTAAGGAGAATTCACCCCTAGCTACTAGAGGAAGCACAGTCCCGAAAATACCTCGATTTTGAATGTCTGGCCTCCAGAATTGTGAGGGAATAAATTTCTGTTGCTTTAAGCCGCTAAATTTGTAGTTATTTATTACAATGGCCATAGGAAATTAACACACTCTGTTGGTCCTTCCAGGACAGGGAAGAAAAGCATACAGACGCTTGTCGGGCTCCTTCTCTGTGCTGAGCACTGTGCAGACAGCTCACAAGCGCGGGGACGGGTTGTGTGGCACTGGCACCACTAACCCCAGGTCACACGTTACAGGGCCCCTGAGCCACTCTGGGAGATTGATTCTTTTGTCTCTTTTACAGGAAGAAACCGAGGCTCAGAGAAGCTGTATGACTCACCCATAGTCTCTGGCTAGTGAAGGGCACAGACAGGACTAAAACTGAGGTCTCCTGACCCCTACTCTGGGCTTCCCTGGTGGCTCAGTGGTAAAGAATCCATCTGTTGATGCAGAGGACTCAGGTCCAATCCCTGGATTGGAAAGATACCTTGGAGGAGGGCATGGCAACACACCCCAGTATTCTTGCCTGGAAAATTCCACAAATAGAGGAGCCTGGCAGGCTACCATCCATGGGGCCACAAAGAGTGAGACTGAGCAACTGAGGCACACACGTGACCCTACTCGAGCACTTCTTTTCATGCAGCACGCTGCCTCCCTGCCTGTGTTTTTAGTGGAAAACAGAAGAGTAAAATGAATAGAAATAAATCCACTTTGATAGTCCTAGTAGAAAGATAATAGGGATAATCAAACAGAGGAAGTATATTTCTGGCACATTTGGGGACTTCAGTTACCCATCACTTCCTGATTTATCATGAACACAGATAACTAAGGCATTGTTTATCATGTCTAGCTTAGACTGCAGCTAAAAATCCACTTCCTAGAACTAATCCCACCCTTAACTTAGTTTCCTATTGCCCAGCTGGGCAGGGTCCCTGGGGAAAGAAAACATGAAACCGCATTCCATCCTCTTCTATTCATAAGAATTCTCTAATTTATAAAGTTGAATTATGGTGAGTGACTTGAAATTCCATCTCGGTCCCCATGGTGAGAATCCAACCACAAGCTCCAGAATTGTATTTTTATAGTACACAGCCAGAAACAAAGGGGGAAACAGAGAAACAGAAAGGAAAGAAGGAGGGGAAATGCAGAGAAAGAAAGAAATATCAAAGGAAAAAATAAAGGGAGGAGAGCTTTGGATATCAGCCTCCTAGTTCCCTCAGCCTCCCATCTGCCCTCTACTCCTTCCAGTCCTCCTGACGACCCTCCTCTCTCCTTCTTTTCTGATGATCAAGGAGTTTCCTGTGAGGCAGGATGGGGAAAATTCCAAGTGTTCTCAGACACACTATTCCTAAAATTAGGACCTTGGTTAGTCAGTGACAAACTGCTAAACCAAAGAATAGATCATAGTGAGAGAAAAAAACAAGAAATAGAGGCTCAAAGCTCTGTCAACGGCTGGCCCCTTGTCCCTTCCCCAAGATATACACGACATGTCAGAGCTGAAGAAAAATGAGGCGCTTCTCAAATGACCCCAAACTGCTCATTTCTCTCACTTATCAAGAGTTTTAACAAAACAGTAAAAAAAAAAAAAAAGACAAACAACCCAACGGAAGTGGGTTTAAAGGGCATGAATGGGTAGTTTACAGACATTTTGTAAGGTCATGTCTTAAAGCCCTAACCCCAATGTGGTGGTATTTGGACATGGCACCTTTGGGAGTTGATTAGGTTTCGATGATGTCATGTGATGGGACCTCTCCCCTCATGGGATTGTTGTTTGTGTCCTACTCTTTGCAACCCCAGGGTCGTATACCAAACTTGCAGGACACCAAGCTTCCCTGTCCTTCACTATCTCCCAGGGTTTGCTCAAACTCAGGTCCGTTGAGTCAGTGATGCCATCCAACAATCTCATTCTCTATCACCCCCTTCTCCTGTCCTCAATCTTTCCCAGCATCAGGGTCTTTTCCAGTGAGTCTGCTCTTCACATCAGGTGGCCAAAGGATGGAGCTTCAGCTTCAGCATCAGTCCTTCCAATGAATGTTCAGTGTTGATTTCCTTTAGGATTAACTGGATTAGTATCTTTATCAGAAGAGGAAGAAAGACCAGCACTTTCTGTCTTCTCTCTACCATCTAAGGATATAGTGAGAAGCCAGCTGTCTTCAAGCCAGGAAAAGAGTCCTCACTGGGGCATCAAATCTGCCAGTGCCTTGGTTGTGGACTTTCCTCAGGCTCCAGAACCATGATAAATAAATTCCTGTTGTTTAAGCCACACTGTCAGTGATATTTTGTTTTAGCAGCCCAAGCTGACTAGTATAGCAGAGAAATACAACATATATATGAAAACTGTATAATGTTCCATGTAATCAAATAAATGCAAACTAAAACAACAGAATTCCACTTACCCCCATTAGACTGGTAAGGATTATAAAGTTTGACAATATCAATGCAGCAAGAATGTTCACTGTTGATGGGAGTCTAAACTAGGGCAGTTCTTAATAGGGAACTTTGCAGTACCTACCAAATTTTAAATGCACAAACCCTTGAGCCCAGCAGCTCTGTTTTCAGTAGTTCACCCTTGCAGTTCAGTTCAGTCGCTCAGTCGTGTCCGACTCTTTGCTGCCCCATGTATCGCAGCACGCCAGGCCTCCCTGTCCATCACCAACTCCCGGAGTTCACTCAGACTCACATCCATCGAGTCCGTGATGCCATCTAGCCATCTCATCCTCAGTCGTCCCCTTCTCCTCCTGCCCCCAATCCCTCCCAGCATCAGAGTCTTTTCCAATGAGTCAACTCTTCACCTGAGGTGGCCAAAGTACTGGAGTTTCAGCTACAGAATCATTCCTTCCAAAGAACACCCAGGGCTGATCTCCTTCAGAATGGACTGGCTGGATCTCCTTGCAGTCCAAGGGACTCTCAAGAGTCTTCTCCAACACCACGGTTCAAAAGCATCAATTCTTCAGTGCTCAGCTTTCTTCACAGTCCAACTCTCACATCCATACATGATCACAGGAAAAACCATAGCCTTGACTAGATACACTCAAAATTAGTGAATAAAGTTGTATATAGAAAAACTTTTATTGCAATACTTTTTGTAAGAACAAAACCAAAAACTCTAGAAACAACCTGAATATCCATGAAAAGGAACTTGGTTAAATCCTCTCAAATCTAATCCATTCAAGCAATGGAATACAACTCGTGTTAGAATGAGGTAGATATATATATCTGTTAAATTGGACAACTCTCCGTGATATACTAATTAGTAAAAAAAAAACACAAGAAGTAGAACAGTATGTGGAGAATAAGCCTATTCATAGATATCATCACTGTTGTTGTTAGGTTGCTAAGTCGTGTCTGACTCTTTTGTGACCCCATGGTCTGTAGCCCACCAGGCTCCTCTGGACTGGAGCCCACCCAACTCCTCTGACCATGGGATTCTCCAGGCAAGAATACTGGAGTGGGTTGCCGTGCCCTCCTCCAGGGGATCTTCCCAACCCAGGGATTGAATCCACATCTCTTATTTCTCCTGCATTGGCAGGTGGGTTCTTTACCACTAGCACCACCTGGAAAGCCCGTAACATGTATACTATACAACTATTTATATATCATTTACATTGTATGAGGTATTATAAGTAATCCAGAGATTATTTAAAGTTTCTGGGAAGAGGCACATAGGTTATGCACAGTACCATACCATCTTATATAAATAAGAGACTTGAGCATCCGCAGACTTTGGTATCCTTGGGGGTCCTGGAGCCCACATTCCTCATATCCAAGGATTGACTATAATGTAGATCTGACAGTGTCATTGGGTAATGAAATAAAAGAATGAAGTATAGTCGCAAACATGCTAGCAGTCACCAAGCAGGAGCACAGGAGAGCTCCATTTCGTCCCTCCACCGGAAGAACTTAGATCATTTGACATGAATTTTATGTGTAAGAAGCAGATCCAGCTGTCAAATCAAACTGGTGCTCTCTCCATTCCACTGGAGGTTTTCGAGAATGGGGGAGGGTGGATGTAGAGGCAAGATAAGAGAATTAAAAGAGAAGATTTTTCAAAGTACACTTACAATGCCATGCCTTTTCCCCAGAGGTTATGATATGTCTTGCCTGGGATGAGGCTAGGAGCCAAGGAGATGTACACTTAGGATAAAATCCTCCAGGCTTCTAATAGTCCCCTTCCTTATATAAAAAAAAACTGCTTGGGACTTCCCTGGTGGTCCAGTGTTTAAGAATCCGCCTGCCAATGCAGGGGACACAGGTTCAGTCCCTGGTCTGGGGAGATTCTACATGCCAAGGAGCAACTAAGCCCGTGTGCCACAACTACGGAGCCCACTTGTCCTTGGGCCCAGGCAAAAGAAGCTTCCACCATAACAATCTTGTGTGCCGCAACTAGAGAAAGCCCATGCACAGCAGCCAAGATCCAGGGCAATCAAATTAATTAGTTAACTTTAAAAAACTGCTTGTCATAACAGTATTTTTCTAAATAGTCACTGTTGGGCATGAGCCAGGGAGCAGAAAAAATAGAAGGCATTCAGAGAAGTAGGAGAATCAAGGTAGTCACATCCCTATTTTAACTTGACCTGTGCAAAAGAAAGGGTGGTAGTAGGGGGATTAAAATCCCCCAAAGGTTTTGGTTTGGAGCTGGATGCTGCTGTATGGAAGTTACCATTAGGGAGGGATATTTGTGTAAATGTATACTGATGGTAGGATGTATGCATAGGGCAGCCTGGCAATCATTACCTTTTCCCTGGGTCCTTTAGGAAATCCCCCTCCTCGCTGGATGAAGTCTAATAGGAATGTATTCAGGGACCCTGACAGCTGAAGCCAAGGTAAGCAGTGTGAGCCAACTGAGCAATCCCTGGAGTCTGAAATCTCCAGTAAAGTGGCCAAGAGAGCACAGGCAGCTCCGGGTCCTGCATCCTGCTCCCTCCGCTTTGCTCTGAGACCATTCCTGTTGCTCTCCGGAGCGCCTCAGTGCCTATCTGCTTCCTAGGCTGGTTACAGTGAGTTCCTCAATGCTTACGTTAGTTTCTGTGGCTTGCAGTTAAGAATCCTAAATGATATCTGTGTGTGTTTAGTCGCTCAGTCATGTCCGATGCTTTGCGACCTCATGAACTGCAGCCTGCCAGGCTCCTCTGTCCATGGGGTTTCTCCAGGCAAGAATACTGGAGTGGGTTGCCATGCCCTCCTCAAGGGGATCTTCCCAACTCAGGGATCGAACCCAGGTCTCGCGCACTGCAGGTGGATTCTTCACCATCTGAGCTACCAGGGAAGCCCAAGTGATATCTAAATGATTGAAAATAAGAGAATATGTGGCAACCAAGATAAGATGAAAAAAGCTGGGTCTGCCTTTGGCATACGACTTGGAGAGAAAGCAATGACTGGGATGACCAAAGGTGGTCCCGACTTGGCAGAAGCCTCAGGATTAAAAGAGTCGAAAGCTGGAGGCTTCATAAGGAGACAGCAGTTGATCACGGTCAGTGTAACCAGAGAACCAAGGCCGCCATGGAGCAGGAGGCACGAAGTGAATAGGAGGTTCGCTGGGACAGATAGCAAGCGAGGTTAGAGAAGAGCTGGAGAAGCAACAATCTGAACGATGGTGGCTGTGTTTTATTTCATCATTGTCTTTTTAAGGCGGATGAACGTATACGACTGAAATAGGATGGTCAAATAAACTGGGGCTTCATGACTCAATGAAATATCATCATCATGAATAATACAGAGCAAGGCAAACAGTCCTGTAATATAATGCTAAGTGAAAAATGCCAAATACAAACTTGTAACTATACTGTGATTATAAAAATATAAAGATTCTGTAGGCACATGGACAAAGCCTGGAAGGGGACATGGAAAAATGAAAACATATGATCTGTTACTCAAGCTGGACCCAGGGTAAGTTTTCTTGTAATTTAAAAAAGTTCAGTCATGGTTATAATATTGCTTGCTCAATAAATAAAAATAAATAGATTAAATGGAGAAAGATTCAGAACAGACTGCTGGGGGATGGAGAGAGGTATGGAATAAACTGAGTGTTGGTGGAAGTCCTCCTCACAGAAAGCCCTTGGAATTTCTCATTGCCACCAGTAGATCCATAACTAGGAACAGTTCTGAATGTTTTCAATGTATTTGGTTTCGGTACCAATGTGAAATCATGTAAGATTTCACTGGTTTCTAATTTTCTTTCTACAAAATTAAACCCACCATCTGTTCTTCATAGAAAAGGAGTCACATGCAAAGTCTGACATTCTAAAGTCTTGTTCTAGAAGAGACTGGAAAATAAGCCTTTGGTTTTAGCCACATAACCAAATCAACACCCTAAAGCAAACGTGGCGAAAACACACCTTGGCAGTTCACCCCGGCGAACAAAGCTTCAGAACTCTGAGAGCACACAGAAGCAGGCATGCCGAGCTGGCCCCCAGCTAGGATATTTGCTACCTGTGCAGCAGTCCTGGGAGGTGGTGCACCGAGATGAAGACGCTCCAAACTTAAGCCAGATGTAAATTAAAGACCTCCATGATGGTTTGCTCAGGGACACAAACTCAGCCTTACATTTTAACCAGCTATCTTGACTCCACTACAACACAGACTGCAAAAGCCCCTACTCTTGCCTTTCAGCATAATGTCAAGGCCAGCAGCTGCAAGATGAATGTAAGAATCTCACAGAAGTGGGAGACTAGAGTAAAACACGCTCAACCTTGATTATCACGTCAAATGTTTATACATAAGAGAGCTCTACAAATGCATTTTAAAAGGATGCATTTGCACAAAACCATCATAAAAGGGGAGGAGTGGGTGGAAGCCAGGGGAAAGAGAGAGGGAGATGCGTGGAAAGAGGAATACCAAGCCTCAGCTAAAGCATGACCCATACAGAGGAAAACCCATTGACAGGGAGCCACTCGAAAGCTAAGTAAGGATGAGTTTTGTTGCCCTGCAGATTCCAAGTCTATCTGCCAGGCCCTTGGGCCCTCTCTTAACACCTGTGTTCACTGAGCTGATGAATCCTGACAGTAAATGATCTTAAATTCATCAAACTCCATCATATCCATCCATAAATATGATACTTGAGTATATGTTGTTGTTCAGTCACCCCGTCATGTCTGACACTTTGTGACCCCATGGACTGCAGCACACCAGGCTTCCCTGTCCCTCACCATCTCCTGGAGTTTGCCCAAGTTCATGTTCATTGCCTCAGTGATGCCATCCAGCCATCTCATCCTCTGTTGCCCTCTCCTCCTTCTGCCCTCAGTCTTTCCCAGCATCTATGTTTGCAACAGATGACCAACATACTAGAGCTTCGGCTTCACCATCAGTCCTTCCAGTGAATATTCTGGGTTGATCTCTCTTAAGATTGACTGGTTTGATCTTCCTGCTGTCTAAGGGACTTTCAGGAGTCTTCTCCAGTACCACAGTCTGACCCAAACACTGGAGAACAACACAGATATACCCTTGTCCTCCTAACCCTGTGTTGCTTCTCCATGTGTGACCCACCCGGTACCCACAATATCATCAACCTCACATCTGCTGGAGACACGCAGATCCCTGGATCTCACACCAAACCTAGTGAATAAGAATCTCCTGCATTTTAAACAAGTTTCTCCAGTGATTTGAATACATCCTCTGGTTTGAGAATCACTGGTCCCTGGATGCCTCTAGAGCAGTGGTCCCCAACCATTTGGGCACCAGGAACCAATTTTGTGGAAGATAATTTTTTCATGGACCTGGGTGGGGGGAATGGTTTTGGGATGATTCAAACACATTATATTTATTATGCACTTTATTTCTAATCTAATGCTGATCTGACAGGAGGTACTGGTTCCCAGCCCAGAGGTTGGGAACCTCTGTGATGGAAAGCATCCAACTGACTTACCCTCTGGGGTTTGGGGCTCTACTACACACTGCTAATTCCTAATCCCCAAATGCTCTAGCCACACTATTTTATTACCCTCAAATTCCCTGCTTTTCATCCCACCCTTTTCACTTCTGTCATTCAATTTGATGACAACCTAGAGTTTGTCAAATGAGACAGGAAAGCATCCACAGAAGGATATCTACCTAACATGGGATCCACGCTAAGCAGCCTCCATTTGAAACGTACTTTTAAGAAAGGAAGTACAACAGCAATCGGAACTGTAGGAAGATGAAAGAGAAGGGAAGGGAAGACTCGTGGGAAACCCTGGACTGGCTCCTTGTTCTGGTCCCAAGTCCGCTGTAACTCACTTTCTGATTTAGGGCACATTGGTCTGTGGCTCTGGACCTCAGTTTCCATATCAGTAAAATGAGCCAGTTGGGTTTGATGAGGGCTGGGGTCCCTTCCAGTGCTAACAGGCTCTGATTTTTCCTGGAAGAGAGCTGACATTCCTTGCCACGTATGGATTCGCTTCAAGTACCACAACAGAGAGGCAATCCCACAGGTTGTGCCCAAGGGTCCCCACTGCCAGCCAAGAGCAGTAAGACTCGTGGGAAACCCTGGACTGGCTCCTTGTTCTGGTCCCAAGTCCGCTGTAACTCACTTTCTGATTTAGGGCACGTTGGTCTGTGGCTCTGGACCTCAGTTTCCATATCAGTAAAATGAGCCAGTTGGGTTTGATGAGGGCTGGGGTCCCTTCCAGTGCTAACAGGCTCTGATTTTTCCTGGAAGAGAGCTGACATTCCTTGCCACGTATGGATTCGCTTCAAGTACCACAACAGAGAGGCAATCCCACAGGTTGTGCCCAAGGGTCCCCACTGCCAGCCAAGAGCAGGCTTTCAGCACAGAAGATCTTCCCTAAATGTGGTCCAAAGAAGGCCCAGATGCCTTCCCATAGTATTCAAAGGCGGCCTGGCCAAAAGGATGGAATGAGGTGAATATTTGAACGTGATCTGCATAATCGGAAACACTCCCCCTTCTGAAATGGACCTGACTCTTTCATCACCAGCCACATGGAAATCATCCTTGGTTGTAACTAGAAAATAACACGGAGCATGTGCCTGGGTCCCCAGGCCCCCCTGTGTGGCTGCACAGTTACTCGGAAAACACAAGCAGATGTCTTCTCTGTGTGCAGAGCCTGGGTGTGTTCTTTTGTTCAGTGGCTGATCCATTTGGCCTCATGCTCTCAACAGCAATCCACTACCTGCAACCCAAGCCAACCGGGACAAGTCAAAATGGTGAGTAATTCACACAAAAAAGAGTGCTGGCTTCTGAAGCGGAGGTTGACTCGGGACCTTCCAGTAGAGACTTCTGCCTGGTGATTTGGCCATTTGCATCTGAGTCAATAGCCAGCACTCACTGGGAAGCAGCTGGGATCAGCAGGCTCCTAGAAGGAAGGCAATTTGAAAGCATCCCCTGGAAATTGGCAGCATCCCACGCAGAGCAGAGCACACAGGAGACAGTAAACACTCTGTGGGATGAAGAAGGCTGCAGATGGGTTGAGATGGGCCCTACCTGGATTCCCAACTTCGAGTCCTTCCCTTGCCCACTCACTCCTCCTTGTGCCATCAAAGCGATTTTCTCCAGACCTAGCCCTACTGCAATGCTCTCTTGCTTATCAATGTCTCTTGAGTACTCACTCTCCAGAAGATGAGATGCCATGGCATTTGAAGCTTTTCATAAATCTCATAAACCAGCCTCACCCTTCCATTCCAGCTTCAACTCCTCTGCTGCCCTCTTCCCCATTCCCGCATGGCGCTTATGGCATGAAGTTGAGAAGGAGGACACATGCTTCTCCCCTTCTGCCTTCACCCTGCTAAGCTCAAGCTCAAATGCCTCTCCCTTCTCCTTTCCTCCTCTGCCTGGGAACTCATACTCAGCTCCAAAGACCTTTCCCTTCCAGGTTTAATGGTCTCTCTCCCATGCTGCAGGGTCATTACCCACATCCCTCTCCATAGCACTTACCACCTGGCACTATAATTATCTATATACGTAACTATAATTATGTCTCCCCAACACCATGAGCCCACAAGGCAGGGATTATGCCTATTTATCTTTTTTGTCTTCCATTTACTCTCTCTAACAGCACCTCTTGGAGAAGGCAATGGCACCCCACTCCAGTACTCTTGCCTGGAAAATCCCATGGACAGAGGAGCCTGGTAGGCTGCAGTCCATGGGGTTGCTAGGAGTCAGACATGACTGAGCGACTTCCCTTTCACTTTTTACTTTCATGCATTAGAGAAGGAAATGGCAACCCACTCCAGTGTTCTTGCCTGGAGAATCCCAGGGATGGGGGAGCCTGGTGGGCTGCCGTCTCTGGGGTCGCACAGAGTCAGACACGACTGAAGCGACTTAGCAGCAGCAGCAGCAGCAACAGCACCTCTTACAATGTCTGTCACCTGGCAAGGCCCTGGGAGAATGTTTGATGGAAGGATGAATGAGCACAGGGATGAATGAATGACGAATGTACCAACTGCTTCTCCTCTCCCCAGAACAGCATGCCCGCTCTCCTATCTCTTCAAAGTAAGGCACTCCGTATTCGATTCCCTGATTATCTCCTGCCTTTTGACACTTTCTCTCTCCTTGACTCCAGGACACCGTGCTGTCCTAGACTTCCTCCTAAACGTCCAGCTCTCTTCTCCTCTGCTGCCTAGGTCTTCTTCTCTCTGCTGGCTTCTCTTTTATTTGCCCTTCAAATGTTGGGGCTCCACTCTTGGCTTTCCAATCTTATCCAACTCTTCTTACAGGGAAACACTGTAGCATCAGCAATGATCTTTCATAATGACATTTCCCTTATTAATGAGTAGCCCCAAACTCTCTCCCAAGCACCAGATTTATATTCTAAATCACCAACTCTACTTACCCACACATGGGCTTCTCACACTCAATATGTCATCTAAGCAGGACCTGAATACCTGTTCCACCTTCTGATTCATCCAGCTGGTTATAAAATATGACAGCTTGACCTCAAAAATGTTTCTGGACTCCATCCCATTTCCCCCACCCCAGGGCCCATGGCTGGGGCAAGGTTTCACTTTCATTTGCTCTTACCTGGTCTCTATCCATTCAACCCCCCTTCCTTCCACTTCCAGAATTACAGTCCTAAAAATCACGCATCCAAGTCCCATGTTTATTGACTTCCTGGAACTCCCCTCTGCCTCCAGAACTAGTTCCCCAGCCTGGCTCATAAGTCCCCCTCACTCTTTGGCTTCTTCCTGGACCTGCAACCTCCCCTGCTAGCACTTCCCTATTCTTAACTTCTCACTCAGCTGCCCCAAGTCTTTACACCACTCTGTGCCTAATATCGGAGAAGGGGATGGCACCCCACTCCAGTACTCTTGCCTGGAAAGTCCCATGGACAGAGGAGCCTGGTAGGCTGCAGTCCATGGGGTCGCAAAGAGTATAGCCCATGCTCCTGGGCTCTAAAGCCCTCGTTCCCACCTTTACTTCACCTGATAAGTTCCTGCTCATTCTTCTAGACCTCCTGGATGTCACACCCTCTTTGCAGACAACCCCAGCTCTGGAGGCAAGGATGGCTGCTCTGTTCTTTCAGCATTCAGAGAATTCTGAGTACACTTTACTGTATTCCATTATAACTTCTTGATGTGTCTCATACCCCAAGTTGTGAAACAAAACCAGATATAAATGTCTTGTGCTCATCTACAAATAGAATAAGTGTAAAACTGAGAACAATAACAAAAAATCAAATTAACAATATTAATTTAATGTGATGGATGGTTAGTGAAACTAGACATTGCAGAGTGTGACTAGGATATATCTAAGCTTTTGAAATTTTACTGAATTTGAGCATGATGAACTATCATTTGAGTTATTTTTTCCTGTTGAAAATGAACTTATTTTAAATCATCAATCCATCACAGAGAAAGGTCTATGTATAAGGCTGAAGGACATTTTAAATCCTGCTTAATTAAAAATATTCAGTATTATTTACCACTGGACTTATTAGGAATGAGTGTGAGCTGGGTCATGAAAGACAGAACCTGTACATACAGCTGAAGGTGGACCTGCTTCTGCATTTCTACAAGACGGGGTCTTTGGGGATTGATATCCAGATGGTATCACGTATATCTCCACCCTTTTATGGACTGAAAAAGTTTTAAGCCTTTCCTCACTAAAAGGAAGCTATAAACTGTCATTCAGATTACCCAGAATAGACTTATATTAATATTTTTAGGTTATCATCAAAATGAAAATTCTCAACTAAAAAAATCTAATTTAAGATGCAGATCACCAAGCATACACAAAAGACTCCAAGGATCTATGGGTCGTTGGCTTATAAAACACTCTTTTAATTTTAAAGAAAAATGATGAGGCTGAAAGCCAGGATTTGACTCCAGGCTGGGCTGATTCCAAAGTTTAGACTCTTCTCTCTCTGCCCCTGGTGTTTAATTCTCAGGAATGCTCTGAGGCCCAAATACTGGGCACCAAAGAGCTTCAGAAGCCATAAAGCCCTTTTGCTGTTTAATTGATAAGCCGTGTCCAACTCTTTTGGAACTCCATGGATTGTAGTCCGCCAGGTTCCTCTGTCCATCAGATTTCCCAGGAAAGAATACTGGAGTGAGTTGCCATTTCCTTCTCCAGGGGATCTTCCTGACCCAGAGATCGAACCCATGTCTCCTGCATTGGCATGCGGATTCTTAACCACTAGCCACCAGGGAAGTCCCATAAAATGCTATATGATGGTTAGTTGAGGGTTAGTTTATTATTACTTATATAGGTCAAAGGAAAATACTTCAGGAAAGGAACAGGCCTATTTTAGCAAGTGTTCTGTCTTGCACAATTTGATGCCTCTTTAAAGAGATAATACTTATATCAGTTCTCTCCATATATTTAACAGGTTACAACTCACATCTGATATCGTTTTATTAAGGAGGTAAAGTTATTCTTTACATGTACCATGGGAGCAGGTGAGTAGAAAACTGGGGCCTCCCAACAAAGGAAAAGATGCTAATTATCAGGGTCCCAGGTGCAAATGCAACTAGGAAACTGCTGCTAAGCCAGGAACACCCGTGAGCAGCCATTCCCGGAAGAGGTGCAATCGTCTGGGATGCAAACAAATCTTCTGACCCTATTATTTCCATGGTCCAGGTGAATTCCTTGGTTACCTTTGAGATTCTTCTCATCACATCCCATGACCTGTAAAAATCTATCTCCTTCTGTTTACATGGCATTTCTTTGATTCTTCTAAAAAGAGAGGCAAGTAATGTCTACTCAGCTCCAACCATGCGCCAGACAGGCACATGACTAACTTACTTGGCTGAATTTTAAAGCTAGCTTCCCTACACTCATCAGTTGTTGTTATTGCTTAGTCACTAAGTCGTGTTCAACTCTTCTTTGAACCCATAAACTGTAGCCCGCCAGACTCCTCCATCCATGGGATTTCCCAGGTAAGAATACTGGAGTGGACTGCCATTTCCTTCTCCAGGGGATTTTCCAGACCAAGGGATAGAACCCACTCTCCTGCATTGGCAGGCAGACTCTTTACCATGGAGCCATCAGGGAACTCCAAGTCCCATTGCCAATTATACCTTAATTCAAATGTCATCTCCTCCACGAGGCTTCCCTGGCCACATCATCTAAAGTAGCAAGTGTACATGGGCACACATGTACACACTTATACACACACACAGAGACACAGACATATAGTCACACACAGAGTCACTATTCCATTGTGCTGTTTCGTTTCCCTCATAGCAGTTATTACAGTCTGAAATACTCTTACATGCTTGCTTGTTTATTTTCTATTGCTCCTATCTAGACTAGAAATGCCTCCTTATATGTGAGGATCTTGTGTTTTCACCTCTATTCCCAGGCCCTAGGAGCAGAGCCTGCCACATAGTAGATGCTGAGTGGTTGTTGAATGAATATACTCTACTCAGTAGGAAACATCATCCCTCTAATATAACTGAGAAGCGAATATATTCTGCTTAGGTTTGGGCTGCTGGAAAGTGATACAGTCAGAATGGAAACTTCAACTTACCTGCTCCAGGAGCCAAGACGCTCACTCCTCCACCTTCTCTAACTGGGGTTGTTAGCAGTGCACCAGACATACCAGGAGAAAAAAAAAGATGTGGGACCTTCCCCAATAACCAGTTTCTTCAGGACGTATGTGTATGTGAACATCCCTGATGTTGAGTAATTTAGAACATTGTTTTAAAATTAAAACGATCAGTTGTACTTGGGGACAAAATGTTACATTTCCAAGAATGTTGAAGAAAACAGTAGACTTCAAGGAAACATTGAGCTCTCAGTAGGCCCTTCTAGGCCACTCCAAAGGCTGTATTCCGCCTGATTATTTGCCTGCATGGGCGTGTGTGCAAATGTTCACACTCTTCTAACGGGACATTTGGAGGAAGACATTTGGGGAGACCCACACTGTACTGGCCACCACTCAGAAGTACTGGAGTTGAAATGATTTAGCAGAAAAAAAAGGTAGCTGAAGGATAACAATCCTAAACAATGATGTTCGAGGTAAGGAAAGATGATGCTAGAGAGAGAAAGGTCAGCAGACCTCAGCTAAAGTGGTTTAGGTGAGAAAGCAAAAGCTCAGACATTCTTTGAAAGAGACTCTGTTGCAAGGATGGTTGCAAAGCCTCCTTCCCAGAACGGGTCAAAATAAAACAGACTTGTCTTTCTGGGATGGTGTAGGTGTGGTCTTGCCTGGAAGAGACAATCTCTGGAACTTATTTCCATTCCAAGAATGCTATGGTCTAGACCCACCAGCAACAGCCAAATTAGAAGCTCCTACCACTGTTTTTGTAATGATAAAAAGGTGGGAGACTCTGGCTTGATCTGAAACTTCTGCCCCAGACAGTCATAGAAAACTTGTCTGATGCAGCATCCTTGCTCGGGCGAGGAACAGAGCAGCACACATCCCCTAGAGGTCAGAGGAACCTGCCTGCCAGGGGAACCGGGACGCCCCTGTCCATGCAGACGTGGGTCACGTGGACAGCCCCGAAAGGGCCTCCTCTGCAGCACTCATAGGCTTCCCCAAACATTTAAACTCTCCCTGGCTGTGAACCAAGAATCCTCTCAGAGCCAACAGCGTACAGCCCATTAAAAACCCTGTGCAAATGCAAACACTCTCTCCATTAGACAAGGAAGAAACAAGAACCACGTTTTGGGACCGTGCTAGCAGTTGTTGAAACCAGACCAGGGGCTAGAGTCCCTGAAGAGGAAATATCACTGCATTAAAAGCCACAGCTATTTCCAAGGCTCACAGACGATTATGCGGAAGACCAAAGGTGCCGTAGGGAAGTGCTGGGAGCAACAGGCAGGTTCTGCCACATTTAGGGCAGGACAATGTGGAGGAACCAGAGGCACCTTTGGATTTTCGAACTGCTTGAGGCTTGAGATCCAGTGTGTTGGACGGTAAGAACACTGCATTCGTAGAAATGTATTTAACCCACACTCTAATCCTGGGAGGTTAGCATCCTCAATTTATCCACAGGAGAGTCATTAATCTAATTGGTTAGAATCCCTAATGCTGCCTGGACCACATTTACTGCCGAGCAGAGGTACCACTTTGAAAGCTTCCATCCTCTGGCTCTTTCTTCCACAGCAAGGGGTCTTCCACCTCTTTTTTCTTACAAGTTCTTGAAAGTGCTGGTCACTGCTTAGGGCTCACAGAGACAGAAGGTTCCATTTAGGCCTCACATCCAAGCTATATAATCCACTTGTGCTTTGTCAGAACTCTGCACTGGGACCCATTAGGCACTGACCCAGGTAAAGTGTTTTCTGGCATTTTCCTCACAACCTAACTCTTACTGTAAATTGGATATAACGGGGATGGTTAAAAAATGAGCACATCCAGCATCACATGGATGTTGGCCATATGGGATTCCCGAGGGAAGCCAGCCAGGGACACAGGAGAAGCAGCCACTACTCCCCCAAGTGGGTTCAACTCTGTTTGGGGCTTAGGAGCCACCCACATGGTGTCCCCTTCTGAGGGCGGCGGTTGTGAATGGAGCTGCACTGTGTTGGACATTCTGCTCCCTGCTCCCCACATCTTATCTCAATGTTGTACTTTATTGATTGTAACAATGGGTCATGATGACAGCAGCCTATATATGTTACCAAAATATACCCAGTGACCATTAAAAAGCCTTTATTAATTCTTACAGAAAAACTTATTATTGCAAGTATGAAACTCTCAAACACTTAACCCTTTTCTTCCTCCGAAACATGGCTTTGATGACTTGATGCTTAGCACAAAACCTCTCAGGGGCATAATTAATGCATCATAAGGACACAGCAGGCTTTGTCTCCCATCCCCTACTGTTGTCAGGGTCTCTCTCTAGCTCAGGAATCCCACAGGCAGGATTCAGGCATTGAGGCATCTCTGGCAGGAATACCAGTGGATGATATGGCAAGCTTGCCAAGGCCCAAGGCTGACATTTCCCACAAGGTGATCTAAGTCACATTACCAGTGAGAGGCGGAGCCTGAGACACCAGCCCGGGATTTCTCCACCAGCCCTGCCCCCAGTCAACCTGCCATGCAAAGCCAGAGGCCTGCAGAGCAGACAACAGGGACTCAGCAAACCACAGACCAATGTGAGGAGTGCCGGGTTCTGGCTGGGAGAACAGCCATAGACAGGAAGGAGGAACACGCCAGGCCCAGGAATGTGGAGGGCGCTGGGACATGTCCTGTGTCCCCCAGAGCCTCCAAAACTCCCGACTGAAAGAGAGACTGGGGAAAGTTCCAGAGGTGCCTGAAATACTCACTGCTACTGTGGTTTCTAGAACAATGGTTCTCATTCAGAGGCCATTTTGCCAACCAGGGGACATTAGAGAACGCCTGGACACATTTTTGGTTTTCATGGTTGAGGGTGTGGGGGATGCTATAGTATCTAGTGGGTGGAAGTCAGGGATGCTGCCAGCATGCTGCAATCCATGAGATAGTCATCTCTGCACCCACCTCCCCGAGATCTTCAGTTCTTGGGCCCAAATGTCAATGGCCCTGAGGATGAAAATTTCTGCTCTGGAATGAGCCAGGGATACCCTGACTCCACTCAGCCTTTCTCTCCACAGAGTTCTGTCTCTGGCTTGTGCACAGCTAAGGAATCTGGTCCCCAGAGCATTAGCACTGTGACTGAGAGGAGCAAGGGGGTGCCGCACAAAAGGAGAGGGAACGGCAGTTCAAAAGGGAGAGGTCCAAAGGGAACGGGGATGTGGCAGTGCCTGTGTCGGGGTCCCCGAGACCTGCCCTTAGCCTTGCTTCTGACGTCTCATGGCACTGGTGCAAAGAGCCAGGCAGGCAGTTTGACCTTGGTGGCCTAGCTAGTGGATGTTGATATGGGCTAATTTTAAACAAGGTCACAAATAAATGACACATCAGGGGATTTCCAGTGAATCTATTAATAGGGGAACTGCTTATGCCAGTTGATTAAACTTGATACTACTGAGGTTAAATAGGAAAGACACCCAGACTGAAACTGGTCAGCCTGGAATGAAAAGGAATGCTGCGCTGACTCTCTAAATGGTTGCGGCCGGGCCCTTGGATTGATCAAGCTGTAAGTGAGTTTTTATTTAAAGCTTCCTGGGTCATCCATATCAGTGGATGGTGGTGTGGCCACATAGGCACTGCCAAGACAGCTAACCTAGAGCCCATGCCTCCCCGCTGGCCTTCTCAGACGCTGGGCACACCTGGCCAGATAGAAGAGGTAGACTGCCAGGTTAGCAAGCCCCTTACCCTGGATCCCTTTTGACCCCTTTCTCCCCTGTGATTTACATTCCTCCAATCATTAAGGAAACCGAGGCAACAGTCACCTGTGGGGAAGGAGAGAGGAGGAGAAGGAATGGGTGACCCCCAAAGGCCCTCCCAGCCTGATATGTAAAAGTCTCCATGCCTTGGATATAGGTGCAGGGGAGACCAATCGCAAAGAAATGGGACAGAGCTGCCCACCAGGAAGAGGGTGAAGGAGGCAGTGTCTGGGCCACAGCCTTCCTGTGCAGCCTCACAGGTCACCGGGTTGGCCTTTTCTGTCCCCACTTTGATCTCTTCCCCTTCCACACATACAACTTTCAGTTTTGAGCTCACATACAGATTTTTCCAGGAGCCCGTATCTTTGTGGCATCAACCCCCCACCTCCAACCTCTATTCCCTACTCTCCCAATGGTGCCAAACACATATAGGGCCATACTCCTAAGCCTCTCCTCCCCCCACCTACCAGCCCCCAGCAAGGCTGTGCTGGAGGCAGCAAGGTGCTCAGACAGATAAACACAGAGTCCTGCAGCCCTCGAGCCAGTCCACTCAGCCCTTGATGCAGCTGGTGCATCTGTGCTGTCAACCTTCAGAGCCCTTGGGGACCCTTCCATCTGCCACGGAGCACTCTATTTGCTTTCCCGGGACGTGGCCAGCAAAAACGCCACCCGCCAACAGAAGGGGGCTCTGTCTCTGCTCTGAACTTGGGAAAGAAAAATGAAAAGGAGCTCTGTTGGAACATCTGGGCCAAAACACACATGAAAGGACGGGAAGCTCTAGAAATAGGAGATTCCTCTCAGTTCTGAAAAGCCACATGAGGCAGTAGAAATCAGAGCTGATTGACTGAATGGCACAAACCACTGAAGAAACAATGCCCTCCCAAAGAAGGCAGGCTTCCATGAGTCTGGCAGGCAGATCCTCAGACGCTGCCCTTTATTCTCCCATGTGTCACGTTGAGTTCCAGGCACCATCAGGCAAGTACCATGAAGCTCCAGGTACTGGGTGAGTGCTGTACAGGCATAATTTCTGAATCCCAGAAAAATGCCCAGCAGCACTACCTGCTCAGGAGCAGGTATTAAATATATTCATTCTACACATAAGGTAATAAACTCAGAGAATGACAATCTTGGTAAGTGGAAGAGCTTCACTGCAACTCAGGTCTGTTTCGAGGTTTCCTGAGCCTTTCAAAAGTAGGGTGTAGTCTTTTTCTATCCTCTGCACCAAACACAAGGCCAGCCTATGGAAACTACGTTTTGAGCGTGTGGTCAGTTGAACTGCGCCCTCCCACGTTCAGGCAGGAGCAGGTATCTTCTCTGACATGCACAGCACCTTGACGGCTCACTTGGGACCAACTCCACTGCTGGTTTCTGTCATGCTCACCATGACCATCCTTGTTCCTCGTCCTACATCTCTGGAAGCTATGTCCACTGTCATTCCTCATTCTAACTTCCTCCAGAATCTACCCCTAACTTAAGAGTCTTTCTCCTTTCCATGTTCCTATTCATCCATTACTCACAGCTTGTTTACAATCCAAGTTGGAGATGACTGACCCACTACTGGCATCTCTGCTTCTACTTTGATTGCCATATTTCTTTCTCCTTTTAGTTGAAGTATAGTTAATCTGCAATATTACATTCATTTCAGATGTCCAGCATGACGATTCAATATTTTTACAGGTATACTCCTTTAAAAGTTATTACAAGATAATGGCTATAGGCCCCTTTGCTATACATCTTTGTTGCTGACCTATTTGATACTCAGCAGTTTGCATCTCCCAATCCTCTACCCCTAATCTGCCCCTCCTTCCCTCTCTCTCCCCTCTGGCAACCACTAGCTTGTTTTCTATGCCTCTCTATGCTTGTTTCTGTTTTGTGTATACATTCATTTGTATTATTTTTTGGATCCCAGTGATGTCATTGATTGTCACATCTCTGAAACTCATCACAGTACCCTCTTGTCTCGTTCACTCAAGATCACCTCCTGTTCATGACATCTGGTGAGGGCATGGCAACTCTCTCTCCCAATATTTGAAGTCACAAAATGGACTCATTATTCTTCCTTGAGTCTCTTTTGCCCTCCAAACCTGGTCCTGTTGTCAAGTTTTCTTACCTCTTCCAATTACGTCTTTCACCTGACCCTTCCTTTCAATTTAATTGTGACTCCCCTAATTTGGATTCCAAATTCATAATAACCCCCCGGCCCACCTATTCCGCCTGGGATTTGGGGTTTTGTCTGTATGTTTTTGCTTTTATTTGGCTGCACTAGGCCTTAGTTGTAGTATATAGGATCTAGTTCCCCGACCAGGGATCGACCCTGGGCCCCCTGCATTGGGAGTACGGAGTCTTAGCCACTGGACCACCAGGGAAGTCCCCAGCCTGGGCTTTGAAAGAAAGCAGCCTGGAGTTCAAATGCTGGTCCTGCCATTTACAAACTCTATGACACTGGGTGGGCTATTCAACATGGATAAGTCTTACTTTTCTCATTAGTTGAATGCACTCACTTTGTAGGTTTGTTGTGTAAGACAGAAATCGTATGTGTACAGTGTCTAGCACCTAGGTATGCTCAGTAATTGGTTGTGGTTGTTAGTGTTATTATTAATAATACTATTATTATTACAAGCTGGTTTCCCTGCCACCAGTGTCTCCCCATCTCCATCCACCCTATGCACACTCCAGCTGACAAGAGAAATGTCCTCCCTATCAGCCTCCCTCTATTAAACTCTCCCCAGTTCTCCCTTCCCAAACCCTCTGGACCCCAGCAAAGAGGCTGTCCTTCAACTCAATAATGCTCAGTTGTCTTTTTATCTTTTGCAGTAGAATGCACATACCTAGGGCTTCCCTGGTGACTCAGCAATAAAGACTCCACCTGCCATGCAGGAGCCACAGGAGAAGTAGGTTCTATCCCTGGGTCAGGAAGATCCCCTGGAGGAGGTCATGGCAATCCACTTCAGTATTCTTGTCTGGAGAATTCCATAGACAGGAGCCTGACAGGCTACAGTTCATAGGGTCACAAAGAGTTGGACATAACTGAGGTGACTTAGCATGCATGCACACACATACATACCTAAAGATTTTAACATTTCTTAGCCTCTTCCACGGACTGAGTACTGTTAGGTACATTCACAACATTATTGGTTTTCTACCTTCTACAATGAATTAATGCAATGCCTTGCACATAAAAGTAGTCAATAAATATTTACTGACTGAAGAAAGTAGTGCCCCCGAGAGCGTGAAGGGCACATTCCATGTGGTAGAGGATGACTGCAGTTCTTCCTTTAGGTAACCCAGATTCTGTGATGCTGGCCTAGAACAATAACCCAAGCAGCAGCAGGAGATCCTGGAGTTTCTAGAAGTTATGAACCATTAGAATTGTTCCAATTCAGTTCCCTTTTCTCCATAACCTCTCCATCTCCAACATTTATTGTTTGTAGATTTTTGATGATGGCCATTCTGACCAGAGTGAGGTGATACTTCACAGTAGTTTTGATTTGCTTTTCTCAATACTTTGGCCAGCTGATGCCAAGAACTGACTCATTTGAAAAGACCCTGATGCTGTGAAAGATTGAAGGCAGGAGAAGGGGATGACAGAGGATGACATGGTTGGATGGCATCACCAGCTTGATAGATATGAGCGTGAGTAAACTCTGGGAGTTAGTGACAGACAGGGAGGCCTGGTATGCTGCAGTCCATGGGGTCACAAAGAGTCAGACACGACTGAGCAACTGACCTGAACTGAACTGAATAACCCATGTATAAAACAGATAGTGAGAACCTGCTGTGTAGTACAGGGAGCTCAGCTCAGTGCTCTGTGATGAACGATAATAGATGGGTGGGATAGAGGCAGGGAGAGAGATCCAAGGAGATATATGTATACATATAGCTGATTCACTTCATCATACAGTAGAAATTAACACAACATTGTAATTATACTCTCCGCAAAAGTGCTGCTGCTGCTGCTGCTAAGTCACTTCAGTCGTGTCAGACTCTGTGCAACCCCATAGACGGCAGCCCACCAGGCTCCCCCGTCCCTGGGACTCTCCAGGCAAGAACACTGGAGTGGGTTGCCATTTCCTTCTCCAATGCATGAAAGTGAAGTCGCTGCAGTCGTGTCCGACCCTGTGCGACCCCATAGATGGCAGCCCACCAGGCTCCCCTGTCCCGGGGACTCTCCAGGCAAGAGTACTGGAGTGGGCTGCCATTGCCTTCTCCACAAAAATTAACTGTACTAATTGTGCTTAGATGTTTATTTCATTGCCATGTTAGGTGTCATTCTGTTTCAGAGCTTCTTACTGTTATTCACATGCGTCTGTATGAGGCACATCACAAGTTGCCATCCCAAACACCAACTTGTTTCAGTCAGCAAGAGGCAGGTTTGAAACAGAAGTGAACTGTGGACACCAAGTTCATCCCAGAAGATACAGAGCAGAGAACCCAGTGGAGTTGCACTGAAAGAGCCTACCTTCTGTACCCATGAGTACCACATCTGCAGATGCAATCAACCTCAAATTTAAAATATTTAAAAAAAAAAAAAAAGAGAGAGAGATTTCCAAAACGCAAGACTTGTATTTGCTACTTGCTGGTAGGTGCTGGTGAAGACTCTTAAGAGTCCCTTGGACAGCAAGAAGACCAAACCAGTTAATCCTAAAGGACATCAACCCTTAATATTCATTGGAAGGCTTGTTGCTGAAGCGCCAATACTTTTGCCACATGATGAGAAGAGACAACACATTGGAAAAGACCCTGATGCTGGGAAAGATTGAAGGCAAAAGGAGAAGGGGCAACAGAGGATGAGATTGTTAGATGGCATCACCCACTCAATGGACATGAGTTTGAGCAACTCTGGGAGACAGTGAAGGACAGGGGAGCTTTGTGTGCTGCAGCCCATGGGGTCACCAAGACTTGGACGAAACTTAGCGACTAAACAATAACAGCAACTATTTCCATAGCATTTAAGTTGTATTTACAACTATTTATATAGCATTTACATTGCATTATGTGTAAGTAATCTAGAGAAGATTTAAAGTATCCGAGGAGAAGGAATGGAGAAGGAAATGGCAACCCACTCCAGCGTTCTTGCCTGGAGAATCCCAGGGAGGGGGGAGCCTGGTGGGCTGTCGTCTTCGGGGTCGCACAGAGTCGGACACGACTGAAGCGACTTAGCAGCAGCAGCAGCAGCAGGAGGATGTACATAGATTATACGCAAATACTATGCCATTTTATACAAGGGACTTGAGCATCTGCAGGTTTTGGTGCCCAAGGGTGTCCCTGGAACCAACCCCCGCGGATACAGGATACTGCAGATACCGAGGGACGACTGTGCTCCGATTCCCAACACCAGCCCAGCCCCTGATCAAAAGCAGGACCCGCAGTGCGTCCCCATGGAGTCCCGCCCATTCCACTGCAAGTCATCTGTATTCCTGCGCAGTCAGCGGTTTGCAGCCAGGTTTGGCTGGGGACGTCCCAGGGCTCATTTCTCTCCTAAACCTCCCTGGTGTCCAGCCAAGTCTCCATTTTATTCAACTTTAAAAACAGAAACGTACGAAGAAGAATGATTCCCACGAAGGATGGAAAACTAATCTAACAAATGATTCCGGCTGTGCTGAGGGCCGCAAGGGGATCAGGGCACCTTAGCAGAACAGCTCCCGGGGGTGGGCCGGCCTCTCATAGCCTCATTTACACCCCGCAGCGCGAGCCCCTGTGATGGACAAGAGCAGAAGTCGCGGACTTGAGCCACCACTGCACCCCTGAGAACTCAGGACACCGACCTAAGTTTATGACTCAGTTCTACCCTCCAGGGTTTATAACCCATCCAGGAAAATAACAGTGAAATACCTGAAAAGGAGTCCAAAGCGGTTTCATATTAAAAGTAATGAAAGGAATGTAAAACACAAGAGAGAGCACCAAAAAAGGCTTTTGAAGCCCAGAAGGTTTGAAAGGCCAAGATGACTAAGCTGCAGGGAGCGGCAGTGCTCCTGGGGGACTAGATGTCACCGAGGATTTGGGCAAAAAATATTACTAGAACAGGGACAAAGTGAAGCGAGCTGGGGGCCCAGGAGGAAACGGTTCACGTGGTGCTAAGCCCTACACAGAAGGATGAAAGAAGAGAAGACTGCAAAGGTGGGGCAGAGTAGATCTCGAAAAGCCTACGCGTGGATCCCAGGGATCTTGGTGTTTATTCTGCACGGGCTGGGCAGTCGCTGAGGGCTGGGCGCAAAGGGAGAAACAACAGAGTCTAGTTCAGAGGCTCAGAGAAAGTCAGAATTTCTGTTCCACCACTTGTCCTTGGTTATGAGCCTTGGCTAAGTTCCCAACCATCTCCAGCTCTGCCTCCTTACAGGTAAAAGAGGGGAAATAATAGTGTCTATGGATTCATAAGGTTGTCGTTGGGTTAATAACAGACATCCTTAGCACTGTGCCAGGCACATGGCGTGAGACCCATGGGTGTTTGCAGGCAGGGAAGTTAGAGCAGATTAAAAGGAAGACTCTGAGGGTGATGTGTAAATTCGAGGAGAGTGAGACTGGAAACTGGTGGGTCCCTGGAAAGTCCTCACCACAACCCAGCAACAGGGAGCAGAGGCGTAGGCAAGAATGGCCATCCTGAGAAGCGTCGGAAAGGAATGCCCAGACTCGGGCATTGCCTGGATAATGCAGCTTAATGCAGCTCAGCTCCCACATGCGGGAAATCAGAAGAGATGGCGGTGCCTGGAATAAAAAGAGGATCCCAGAGACAGGGCGAGTTCAGCGAACACAGAGGAAGTTCTGTGAGTAGAGGCTGTTGGGAGACTGGGACTCAGCATGTCAGTCTGGTCCCTTGAAGCTGGAAAAGGAATCCCAAGGGAGAGAAGGTGGAGGGGGGGGAGTGCTGAGGGACAAAGACGGCGGCAGTGGGGAAAGGCTCCCATTGACAGGGTGAGAGAGGGCAGAGATGTCAGCAAAGGAAATGGAGAAGGCAGGACAGTGAAGAGGCCCAGAGAGGAGAGGGGGACCAAGTCCGTCAGGTGGTTCTGGAAGAACAGAGAATGAGCAGTGTCCCTTAGGAAGCCCTGGCGGCTTCAGACTAGGGCAGTTTTTATGATGCACAGCAGGCAGCGGTGATGGAGTGAGTCTTGGCAAAGGTGGCACCATCAGCTTGGCACTGAGCGGAGAGGGAAAACCACGGGGCTGAGAGCTGGGGAGTCCCCACACGGAAATGTTTCTTCTTGGTGGGACCCTGTGCATCCCAGCATTCACAGAAGGGGGCAAAGAGACACTCTGTGGCCAGAACTCTGCTCCTTTGGCATTGTTCCGGGAACACAGCTTCCTTCCTGCTGTTCTGGGACAGTGGCTCTCACCCACTTCAGCCTCCTGTCAGGGAACCTCCAGGACAGTGATGGATATCAGCAAGCCTTTGGCTGTTTTCCCTTCTATTTTGTTTGGCAGAAAAATAAAGAGGTACATGGAAGCGGGTGGGGAGAGAACGGATGCCCTAAAAGGGAATCTACAGACAGGTTTTAGGAGCCACGTGGCATCTGGATAAGTAGGTGCCTGCACAGCATTGATGCCTCTGGTCACCAGCTCCCACCACTGACTGCACAGGAGGTGATGCTCACAAAGCTACCAACACCAGGAGCCACTGCCAGACAGGCAGCGTGAGGAAGGGAGCCCAGCATCAATAATTTTTGTGTGGATTTTTTTTAACGTCTTAGGTGATCCTACTGTGCAACCAAGGTTAACCACTTACTCCCCAAGGGGTTTCCTTTAATGAATACATAAGGCACACGTTTCAGAGACATTAAATTATTGATCTGGGGAGTACCAGTTAGACTCTCTAGCTTAGTGAACAAAACATTTGTTTTGTGAGCCAACTCTGTTTGATTTGGATCTGCCTGCTGCAGAGAGGTGAGAGAGATACTGAGCCCACATCCAGACTCACATAAAAAGAGCACAGTGATCCTTCCAGGTGAGGAAGAAGCGGGAGTGCTGGTTCTGTAGGCATCCTGGGTCAGGTTTTTCTAATCCTATCACAGTCTCCACAATTTAAGCATCAGTCAGAGACCATGAGCCCCTAGGCCAGCAGTCCCTAGCCTGGATGAGCATCCCCAACTGCTAGGGCACTGGTTCTCAGACTGTTCCTGCTCCAGTAGCATTAGCACCGCTTGAAATGCAATTCTCAGGCTCCACCTAAGATCTCCTGAATCAGAACCTCCCTGAATCAGGGAGCGGGGCTGCCCCTTATCTTCGTTCTAACAAGCCTTGCCAGACGCAAGATGCTGCTGCACACACAGTCTAAGAACCCGTGCCTTACAGAATGTAAAATACACCACACACCAAGACACACAGATTCCTAAGCTCACCAGGACCCACTCAATAGAATCTCTGGGGGTAGAGCCCAGGCACCTGCATTTTTAAAGCTCCTTAAATGGTGCTGATGCATGTTCTGGTTTGGGTACCACTAATTTAGTATTGCCTTCTATATGGCATTTAATTTCCTCAACAGCATCCTTGGAAATAATCAGACTATTTCCAGAGCCCTGCTGGACAATGCTTGCCCTGGGAATGTGTTCAACAACACACACAGTGGGTCTCCTTTTGAGTAGCACTCAACCTCAGCAAATCTCACTTTCTTCATCTGTAAAATGGGCTTGCTCTGATCTCAGAAGATTGGATAGTTGTTGTGACAGTGAAGTGAGGGCAATCAGCTTAGAGTTTGGGACACCTGATTAATGGTTTTAATTGAAGGAAAGGAAAAATGGATGAAGAAAAGACACAGGCGAAACAAATAGCTTCACTGCACATGTGTAACCTTAGCTCTGACTTCAGTCGAGCAGAATTACTAAGAAGATGATTAACCCCACAGAACACAGAAACACCCCAGGGCGAGTCATTCTCTGTAAATGTATGCTTTTGGTTTTTTCCTGTCAAAAAATCATGCTAAAATCATTATTTTAACCAGTGTTCAAACAGCAAGCTCATGTCAACTCTTGGCTGGAGGCTTCTGCTTAGAGGAAACCAAAGACACCAGAACATCCATTTGCCTCGCCCTGTCATGTGTGGAAAATTTTAATTTGCCTAGTTAATCGTGCGGGACATGGGAGACAGACAGGCAGAAGGGCATGACAGCAAAGAGCACGGTTCAGAAGCGGCCTCCGCCGCTCAAATCCTATATCCACAGGCAGTACTCGGGTGACCAGTCCTAGACCAGGAGCCGCTGAAACCTCCTATTCACCTTGAGGCTTTCATGCCAGTACCTGTGGCTTTCTGCCGGCTCCAAGGTGAAGCACAAGATCCCCCCTACCTTTCAAGACCTCCACAGGCATCCTTGCCACCTCTCCAGTCCACTTTGTCTTCTCAGAAAAAACCTCCATCTGTGTGGTCTCTTGGGACAACCCACTCAGCATTCTTGCCTGGAGAATCCACTGGACAGAGGAGCCTGGCAGGCTACAGTCCATGGGGTCGCTAACAGTCAGACACGACGGAAGGACTAACACTTTCACGCTCATGTGGCCCCTTGAGAACCCTGAACACATACTCGCCTTCATGGTTCTGGGCCCCCGCCTTCACGCAGGCCCCCTTCCCCCTCTGCTTCAATCATTCTCTTCCTTTGACCCCTAGATCTTGCGTCAACCTGAGCCCTGGGCGCCTCCCTTCCTTCTCCAACCATCGACCTCCTCTGCCTCCAGTCTCTCCACCTTGTTCTGTAACTATTGTATTTCTCTTCATCCTTTCCACCCCTTCTAGCTTATGAGCACATGAGCAGGGTGACCATGTAATTCATTATGAAGACTGGATCACTTCTGAAAGCAGAAGGGGGTCCTATTAAATTATATCAGAATAACAGGCATACACAAGGACTGTCCCAGACGAAGCAGGATGTCTTTAAAATTAGTCCTGTCTTCCATATCCTTATACCCTTCTCAGCACCTGGGCCTTATAAACAGGAGTGGATAAAGTGAAATGCTGGGAACAAGCTCTTGATGGAGGTTGAGAAAGCTTAATCTAGCCCGAGCTGTGTAGGGGAGACAAGAGCTAGAATAATAACAGCTCACAGTTATGAATAGAAATGAATAAGTGACATGCTGCTTTTATTTCCTTCTCTATAGAGATGCAAATGCAGCCCAAGGGCTGATGTAAGGTTGAAACAAGCCTTGCATGAGAAATGTGGTTTGCATAGTTTAATACAATTTAATATCTGCTCATGGCCAGCTAAGCATCTGTCTCTAATTCCACAGCCACAGTCCTTTCAAAGTCACTGCCTTTGGATGTAAGTTCGCTCAGAGAGAGCGAGCCTGTGTCCAATGCCGAGAAAGCAACAGCATTTGGCCACCAAGCTCTCCTCTCTCCCCAGCAAGCAGCCTTTCCTGTTTTGTTTTTAGCCCCAGGGGAAGGACAATGGACAAGTCAATCAGCGCAGATTACCCGGCCCCGGGAGGAGCGACACCTGACAGCCGTGCCCTTCAGAGAGTCCACGGGGACAAAGGCGCAGGGTAATCAGGGCTCCACGGAGAGTGCAATTCTCATCAACCCTTGGGGTTGCCTCATTGTTTTTGCTCTGTTTTCCAGAAGGTCTTTGGAGAAGAGAGGGTGTGGAGGAAGGCAGGGTCTTGCCTAGGAGCAGACATTTCAATGCAATCATCACCCTCCCCCACCTCAATGTTAGGGATCAGCCCTCACAAAGGAGAAGCCATCAGATGAGGCACAAGCAGAGGCTGCAGGTTTTTCTGTCCTGCTCGACCTGCCTTCCCCTGATGAAAGGGCTGCTTTTCCACTAGGCATGCCCCTTGTATGGGAAAAAATTCCACCTCTGGTTTGCTCTTATTTGTACCCACCCGCTGCGAACTAAAATTGCACAGAGCAGAGGCCAAGACAGTTTTCCTAGTACATCTGACATCTGCCAGCTCTGCATATAAGGACTCAGATCGCTGGTGAGTAGTTAATGAAGGACTCTCTTGTGAAGTGGGATTATGGATTCCTTGCGTGCTCAGTCGCTTCAGTTGTGTCCAGCTTTTTGCGACCCCATGGACTACAGCCCGCCAGGCAGTATTCTCCAGGCAAGAATACTGGAGTGGGTTGCCATTTCCTTCTCCAGGGGATCTTCCCAACCCAGGTATTCCTGGGTTGGGAAGATCCCCTGGAGAAGGGCATGGCAACCCACTCCAGTATTCTTGCCTGGAGAGTCCCACGAACAGTGGAGGCTGGCAGGCTATAGTCCATAGGGTCGCAAACAGTTCAGACATGACTGAGCGTGTGTGCACACAGACACACACAGAGGCTCTGCGGTAGGTTCTGGGAATACAGACTTGAGCATGTGAGGGACAAAGCAAATGCCACAGAGGTTAAGTGAGTTGCCTAAGGCCACTTGAAGTCCAGCTTGAAAGCCTGAGAACCCAATACCCCTGGGGACCCTGCCAGCCCAGCGACTTTCCCAGCTGTTATTTCCCCCAAGCATAAAATCAGAGGCACTTGATCAACCACTTCAAGGTTGAGGAGTTCACCCTGATCACGTGGGTGAATTACATAATCAAGTGGCTCATCACTTGAGGAAGCACAGGTTGCTCTTCAATGAAAAAACAAGTCACAAGTTTGAAATCACTTAACTGTGGGCAGAACTGGATGCTGTAACCCCCAGCTTCCAGTGCCCTCTCGATACACAGAGGTCATCTCATCCATTTGCCTTCGTGTTTCTATACTTGCTTTTCCCTCATTCCAGAATTTCTACCTCCTCCTTCTTCCCTCTGGATACTTCCTACTTGGCTTTTAAGACTCAGGGAATTTCCCTTTGAGTCTCAACTTCCCTGTCTATAAAATGGGTACAAGAGCAGCTTCAACTTCACACAGTTGTTGTGAGAATTAAAAAAATAGATGATGTGTAGAAGCACGTTGGCCACCTGAGGCTTAGAGCCGACTCAGAAAAGACCCTGATGGTGGGAAAGATTGCAGGCAGGAGGAGAAGGGGATGACAGAGGATGAGATGGTTGGATCTCCAACTCGATGGACATGAATTTGAGCAAGCTCCGGGAGATGGTGAAGGATAGGGAAGACTGGCGTGCTTCAGTCCATGGGGCTGCAAAGAGTTGGACACGACTGAGCAACTGAACAACAATAGAAAGTACAGTGCATGTAGAAAGTGCTCAATAAATGTCAGGTACCATTCTCTGTGATCCCAGATTCAATAGGCAGACTAGACCACAGCATCTCCTCGACGGCACTGTGATCATTTAATTCTTGCCACCCTTATTAGGCTCTGAGATCTTCCAGGGAGAGGCCAGTACCTCCCCATCATATCCCCAGGAGCTTGTATAGTGTCTGGCCCACAGCAAGTACTCAGTAAACCTCCCACATGTGTTTTCATCAGTGATTAATTCCAGACTGAACTCTCCGCCCTCCTCCTATCATTTCATGCATGGACATTGAGGGTACTCCCTGTGAAAGGCACGGGAGGAGACTAGAGAAAAAGAACGAGATGTTCTTGATTGTACTCAGAAATATTCTAAGGCAAAGATTCTACATAATTCATCTGTACTTTGACAGTTTATGACCTTCATTTTCTCTGAGTGCTTTCTGCAGATGCTGATGATTTTACTAAAACTATAAGGACAATGATCCTAAAGCCAGGGGTTCTAATACAAAGTGGAAAAGTAAAGCAGACCCATGTGGCCTCAGCAGAAGGAAACCAAGGCAGGCCAAAGAGACACCAGGTAACAGATAGACTTATGGTCCAAACCACAGCCTGTTAGCATTAAACTGTCATTGAAAAGGGGGGAAAAGACACCTTACCTTCAATGGCCAATGTATTTTGAACAATATTCAATACAAAAAAATTCTAGTAAAGGCCCTTGAAATTGGGTATAACTCTTTTTCTACACTAAGTTCTTTATTTGGGGCTTGTATGAAGTTCTGTGTCTGGGACAAAACTGGAAGTATATTAAAAGTAATTACTTTCTGCTTACAGAATTAATAGTTTTAAAGAGGTTCACCCTGGAGAAATTTAGATGTTAGGACAACTGGTGCCAGCAGGATAAGTTCTGTGACCTAAGGGTCATTTAGAAAGTTCTAATTGAAAGGTTGGTTTACATCACAATGACTGCTGTCAGTTAGCAGAAGCACACAGCTTAAACACAAGGAAGAAAAAGATTCGGTTCTTAGCATCAGTGTTAGTTGCTCAGCCGTGTCTGACTCTTTGCAGTCCTGTGGATTGTAGCCTGCTAGGCTCCTCTGTCCATGGGATTCTTCAGGCGAGAATACTGGAGGGGGTAGCCATTCCCTTCTCCGGGGCTCTCTGCATAAGGAGAGTGAAAACTAAGAGTGGGCGACAGGGTATGTCTCAGCTGTGACATTATTACCTGCAAACAAAACAAAATGATGTCACTCCTGTCACATCTCAGGTCCGCATGAAGCCACCGATGGATAGTTTTATGCGACCAGGATGGAATTTGGGAACCAAAATCTAACTAGGGCACAGACAGGGGACATTCCAAGAGTGAGACGCTGCTTTTTATGGAGGCAGTGCTTCTGAGGATGAGTGTCAATGGGATTAAGAACTTTGGAATCAGTAGTCTGGATTTGAATCCTGATTCCCTGATATTAGTGTCTCTAAGCTAAAGTTTCCCAGCCTATAAACTGGGGACAGAAATATCTGCTTTCAAGGGTGAATGTGAGCAATATTCATCACGTTCTTAGCTCAGTCTGGCATGTGATGATCAGTCTCTCAGTGTCAACCATCAGGGCTCACCCAGTGAGGACCAAGGACCACATCACGCAAACTCCCACAGTGAGATTCCCCATGCGTGGTCTTGTGACCTCTGCTTGTTCCCCACAGTGATAAGCAGTAAATTCCTTCAGCTGTAAAGGGTCAGGGGACTGGCTTTCACAGGGAGCCTTGGACTGAAGTGCTAGGATGATTAGTGCTAGGATGAAGTGCTTCCTCTCTTCTAAAGAGGGACTTCCCTGGCAGTCAAGTGGTTAAGACTCTGCACTCCCAGTACAGGGGGCCCAGGTTCGGTCCCTGATCAGGGAACTAGTTCCCACATGCCGCAACTAAGAGCCTCCATGTGACAGCAAAGATTCTGTGTGCCACAACTGAGATCCAGCACAGCCAAATAAGCTGAAAAAATAAAGACGTCCATTTTAAAGAGGAGCCCCTCCGACTAAGGAGGCCACAGTGGTCACAGCAGAAATGTTCCTGTGGTTCCAGACATGTGGTTAGAGGCACCTGTAACACCTAACATGGATCTTCAAAAACATGCTCAGGGGAAAGACAACTGCAGGTAACCACTGCTGTGTGCTGTGCTTGGTCGCTCAGTCGTGTCCGACTCTGTGCGACCCCATGGGCTGTAGCCTCCTCTGTCCATGGGGATTCTCTAGGTAAGAATACTAGAGTGGGTTGCCATCCCTTCCTCCAGGGTATCTTCCCAACCCAGGGATCGAACCCAGGTCTCCCACATTGCAGGTGGATTCTTTATTGTTTAAGCCACCAGGGAAGCCCAAGAGTACTAGAGTGGGTAGCCTATCCCTTCTCCAGGGGAACTTCCCGACCCAGGAATTGAACCATGGTCTCCTGCATTGCGGGAGGATTCTTTACCAGCTGAACTTCCAGGGAAGCCCTGGGGGCCTCCCTAGAAAGCAGGGGGAAGCCACAGTGCTGCCTCTGCAGGCAGATTTACCACCTAAACAGACGGTCCTCCACTTCAGGCAATTCTGTCCCCCAAGGAGCATCTGGAAACACCTGGAGACATTTTTTGAACTGGAAGAGCATCTTATTGGCATCTAGTGGGTAGAGACCAGAGATGCTGCTAAACTTGTAACAGTGCATAGCACGGTCCCACAGCAAAGAATTACCCCACCCAAAATGCCAATAGTTTTGAGACTGAGAAACTCTGGAGACATCAGACTTGGATAGAAATCCTGAAGGTGACATTAGAAGGGACGTTCCTTGGAAAGCAACCCATTTGGGTATGCAGCACTTAGCTCGAGGCTGACATTTGTCATCACAACAATAGCAAACAATGACAGCAACACCAACACAGCAATTAGTGGGTCAAATATCATCCGAAACATCCTAAATTCATTTCATCCTCAGAACAACCTATGCAATGGGTACTATTTCCAGCCCCATTTCACAGATGACAAAACTGAGGCACAGGACCTTGCCCAACGTCCAAAATTAGTATGCAGCAGAACAGATATCAACTAGGCAGTCTGGCTTCAGGGTCTAAGTTCACATAGTAGGCATTTGGTAGGTGTTTGATGAGTTAATGGGGAAAAAAAAGATGAACCTGGCCGTAAGTAAAAACAAGCATGAAGTATATAAGAGAAGCAATACAAACAGAATAAAATTCGGAGCAAAAGGATACTGACTTATCCTCTATTTCTCCAAGCAACCAAGGAGTGAGCATCCTGTGGAGGGGCTGGAAATTGGCTGGCAGGTGTGGACTCCACAAGGGCAGTGGCCTTAAGACTGTACTGTTCATTTTCTTTTCCAAAGACCAATATTTGTGGCCTAAGTGATAAGTTGTTCTGTCTGTCAAAACTTTGTTTTAACTGTAATTTGGCCTGGAAACATAACATAGTGGGGAATTTAGAAGTTATTTTAAAAACACCTTTTTATGGTTTGAGTTTTGTGTGTATAAGTGTGGGAGGGAATGGAAATTTCAAGTAAAACGTAAAGTACATAAAATACTCATTTTTTCTTACAACTATTTATAGTCTCAAAGTAACTTTGTTAGGGGTCAACACATACAAAAAACAGATCTATTCTGTATAATTTGGCCTGTTTGTAGTAATATCACATTTGAGATATGGGTATTAGACTAGAGTTTGCTCAGACAATAATAACAAATTTATAACATATTTATTTTTAAATACCCTTACAAATGGAACCACAAAATTCCAAAGGAAGAAATTTATAAACTTGGGTTGTATGTGTTTCTGGGAAGCAGGACAATCACTCAGAACAAAAGAAATACTCACAATATAGAAAATTAAAGCTTTTGTTTTTGTCCCTGAACTTAGTACAAATTAAATACTAAAAGAAGTTTTTAAAGATGCCAGGGCAGAGGGCATCATTGGGGAAGGAACACTCAAAACTCAACGGATATAATTTTTGCCATTAAAAGTGCCTTGGTTTCCCGAGCTTACACTATCGCAGTGTCTGCTTCCTCTGATGGGCCCGCATCATCTTCACAGACTTCTACAGATAGAATGCGTGACAGCTGTGACTTCCTCCCTGTCTTCCTGGCGCCAGGCATGGGCAGTGATATCAGGATAGATGGGACAAACACTCCTCCACAGGAGAGACCTGGTAGATGCCCCAAGGCTGGGAGGACGAAAAACCCATCCAAGTTAAGTCCACCAAGGCAGGAGAAGGCAGGGAAGTGCCAAAGGGCTGGGCAGGCAGACCCCGTCTGCAGTCGAGGAAGTCAGCAGGCATTGGCCAACCCAGTGAAAGCTGGACTGTAGGCAGAGTGGTTTCCTCCACATTCCACTTTGCCCCATTTACCCCTGGGCAAAATGCACACTCAGGAAAAAAAAAAAAAAGGAGATCTGGTAGGGAATTCTGGCCTTAAACCAGAAAAGGCTAAGAGGCCAGGAAGGCCCCATTATGCCCAGACTAAAAGCTGAGGATGTGCTCTTTCTGCTGTGTTGTTAAGGGCTTTCTGAATATGCAGTCTTACGCTTGCTGTTCCATTTGTAATAGAAGCAAATTTGATTTTTCGGCCGTTGGATTTGGATCCAAGAGATTTGGCAAAGCATGAATTAATGAACATTGACATTCTTCCCAGTCCTTAATAAGGTCTTTTTACTTTAATTTCTTCATTTCTCATAAGTAGAAGTACTCTTAATTTTTCAGAAGCAGTCAGTTATATTTATGCCATTAGAAACAGAAGGTCTGACAAATACCAGCTGGAAAAGACACAGTGCCTGCTTTAGAGTCAGCCTCCAACTCGGCAAGGGTTCTGTGGCTGGACACTCAATAGCGAATGAGAATGCGCCTTATGCTGTACTTTGAAGAGCATCTTTGTTTCCTGGTTAACACTCAAAGGACAATCCCACACTGCTCCAAAGACTTTCAGTGTCATTTCAGTACTGGCATTTAATGAACTGCATTTTCTTTATCCTTTTCTTTATTGAGGTATAATGTATTATTATAAGAAGCACATCAAGTAGGCTCATGATGAATGTATGGCTCCTGACACATTTAAGACCTAAATAACCAGCACTGAGCTCAAGATTGAAAATATTTCCTACATCCTGGAAGCTTTCCTCATGCCCCTTACTACTCAATCCCACCCTCTTCAAAGGTTTCCATTATTCTGATTTTATTTTTACAGTCTATTAGCTTTGCCTGTTCTTGAACTAAATATAAATGGACTTATACTGTAGGTACTTTTGTGTCTGGTATCTTACAGTCAGTAAGAAAAACATATTCGGTGAATGGAATTCATGAGAAATTTACCCAGTTGGTGCTTATATGAATAGGTTATTATTAACAACTTTATTGAAGTATAATTGACACACAATGAATCATACATATTTGAAGTGTATAGTTTGATAAGACTGCTCATATGTATTCATCCATGAAATCATCACCATCATCAAGATACTGCACATACAGATCACCCCAAAGTTTCCTTTGTATCACGTGATCATCTTCCCTTCCTCGCCTTCTTCAGTTCAGTTCAGTTCAGTTCAGTCGCTCAGTCGTGTCCAGCTCTTTGCGACCCCATGAATCGCAGCACACCAGGCCTCCCTGTTCATCACGAACTCCCAGAGTTCACTCAACCTCATGTCCATCAAGTCGGTGATGCCATCCAGCCATCTCATCCTCGGTCGTCCCCTTCTCCTCCTGCCCTNACAGTTCAAAAGCATCAATTCTTTGGCACTCAGCTTTCTTCACAGTCCAACTCTCACATCCATACATGTAGTGGTTTCCAAATTGGGCTCTGAAGACCTTCCCAAAGGCTTCTGCTGGAAGGGGTAGGGTAAGTGATTGGTGCTCTGCATTCCTACTGCAGCCCCAACCAGAGCAGTGCTGTTCCACTGGGGCTTAGTATTAAACAAAAGTTTGAATACAACTGGACTAGATCCATGAAGTGCACTGTGGTAACAAGTGTTTGAGGATTCAAAAGCCTTGGTGGTGAGTTACAGTGCTTTTCACAGAGGCAAATGTATGTCCACACATGCCCTGAGTCATAAAGAGAACATACCCACTGCTACCCCATTTTTCCTTTTCTCCAAGCCTGACTTAATTCCAAAGTCAGACAGATGTTACCAAAGATAGGGCAGTGCAGCTCTCTATAAAGAGTCACAATATTCAGAAAACTAGTTCAAAACCCAAATTTTCTTTTGTAAACGTTGGGAAAAAAAATCTCTCCTAGAAAAGATAAGGAGAGGCCCTTGCTGCACCCACTTGACCAGACCTGAGCAAAGGAGTTTGATTTGTTTTTAAAAAAAGTTTTCCTTAACCAGCTTGGTTAGAAGTCACGGAATCTCAGCCACAGTCTCTCAACCAGCCCATCCTCAGTTGGCAAAACTGTTGGGAAGAAATGATTTTTCCTCTTCTAACTTGGGTCCATTGATTGGGGATCTACAAATAAACAGATTAACAGAAGAGAGAAATTTTAGTTGCATGTGCTTAGTTGGGAGTGGGGATTGCTCAGTAATTAGTAATTCAAGGTGAAGAGCCAGAGATAAAGATTTGTAAATCAATTTAACAAAAGGGGATGGCTTCAGTGGGAAAGTATGGAATGGGCTATTGGGCTTTTTGATGCTAACTGACAGCTGAATTCACACTTCCTGGTACTAAGGGTCAGTCCTTTCGCAATCAGGAAATTCTCTTAGAGATGGGGGTGATTAATGTCAGCTATATTTTGAGAGGCTCTGCTTAAGTTTAAATAACATTTTCTGTGACTTCTTATTGCCCAGATGTTTTAAGTTTAAGGTAATCTTCACACCACTTTGCTGGGCTATTCATCCCTTCAGTATTTACAATTCATAAAAGTTACTGTTGAAAAAGAAGTTTCACATATCTATGTTGTTCTAGGAATACTTGAAAGTTCCCGGTAACTGAATGCAGTAACAAAAATTAATTTCCCTTTAATATCAACAATTACATTGACAAAACTGGGTTATCTGTTTTAGGAGAATTAATTTGACTTCAGAGAAAAAGTGTATTGTTAGGGGAAACATGCTGATTGAAACCGCCCACCCTGGCCAGGCACCATAGTAACTATTTGCATGAGTTGTTTTATGACAGGAGGNAAAAGTTACTGTTGAAAAAGAAGTTTCACATATCTATGTTGTTCTAGGAATACTTGAAAGTTCCCGGTAACTGAATGCAGTAACAAAAATTAATTTCCCTTTAATATCAACAATTACATTGACAAAACTGGGTTATCTGTTTTAGGAGAATTAATTTGACTTCAGAGAAAAAGTGTATTGTTAGGGGAAACATGCTGATTGAAACCGCCCACCCTGGCCAGGCACCATAGTAACTATTTGCATGAGTTGTTTTATGACAGGAGGTCCTGGTAAGGAACAGGGAAATAATAAGCCTCCACCAAGCAGAAGAGTTCAGGAAAGGTCAAAAGGAGACATCACCTATCGGACCACCTCCCAGAATCCTTCTCTTTGGCATCCTTCTTGGCTGAACAAGGTGTGCACCACCAGGAAGGACTCTGAGTCAGAATGATTGGCTAAAGACAACCTGGAAACTAATCCCATCACCATAAAACCCGAGACTGCAAGCCATGTGACAGAGCAATTCTCCTGGGTTCCCTTACCCTACTGCTCTCCACCCGGGTGCCCTTTCCCAATAAAATCTCTTGCTTTGTCAGCACGTGTGTCTCCTAGGACAATTCATTTCCGAGTGTTAGACAAGAGCCCAGTTTCGGGCCCTGGAAGGGATCCCCCTTCCTGCAACAGCATCAGTCTCAAAACTACATCTGTTCTAGTCAAGCAAATTCACTACCTCTAGTATTAAGCAAATTCACTAACTCTAGTATTAAGTATTAGCATTTCATTCAAAGGAGTATTGTGTAAATAAAAAAGTAACTCAAATTTATCAATATCAATAGAGCATTCTTTCAATTTTTTTTCTTGTATCCACATTTTGAGTGTCTAGTAGCCACATGTGACTAGTGGCTATCATATTGAACAATGCAGTTCTAGACATACTAATCTTTTGGTTCATCTGATGTTCTAGACCAGGGGGTCCTCAACGTCTAGGATCTAATGCCTGATGATCTGAGATAGAGCTGAGGTAGTAATAATGAAATAAAGTACATAATAAATGTAAATATGCTTGAATCATCCTGAAACCATTCCCCCTCCCCACCCCTGGCCTGTGGAAAAATTGTCTTCCATGAAACCTGTCCCTGGCCAAGAAGGTTGGTGACTCTAGACTTCTCTTGCCTCAAGGACTCCTTACATGCTCTTTCTTCCTTCTGAAAAAATACCCAACTTTCTGCTGGCCTAACTCTCTCTTCCTTGATATAGGTTAAATGTTAGTCTTACAGAGGCTCTCTCTGACTCCCAGATCTAACTTGGGACTGTTTGTTCCACTTTCTCAGATTGCCCTATACATTTTCCTCCCAACCTTCACCACAGTTACAAATAATGCTCTCAATGTTCAGTTTGTCATTTAATATGACTACACCGGAAGCTGTGTCTGTTTAGTTTATCACCAGTTATCTTTTGCCTTGTATAGTGCTGGGAGAAGGAAACACAGCTAATAGGCACCAGATCTCTTTTAGTAGGGAAAAAAATATTGTAAGTGAAATTGTGGTGATGGTTGCACAACCCATGAGTATGCTTAAAAAAAACCAGACAGCACTGAATTATACACTTATGTGTGAATTGTATGGTGTGTAAATTACATCTCAATAAAGCCGTTAAATGAGGGGAAAAAAAGAAATAGAACATTATCGGCATCCAAGAAACTCCTTTGTCTTACATTAAGTTTCCTGGAAACAGAACCTGAGATAGTGATTCTTCTGCAAGTGACTTCCTGAGGGAGTGCTGTTAGGAGAAGATGACTATGGAAAGCAGGAAAAAGCTAAGTGTGGTCTGAGCTGAGGGCCAGCCTCAGCCAGATCCACTGACGAGCTCTGCATCAGGAATAGTACCATAGTGTGGTCCCATATGGAAACAAGGGAGTTAGTTGGCTTTTTAAAATATCCTTGTCAGTCAACAGACAGTCCTTGGCTATCAGCTCTGTGTGTGTGTGTGTGTGTGTGTG
>SJYX01000896.1:0-113450 GCA_006410675.1 Oreotragus oreotragus
GGAGTTGGTGATGGACAGGGAGGCCTGGCGTGCTGTGATTCATGGGGTCACAAAGAGTCTGACACGACTAAGCAACTGAACTGAACTAGTATGTACCAGTTACTATTCTAGGCACTTTACAAATGTTAATTTATTTATCCCTCACAATGACCCTCCGAAATAAAAACGATTATCCCTGTTTTACGGATGAGCAAAATGAGGCACAGAAAGATTAAGTAGTTTGTCCAAGGTTGCCTAGATCATAGAACATAAATCATATTACTTCTCTTTTTAAAGCACTTCCTTCTCAGAGTATGTGCCAAAGTCTTTCCAAAGCCAGAAGGCCTAAAAGGTTGTATGTGGGCTGCATCCCCCTGCTTCTATATTTCATTTTCTTCCATAACATTTTATTTTTTTGTGTGTGTATCTCTCCATCAATAAATGAAGCTCTACCGCAAAAGGCAAGGATCTTTGTTCTCTTTCCCACTACAGAGTTTATTCTCAGTGCTCAAAACAATACCTTGTATAGTAGGCCCTCTTCACATAATTGTTCACAAATGAATGTATCACTTTTCATTTACTGTAAGTGGAAATGTTTTTTAAAAAGGAATTAAAAACATAAATTTCAGAATTCCTGCAATTTAGAATTTATAAGTTCAACCTATTGAATTTAGGGCTTACTATCTTTTGAGTATTTATAAAATCAAACAGTATTAACAAAGTAGGTAGTTAAAATTACAATTTTATGGATATATACAAAACTCCATTTAGTAATGGGTAAATTACTAATGGCAAGAATGAAAATAAAAATCACTTTTTATTTAAATGTTACAGATTTTAAAAAATCATATGTGAGAAAAAGAGCCTAAAAACAGTGTAGGTTTTGGTCAGTTTAACAGTTTGGATGAAGCTTTCTTAATGGATTCTGCCCTAAATATCTAAGAACAAAGCACTGACTTTTGGGCAGAGTTCTAGCAAATTGAGCGAAGAGCTGACTCATTGGAAAAGACTCTGATTCTGGGAGGGATTGGGGGCAGGAGGAGAAGAGGACGACAGAGGATGNAAATATCTAAGAACAAAGCACTGACTTTTGGGCAGAGTTCTAGCAAATTGAGCGAAGAGCTGACTCATTGGAAAAGACTCTGATTCTGGGAGGGATTGGGGGCAGGAGGAGAAGAGGACGACAGAGGATGAGATGGCTGGATGGCATCATTGACTCGATGGACGTGAGTCTGAGTGAACTCCGGAAGATGGTGATGGACAGGGAGGCTTGGCGTGCTGCGATTCATGGGGTCGCAAAAAGTTGAACACGACTGAGAGACTGAACTGAACTAACAAATCAGCAACTGTGCTGTGTTAGATTCTGAGATAATTGCTTCCTTGTATATTACTTGAAAAACGATTCAGTGAGGGCAGCACCTATAATATTTTTAAGATCAAACAAAGGATGTGGAAAAGACCAATTAACATCCATCAAGAATAATTTAAATAATCAGATATCATTTTAAACTACAGTAGTGATCAGTTTCAAGAGCTGCAGACTATTTCAAATTATTTTCTCTTTTTAACTTCATCTTTGGAAATTATATATGTGCTCCCGAGGTTCATTTGCTTCAATTTTTTATTTTAAACTGCTCAAACACCACTGCATTGGGTTTTCCTTTGGCTGAAAGAAAAAGCTATCCTTTGGTATATTAAAAAAAATTTTTAATGAGTTACTCCATATTCATAAGACTTAGCTTTCCAATTTGTAAACATGCTTATTTCTGAATTCCAGTCTCAGAAATCCTGATTGGGAGTGCAGTCCAGGAAATTTCGTCTATTCTTTGAGAACTACTCGACTCAGTGCAATTTACATATTTTGCAGTTTTCAAAATATTAATTTTAGACATCTAAAGAGGAGATGGCAAACTCTGGTGGCTGTCAAAAGAAACAAGAATGAGAAGCACACGTTGTGCCATGTTGCAAAACTTTTCCGCAGGTTGCAGATCTGTCCCTAGGGAGGAAAGCAGTTCATTATCACCGAGTAATTAACCATTTTTCAACCATTTCCATCTACATCGTTTAGGATGAATCCCCAAAGTCATGAACTCAACTCCGCGGCAAAGGGTAATAAACTCCGTTCATCCAACTTGGCCCCAAAAGGCCGTGGGCGCTGGGTCGCTTCCCGCCAGCCGGGCTCCTCCTCTGCTCGCCTTTTGGGTCCGGTCCTCTCGAAGGCGCTCGCTGCGGCAGGTGTTGGCGCCAACCGGGTGGCGGCGCTGTTTGCCCCGCGCGCCGCCGCTTGAGGCCCGAGTGAGGCGGAGGCAAGGCCGGCGGAGGAAGGGGCGGGAGCGAGGCGCGCTCCCTGCTCTCGCGTGCTCTCGCACCGCTCGCGTGACCCGTCGGTGTGTGCGAGAGGCGCCGGCTGCCGGGAGCACGGACGGCCGCGCGCGCGCCGCTGCTAGGGGCGTCCGGGTCCGGGTCGGCGGACCCGGCCGGCGCGAGGTGCTGGCGGGCGGGCAGCCGGGGTCCGGGGCGGACACACTCGCAAACGCTCCCGGAGGAGCCTTCTCCGAGGCTGCTCTTCCTCTGCCAGACGGAGAGCGGCAGTGTCTCCCCGCCCAGCTCTCACTCGCCCCGCGTCTCCCCCCGCGGCGACTGCTCCTCCTCGGCACCGCCAGCCCCAGCGCCGCTCCGGGGCGGGCGGCGGCGGCGGCGGGACCCGCGGAGCCGCTTTGTGTGCAGCCCGGAGAGGGGCGGCGGCGCCGCAACCACCTGACAGAGGCCCGGGCGCTCGATGCACCTTCCGCCCGCATGAGGAGGAGGTAAAGGCGGCGGCGGCTCGGCTCCCGCCCTCGGCTGGGGAGGGAGGGGACGGAAGGGGAGACCGGAGAGGGGGTGCGCAGGACTGAGGCCCGGCGGGGCTGCCTGGAGGTGCCGATAAGGCCTCGGCGGCACCGGACTGCGCCGAGTGGCTGGGGGCGAGAGAAGCCTCCGGGGTCCCTGAGCCGAAGTTGAAAGAACAAAATGTGAAGTGCGGAGCCGCGTCAGCCGCTTCCTGGCTTGGGGTTCGGGGTGGAGGGCAGCTTGTTTTCCCCTCCCGCGGGGTGAGGGACCGGGACACGGGAGGGGCGGGAGCGTGGCGGGGACACCTGGGGTCCCGAAGCTTTGCCCGGCAAGGGCGTAGGTTCCCAGGAGCCGCCGCTGCGTGTAGGTCCCGTAGGGTCCCTAGTTTTGCGGCCTAAGCCGAGCCCTATAGGCCTCGCGTCTCCTTTCCCGAAGGGGACCGGCCGGGTGGGGATTCGAGGCTTCTTTCTGACCGAACCGGGGCCTTAGGGTGCTCGCTGGGCTCTCAAAGCCTCCAAACTTCGGACCTCGGTGCTTGGGGGTGGGATTTCATTGTGAAAGGAGGAATGGGAAACTCCTGGCTCTGCTCGGCGCTTCCCGCGGCCGCCGGTGCCGGGGAGCCCCGAGGGCCCGGGGTTGGCGGGGCCCGCGTGGGTGGGGGCGGCGAGGCGGCCACCAGGGTCCAAGCCCCGGGAACGAGCGGGTAGGGGGGCCGCTGCCGAGCCCCGGGCCTCCCTGGAGAAAGGACCCTTTGCAGATGAGGATTTTTGAAATGAAAAAAGAGGTTACAAAGTCGCCCCTTTCCCGCTGAACTTTTGTTTTCTGACCGATAGAGGCCGGTAGAGGACTGTGAAAGAAAAGTTGTCCCCCAGGATGGACTTCACCGCGCAGCCCAAGCCTGCCACTGCCCTCTGTGGCGTCGTGAGTGCCGACGGGAAGATCGCTTACCCTCCGGGGGTAAAGGAGATCACCGACAAGATCACCACGGACGAAATGATCAAACGACTGAAGGTAAGTTTCTCTGGACAGAATGTTCACACTTCAGACGTTTGTGGTAGGAGGTGCTCTCTCCTGTGGTATTACTGCTCTGCTGGCCCTGGCCTTAAGTTTCACCTACCAGGTTTTTTTTTTTTTTAAGATATTTTACGTCTTTTCTTTTACCCCCTCTGAAAGGTATTGTTCTGTCTTGGCTGTATCTTTGAATAGTAATCTCTGTTAAGGACATAATCATTATGGGAAATTAAAAGGGTATGTATGTGACATTTTAAAATTTTACTGTTTTTTTCCTCTAAGCATAAAAATTCGAAATTTTTAAAAGTTTTTTTTGTCTAGAAATATTTTTGAGAATACTATTCAAAGTAGCTTGCAGCTTTAAAGGTAGGCAATAATTTGTCTAGGAAGGTTTTCATCAGCTTCTAGTAGACTGATTTAAGTGCAAAATGCATTTTAAAAATTATCACAATTTTCTAATATCCAAAAACTTAAATATGTAAGTAGTATGATTAAACTTTAACAGAAAGTACTGACTTTTCAAAAAGGCTTGAAGTAGAGTGATGGCTTATGTCCACATGTTCAAAGGGGTTTTAAGGGACAGTGATTATGGCTTATTTTATAAATTGTCAGCTTATTTTTAAACATGGTGGTCCTAATGTGAAGGTTGTAAGTTTCAGCCTTTAGGTAAGTTAATTTTTTGTTTTCTGTTGCATGGTTATAGATTGTGGCCACAGCCTTACAAAGTAAGTGTTACTCTTATTAAGGGATCAGCTTGATGTAGTAATTCTCAACCACAATATCTTTGACCCCTAAGGAACATTTGGCAGTGCTGAAGACTTTTTTTTTTTTGGTCACCTCTGGGGTCTGGATTGGAATAGGGGAAGACTGGAGACAGGGAGTCCAGCTAGGAGACTGTTAAACTGTAGTCTACGTCAAAGATGTTGAAATAATGAAGTGGGGCTATGATAGTGGGAATAGAGAGATAGGGAACAGTCCAAGAGCAATCCAAGAACAATCCAAGACATTTCAGAGTTCTGCTGATCAGTTGGAGTGTGTGGAAGGTGAGGAAAGCAACAATATTGACACCTTGCCAGTCTTCCCCTTGGGCAACTTGTTGAAATGTATTTTAGAAAATAATCTTGCCCCTTTGCTGTTAGAACTTAGTATAGTGCCTGGTAAATGTTTACAGTGTTGTGAGGGATTAATATTTAAAAGTGTTTTTGTAGTTTGTTTTTAAAAATCTAGGTGGATCCTACAATTTGCTGCCCATTTGGAAGGAATAGGACACAATACCTTATGTCAAAATAAATCTTGATACTAAAGATTGTACATGAAGTGAGGGTGCTTAATTGATGCTTTTTAAGGTTGTACTATTATTGTTTTAAATTTTTGAGATGCTGAAATATGAATTATGAAATATAAATTAGGTAAAATTGTAGATCTTTCTATTTTCATATTAAGAATATGGAAACCTTGAATTCTGATGATAGATAATCTGGTTTTTAAAAAGTTATGATTGTATATACATCTTCTCTTTGAAAGTAGATTAAATGTCAGAAGTATTTTTTAACTAAATTGACAGTCTAGAATGAGCATATGGTTAGAATATTCATTTGTTATCAGGTCTTTTGGAAGTTAAATCTGATATACATATTAATTAGTTTGAATGTCCTATTGCAAAAATGTTGCTTTTTCAAGAATTCTTATGATTTTTGTCTTCCTCCTGCCTTTGTAAGGTGATTTTGACTTTGTACTTTTTAGGAAGGAGCTACGCTCACCACTGTACCACCAACGCACACTGTACTTTTTAGGGATCCATGTTTAGTTAAAGTATTACTGTCTTACTAGTATAGATTTTAAATAATATATAACTATAATTTTGATAATTTTTGTTATTTGTGGGTAACTTGTATAAATTCAGTAGTTTATTATTATTATAGCAACAGTGTTCAAATATTGTGAGGAAGAGGGCTTAAAGTCTGGTAAAACTCTGGTCAGTAGAATTCAGAGGTGTTTGGTGCCTTTTCTTCATTTTTCAAGAATGGAACAAGCATTTACCATTTAGAAGGATCCTAAAAGAAATTCCAGAACTCCTTTTATTTCACAAATAATAAAAGTTAGACCCAAAGTGGCCAAATAACATTTACCAAGATCAGTCATGGGACTGATTAGTGGCAGAGCCAGGGCAATAGCATCATGTATCTTTTTATTCTCATGGCTGCTTTCTTCTAAGGAATCTAAAGGAAGCTGATCAAGGAAGTTGTGATTTTTATCATGCAGTGGAAAACGGTAAAGTGAAAAGGGGGAGGGAATCAGTGAGAGTTAACTTGGTCTTTTGCCGGGAAATATGGGACAGCATTTTGTGTTCTTAACATTAGAGAGAAACTATTGTGATGCTTTTAAAGTTTCTTTAAAGTAATTCATAGAGTATGTCTTTGAAAAAGCTAAGACATACTTTTGTATTTTAGAAGTTTTCATTTTCTATTTACAAAGAACTACTCTGTTTTTACATCTAGTTACACTACCATTCTGTCAGTTCCTTAAACATGCCATGTTCATTTCTGCCTAGACAGATTTTAAATTATGTAACCCATATACGTATTCTTCCTCCCATTTCATTAAGGGAAGTCTCTTAGATTTCCTGTTATATGCTCTTTTAATTCCTTCATGTCACTTGTTACAGATGTGATGTTACATTTTTGCTTGTGTTTATTTGGTTTGTGTCCTCAGCTTCTTTGTAAGCTTCATGAATACCACATCTGTTTGTTGACTTGTGTATCCTCCCAGTGCTTAGTTTGTATATGTGTGTGCTCAGTCATGTCTAGCGCTTTGCAGTGCCCACCAGGCTCCTCTGTCCATGGAATTTCCCAGGCAGAAATACTGGAATGAGTTGCCATTTCCTACTCCAGGGTATCTTCCTGACCCAGGGATTGAACCTGTATCCCCGGCGTGTCTTCTGTGGCAGGTGGATTTTTTACCACTGCGCCACCTGGGAAGCTCCACAGTTAGGTGCTCAACATATATTTGTTGAATGAATGAATAAGTAATATATATTAATATTGGTTCAGAGAAGTATTCTTATTTTTGAAAATGAAGGATGACTTGAAAATATTTTGAATTGCAACTAAGTACTTTATCTAGAGATGATAAAGTAGATATTTATAATTTTAGAACTAGAAGGTAGCTTATAAGTTATTTGATTTTGTTCAAGTTTTCCAGATAAAGAAACTGATTCTGAAATGGTTGTGACCAACCCTAGTCACATAAAGCTGAAAACTATCATTAACGATTTTGTAATTTAGATCAGTTATAGAAATATTATCTGATCTAAATTATCTGATCAGTTATTGAAATATTAGACTTCCCTGGTAGCTCAGACGGTAAAGTGTCTTGTCTGCAATGTGGGAGACCCGGGTTCAATCCCTGGGTTGGGAAGATCCCTGGGGAAGGAGATGGCAATCCACTCCAGGATTATTGCCTGGAAAATCCCATGGACAGAGGAGCCTGGTAGGCTACGGCCCAAGGGGTCGCAAAGAGTCGGACATGACTGAGCGACTTCACTTCTCACTTAATAGAAATATTAAAAGCCATATAAAAGTTAGCTTTTGGAAGGATAGCAGACATTTTTTAATACCAGTGTTCGTTAAGCATCAAGATATGTAGTTCACAAATATCCTTCCTCCTGTTTAATTAAGGATTCTGAAATGAATTCAGGAGTCATGTCTGATAAGTTTTGTAACACATTCAAGATACATCTATAAACAGTATTGTACAAATTCCATTAAGTGTTTCTGCCCATGGGCTGTTATATAGTCTATCTCAGGTCATGTATTACAAAGCTATATGACACATATTATTTTTTCTTCTGTTCCTGCTATTTTCTAGATGGGAGGCCTTAGATCAGCCTTGGTTTTTAAAGGAAGGTAGGTATTAGGATGAAGTTTGTTATTTACATCCATTTCTATTACCTACTTTCAGAGTTCAGTGCCCCAGACAGGTCTCTAGCTACAACTCCATACCCCAACTACTTACTACCTTGATGCTAAGAATTAGGAAAGGTTAAATAATAGAGTTTTATTATTCTGAAAATGTTCCCCATTTTTCTCCCATTAGGTGTTACTTCTGTGTTTTCTTTGTATTTTTCTATAATCTTTCTCTTTGTGTCTGTCATTCTCCCTCTTCCCCATGCTCTCACTTCTGCTTTCTATAGTCTGGCCTGTGGGATACTTTAATATGAGTTAGGATATGGTGGGCTTGATTTAGGTAGAACACTCCCATTTCTCATAAGAACCTAGGTTGGAAGAGGGGAAGAATAGATTGCAGGAAGACCATGAATTCTTTCCTTTTCCTTCCCCTCAGGTGGACCTCAGAAATACTTGATTGGGTTATAATCATTTTCACTTGCATAAATGATTTTTTTATTTATTCCTAGTTGCCACATGGTATGTTAATTTTATAGGTAGTGTATAATTTCAAGTCTGAATTTCATCTGTATATTTTATTTTAATAAATGTATTGCAGAAGATTGTGCTAAGAAAATAAGAAATTAAATGGAGAGGCAAGATTTCTTAAAATGAAGTCCTAAATATGGCCAGTATACATTTGTGAAGTAATGCTTCATGCAGTACAGCTTTTATATTAAATTTCCATTTGCATAGACGAATTGTTCTAGTTATCAGCTGGTGTGTAACAAGCTACCCCTAAACCTAATAATTTAAAACAGCAACTTTAAAAAACCTTATTGTGGTAAATAAAAAACATATAAAATTTGCTGTTTTAATCATCTTTAAGTGTATAATGCAGTGCCATAGTTCCAAAGTGCAGTGCAGAGTTCCAAAAAATAGCAAGAAGAGATGAGAAAGCCTTCCTCAGCGATCAGTACAAAGAAATAGAGGAAAACAATAGAATGGAAAAGACTAGAGATCTCTTCAAGAAAATTAGAGATACCAAGGGAACATTTCATGCAAAGATGGGCACAATAAAGGACAAAAATGTTATGGACCTAATAGAAGCAGAAGATATTAAGAAGAGGTGGCAGGAATACACAGAAGAACTATACAAAAAAGATCTTTATGTCCCAGATAACGACGATGGTATGATTACCACCTAGAGCCAGACATCCTGGAGTGCTAAGTCAAAGTGGGCCTTAGGAAGCATCACTATGAACAAAGCTAGTGGAGGTGATGGATTTCAGTTGAGCTATTTGAAATCCTAAAAGATGATGCTGTGAAAGTGCTACACTCAATATGCCAACAAATTTGGAAAACTCAGCAGTGACTACAGGACTGGAAAAGGCCAGTTTTTATCCAATCCCAAAGAAGGGCAATGCCAAAGAATGTTCAAACTGCCGCACAATTACACGCATCTCATGGTAGCAAAGTAATGCTCAGAATTCTCCAAGCCAGGCTTCAATAGTATGTGAACCGTGAACTTCCAGATATTCAAGCTGGATTTAGAAAAGGGTGAGGAAGCAGAGATCAAATTGCCAACATCTGTTGGCTCATCCGAAAAGAAAGAGAGTTCCAGAAAAACATCTGCTTTATTGACTACACCAAAGCCTTTGAATGTGTGGATCACAACAAAATGTAGAAAATTCTTCAAGAGATAGGAATATCAGACCACCTCACCTGCCTCCTGAGAAAACTGTATGCAGATCAAGAAGCAACAGTTAGAACCGGACATGGAACAACTGACTGGTTCCAAATCATGAAAGGAGTACGTCAAGGCTGTATATTGTCACCCTGCTTATTTAACTTCTATGCAGAGTACATCATGTGAAATGCTGGGCTGAATGAAGCACAAGCTAGAATCAAGATTGCTGGGAGAAATATTAACAGTTTCAGATAATGCACATGACACCACCCTTATGGCAAAAAGCAAAGAGGAACTAAAGAGCCTCTTAATGAAAGTGAAAGAGGAGAGTGAAAAAGTTGGCTTAAAACTCAGCATTCAGAAAACTAAGATCATGGCATCCGGTCCCATCACTTCATGGAAAATAGATGGGGAAACAATGGAAACAGTGAGAAACTTTATTTTGGGGGTCTCCAAAATCACTGCAGATGGTGACTGCAGCCATGAAATTAGAAGACACTTGCTCCTTGGAAGAAAAGCTATGACCAACCTAGACAACATATTTAAAAGCAGAGACATTACTTTGCCGACAAAAGTCCATCTAGTCAAAGCTATGGTTTTTCCAGTGGTCGTATATGGAAGTGAGAGTTGGATAATAAAGAAAGCTGAGTGCTGAAGAATCGATGCTTTTGAACTGTGGTATTGGAGAAGACTCTCCAACAAGGAGATCCAGCCAGTCCATCCTAAAGGAAATCAGTCCTGAATATTCATTGAAAGGACTGAAGCTGAAGCTCCAATACTTTGGCCACCTGATGCGAAGAACTGACTCATTGGAAAAGACTCTGATGCTGGGAAGGATTGAAGGCAAAAAGAGAAGGGCATTGCAGAGAATGAGATGGTTGGATGACGTCACCAACTCAATGGACATGAGTTTGAGCAAGTTCCAGGAGTTGGTAAAGGACAGGGAAGCCTTGCATGCTGCAGTCCATGGGCTACAAAGAGTCGGACTCAACTGAGTGACTGAACTGAGCTCAGTGCCATAAGTACGTTCACATTGTTGCGCAACCTCATCACCATCCATTCAGAACTTTTCATCTTCCTTACCTGAACTCTGAACCCATTAAACTAGAACTCTATTCCCCACTTCCCCCAGCCCAGGTGACCACTTTCTCCTTCCTATCTTTATGAATTTGACTACTCTAGGAGCCTTGTATCAGTTCAGTTCAGTTGCTCAGTCATGTCCAACTCTTTGTGACCCCATGGACTGCAGCACGCCAGGCCTCTCTATCCATCACCAACTCCCGGAGTTTACTCAAAATCACGTTCATTGAGTTGGTGATGCCATCCAACCATCTCATCCTCTGTCGTATAAATGGGATCATAACATTGTGGCTTTTGTGACTGGCTTATTCACTTGGCATAATGTCTTCAGGGTTTATCTGTTCTTGCAGTATGTGTCAGAATTCACATATATAACATCTTTTGTTTATCCTTTCGTTCTTTGATGGACACATGGGTGGCTTCCACCTTTTACCTACAGTCAGCAACTTTTCTTCCTTTCTCACAGTTTTGTGGATCAGAAATTTGGGCTGGACTAGGCTTTCTGCTCCACATTATGTACTAGGTTCCCTCAGTGGTATTCAGCTGGTGATTAGATTGGTCTAATGTGTACACACTGGCTTCTCTCAAACACTTGGTGCCTTGGTAGGAACAGCTGAAAGGCTGGACTCAACTGGGCCCTTCTTCCTGTGTATTATATAGTGTTAAGGCTTCTCCACATGGTCTCTCCAGCAGGATAGTTGAGCTCAGTTTTCCAAGACACTCCGGAGGAATTTCTCAGTACTTTTAAAAGACTTTATTCAGAATTGGCCTTGACATTTCTACCTTACTCTGCTGTTTAACATATTCAGAGCCCAGCTCGCATTCAAGGGGAGAAAACTTGACCCAACTTCTCAATGGAAGAAGTAGAAAAGAATTTGTAGCTGTCTTTAATCTACCGTAGGAGCTCTCATGACAAGTCAAAGGATAGTACACTTTGTAGTTACATTCATACATTTGAAAAACATTTAGTTTCAAAAAAACAACAGTATATACTTTCAGCGAAATTGCTGGATCTGTAAAATGTATTTTACTAAATTACCATAACAAGTTACTGTAAGAAAAAAGTTGTAGGAATTTTTTATATGCTAGTTTGGGAAAAATTATGGAGGCGGCTCATGATTTGATCCTAGAACTTGTTTCTTATATTACTTGAATTCTTACTAGAAAGTACTACTGGTCAATCATGATGATGATCCCCCCTTCTCTCTCTTTTTTTTTTTTTAAAAACCCCATTTTAATATCTTCTTTGAGACATTTTATCCCTCTAAAAATTTTGGGAAAATTGTACCTTCAACACTTATATCCCTTCACTTAGATTCACTAGTTGTTAACATTTTTTCACTTGTGCTTTCATGCACATACACGTAAACACACGTGGAGGGAGACAGATGTAACACACTATTTTGTTGGAAAGTTACTTGCATACATCATGAGATTCCACCTCTCAATGCTTCAGCAGTCTTAGTCTATGCTAATGTCTTAGTCTAAAGACATTCTCTTACTTTATAACAGTGATCATTATCATACTCTAGGAATTTAACATCAACATAATGATACTGCCCATAATAAAATTCTCTCAATTGCCCTAAAACTTACTTTTTCAGAATTGAATTTTTCATACCTTTTTTCTTTGTTGTTAAAGTCTAATGGTTTATGATGTCTATCTTCCTTGTGAAATTGTACCTTTTATTACTAAAAATATTCATTTTTGTTTCATTTAAAATAAAATTTTTTAAAAGGAAAAAAAAATTGAATTTTTCTTCCTCTGTCCAATTTCCACTATAGGATCCCATGCATTTATCATGTCTCTCTTGTCTCCTTTAATCTAGAAAGTCGTCTCATTTTTGGGGGGAGTGTTGTTCATGACATTTTTTGAAGCATTTGTCCTACAGGAGTTAGTAATCTGTTTTGTCTCATTTCCTTATGCTTAGATTCAAGTTGAACCTTTTTTGCAAGTGTACTATATAATCAGTGGTATATAGTTACCTTTGCATCATATCAGGAGGCATGTAATGACAAATTTTGTTGTATTGACTATGCTAAGTTTGATCACTTGGGTAGAGTTGGCCAACTCTGCATTGTAAAGGTACTTCTCCCACTTGCAGTTAATAAATGATTTTTAAACTAATAAATAGTTTGTGAGAATAATTTGTTTTCAACCATTCTTAACTTTTTTTAAAAATACTGAACTTTTATTTATTTTATTTTTGGCGGCACTGGGTCTTCATTGCTGCATGCGGGCTTTTCTAGTTGTCCTAAGTGGGAGCTACTCTCTAGTTGCAGTGTGCAGGCTAGGGCACTTGGACTTCAGTAGTTCTGGTCAGTGGGCTTAGTTGCCCCTAAGCATATGGAATCTTCCCTGACCAGGGATCAAACCTGTGTCTCCTGCATTGGATGGCAGATTCTTAACTACTGGACCACCTGGGAAGTCCTTACTCAACTGTTTTAGCACCCACTTTGATGGTTATAAAATATTGCCCTTTTTGATTCCATCATTTCTTTCACGTGTATTAGCTGGCATTCTTCTGTAGAGAAGACCCTGCCCCCATTTAAAAACCAAAGTCACTCATAGATTCTTTATTCAGTGCCTTATAATCCATTTTATCCCTGTTGAGAGTCAAATTGTCCCAGTTGAGCATCCTTGCTTTCCTGTCTTTTCAAACATCTAGTGTCTTTTTGCGGAGAAGGCAATGGCACCCCACTCCAGTACTCTTGCCTGGAGACTCCCATGGACGGAGGAGCCTGGCAGGCTGCAGTCCATGGGGTCGCTGAGTCAGACACGACTGAGCGACTTCACTTTCACTTTTCACTTTCATGCATTGGAGAAGGAAATGGCAGCCCCCTCCAGTGTTCTTGCCTGGAGAATCCCAGGGATGGCGGAGCCCAATGGGCTGCCGTCTGTGGGGTCGCACAGAGTCGGACATGACTGAAGTGACTTAGCAGCAGCAGCAGCAGCAGTGTCTTTTTGATGTCTTTCTATGAGTCTTTGAGCACTTCTTTGTTTTCTGGTACAAGATGTTCACCTTGTGCTTCCCTCCCCCAGATTTGGATAGATCTTTTTCCAAAGAACCTTATTTCCATTTTAGTGGAGAGTGGTGTTTGTAAACCAAGGCCTTGGTATGGCCATTGTGTTCACATTATTGTTAAATATGTAATTTCTTCAGGTCTTTCAGTGTGTACAGCTAGGACATATATATATATACTTTAAATCATGAGTTCATCGGCCACTTTCAGTTGAAATCCAGTATCAGAACTTTTTCTAAACTTCCTCCATTCTATATTTGTATCAGCGTTCTCTTACAGTATAAATCCTAATTTCTCTTAACTCTGGTAAGTTTATTTATACTGCTCTACTATAAGGTGCTACTATAAACACAAAAAATTCAGAACTACTCTTTCAGTAACCCTTGCAAGGTTTCTTTGCAGTTCTTTCTGTCAAATTAAGATTGCATAGAGAACCATGCTCATTAGTTATTTGAATTGGATTTTTTTTGTCTGAATTGTTAATCAGTTTTCTATACAATTGGTTTTCTGTTTGTATTCAATTATATGTGCACACACATTTGTTGACTTCATTTCTGCTGATTAGTGTAATCCTTGCTTGACTGTTTTTATTGGTAACAAAATTTACCATCTTAACCACTTTTAAGTGTTCACAGTACGGTAGTGTCAACTCTACACACATTGTCAATACAATAGATCTCTAGAACATTTTCATCATGTAAAACTGAAACTATACCTGCAGAACAACTCCCCTTTCTTCAATGATCTTTTTAGCCCATAGTAGCCGCTATTCTACTTTTGGTTTCTAAGAGTTTGACTACTTTAGATACCTCACAATACAAGTGTAAAATCATATGCTATTTGTCTTTTTGTGACTGGCTTATTTCACTTAGTATAAAGTCCTCAAGGTTTATCCATGTTGTAGCATATGACAGCATTTCCTTCTTTTTTAAGGCTAGTATTCCATTGTGTATACCTACCACATTTCTTTATCCATTAATGGAAATTTAGAAAGATCCACCTTTCAGCTATCGTGAACAGTGCTGCAGTTAACATGGATGTGCATGTATCTCTTTTGAGATCCTGTTTTCAGTTCTTTTGAATATGTGTGTGTATATATATATATATATAGCTGGGAATGCAGGATCATATGGTAATTTTATCTAAACATTTTTGGGGAACTCCCCTCCATACTGTTTTTGATAGTGGCTGCTTCATTTTACACTTCACCTAGTAGTACACCAGAATTCCAGTTTCTCCACATCAATGCTTGTCTTCTGTGTTTTTGATTGTGGCCATCCTAACAGATATGAGGTGATGTCTTACTGTGGTTTTGATTTGTATTTCCCCAACGACTGGTGATGTCGAGCATCTTTTCATGCTTAGTGGCTGTTTGTGTATCTTTTTTAGAAAAATATCTTTTCAAGTCCTGTATGTTTGTATGTATGTATTAGTTGCTGAGTTGTGTCCAACTCTTTGCAGTCCCAAGGACAGCAGCCTGTGAGGCTCCCCTGTCCATGGAATTCTCCAGGTGAGAAGACTGGAGTGGGTTGCCATTCCCTTCTCCAATTAAGTTCTTAACCCATTTTTTTTTTCTTTATACATTTTTTAATCAGGTTATTTGTTTTATTATTCAGTTGTAGGAGTGTCTCTATTCAGTTTTAGAAATTACATTGTTCATTCTTTTTTTTTTTAATTTTTACTTGGTTCAAGAGTCAGAACTGTTGAAAAACTTCTACTTCTCAGAAGTCTTCCAACCTTATTCCTTCCACTGCATTTCCACACACCTCCCCTCCGTAGATAATCATTTCCATTAGTTTCTGGTTGATCCTTTCTTTCTGTGTTACCTCTCTTCTTCTCAAAAGATAAACTACCATATATATACTCTATTGTACTTTGTTTTTTTCACCCAATATATCTTAGTTGCTAAGTCACTTCAGTCGTGTCCGACTCTGTGTGACCCCATAGACGGCAGCCCACCAGGCTCCCCCGTCCCTGGGTTTCTCCAGGCAAGAACACTGGAGTGGGTTGCCATTTCCTTCTCCAATGCATGAAAGTGAAAAGTGAAAGTGAAGTCACTTAGTCATGTCCGACTCTTAGCGATCCCATGGACTGCAGCCCACCAGGCTCCTCCATCCGTGGGATTTTCCAGGCAAGAGTACTGGGGTGGGGTGCCATTGCCTTCCCCGATATATCATAGCAATGACACCATATCTGGAAATCTTTTATTCATTTTCATGATGCTATAGTATTCTATATGTGTAGAGATACCCTAGTTTTATTTAACTAATCTCTCTGTGTTGATTTTAGATTGTTTGTAATATTTTCCTATTAAAAGTAATGCTAAAACGAATAACCTTGGTACACATTGTTTCGTACTTGTGCAAGTGTATCTTCAGGGTAAATGCCTAGGAATGGGATTATTGGGCCAAAGGGTATTTTTATGAGTGATTTTGTTACAGGTAGTTAAATTCCCCTTCATACTGGTTGTACCATTTTGTTCTTTTACCAGCAAGTATGAGTGCCCAAGCTCTCAGTAATGTATTGTCAAGTGATGCCTACTTTTAAATTATCAAATTAACATGTTGCCCAAAAAAGCCATTTTATTGCCTCCTGGCAACAAAACAAATTCTTTTTAAGAATGATTAAGTATAAGTGCTACATTGAGGTTCAAAGGGATAAGAACCCTATTTAGATTTCCTTAAAAACTCAAAAGGAATTGAGTAGCTTTTTAAAAAGTTTATTTAAAGAAATGAAGTTAGAGATGGAGAAAAAATTTTAGTAACAGGGATGATGTTGAAATCAACAAACCTCACTTATATCTTCATTCAAGACTTTGAATTAAATAGACATTAAGGTGAAAGCCTATTAAAAATCATATATGAAATAAATAACATTGATATGTAGAATGCCAGGGCCATAATTTATTTTCCCAATATCAGATATCCGTAGATGTCCAAGGGAAAAACTGATTTGTGCTTACAGCAGGAAACTAGGCTTAAAGCATTAAAATGAATTTTATTCTTGTTAGTTTCTATTTTCAGAGTTAATTATTTAAATACTACTTTAGCTGAGGTTGTTGGCATATGGAAGTATGTCCAGTTGAATTCCATGGTCAGAAACATAAGTGGAGTTTATACATGATATAAAAGCCTAACAAGTTTTTATTTGCTCGAAGACAACAAATCAAGAAGTTTCTAGATAACGATTGAAATAGAAAGCTAAACACAAACAAGGAAAAAGTTTACTAAATTTCTTTCCATTGCTATTGGCATTTGGTCTTTTACATTCAGTACAGATTTTCCCAACTGATATACTTCTTCTATACAGTTACAGACATGCCTAAATACAGGATCCTCAGCCTTTGGAGATTACAAATATTAGATCTTTTTTTGAGTATTTTGTGATATTTTAAAAGTTGGAAGCTACCATTTAAGATCAAACACTTAAAACTTCCTACCAAAATTAGGGCACTGTGATTAGTAGTGATAAACATCATGAGTCCATTAGTCCCAAAACTAGACTTATACTAGGAATAACACTGAAATAGGTTTCCATTTATATGAAAGATATTTGAGCTTATCCTAAAACTTAACTATAAGTTAAATGCTAGTTATGTGCTAGGATGGGTTCTGTTTCTTTGGATAAAAAGATACTCAGAATTTTAGGGGTCATGAAAAGTTTCATGGAAAAGTTGACAGTGGGACTGGGATTTTGAAGGCTTAGACTTTGGTAAGCAAATAGGTGGTGAAACAGTTCAAAGAAATGAATGGAAGGGACAAAGACTGAGAGGCAAGAGGAAAAACTAGTGGAAGATACTGATGAAATCTGTAAAATCCTTAAATGCCAAAGAGAGGAATTTGATTTAAAAAAGAAAAATAGAGCTGAAGAGTGATGTGTCTACATTGTGATTTTGCATGATTAGCAAAAGTAAGGGCCAAAGGGTTTTTTAAGAACATGAATGCCACCCTTTCTTGGAGGCCAGTTTGTGGAGTTTTTTATCCTCATGTCCAGACCAGATAGTATCTTTGGTTGAAGAGTGTTGTTGTCCAGTTGCTCAGTCATGTCTGACTCTTTGCAACCCCTCGGACTGCAGCATGCCAGAGATTTCCCTGTCCTTCACCATCTCCCAGAGCTTGCTCAAACTCACGTGCATTGAGTCAGTGATGCCATCCAACCATCTCATCATCTGTCGTCCCCTTCTCCTCCTGCCTTTACATCTTTTCCATCATCACGGTCTTTACTAATGAGTTGGTTCCTTCGCATCAAGTGGCAAAGTATTGGAGCTTCAGCGTCAGTACTTCCAATGAATGTTCAGGATTGATTTCCTTTAGGATTGACTGGTTTGATCTCCTTGCAGTTGAACAGTAATCATTTCTAACTGATACTGTCTGAATAAATCTGTTGGTTGCTGACAGTTAGTAGAGTGGTTAGTAGAATTTTATATACTGTTTCTGCTAAGTTGCTTTAGTCTAGTCTGACTCTGTGCGACCCCACAGACGGCAGCCCACCAGGCTCCCCTGTCCCTGGGATTCTCCAGGCAAGAACACTGGAGTGGGTTGCCATTGCCTTCTCCAATGCATAAAAGTGAAAGTGAAGTCACTCAGTCGTGTCCAACTCTTAGCGACCCCATGGACTGCAGCCCACCAGGCTCCTCGGTCCATGGGATTTTCCAGGCAAGAGTACTGGAGTGGGGTGCCATTGCCTTGTCCAGAATTTTATATGCTAGATCATTATATAATATGAATTAGATTTTTATCACATATATTTAGTGCATGTTTTTCCAAAATTTCCTGAAATTCCTGTGGTAGGAATTCAAGTAAACATCAGTAGTAATTTGATGCCAAATTGTTTTAATATGTGAAAATTAAGTTTGGTGGGCATGTTTAATTTTCTGTAATTTCAGATGTTGTTGAATTGAAGAGACTTCATGTAGCACTGTAAAATTAGTAGAGCCACCACATCTGTAGTTATTTCCTCCAGTGAGGTCTTTAACCATTCAAGGTTATCAGTGAGGGTTTGGATTCAACTTTTCCCAAAGTCCTGTTAATGTTGATATTTTGACCTCTTCCCATAAATCACCAGTGTTCTTAAAAGCATGCAAGATGATTAATCCTTTCCAGAAGGTTTTCAGTCTGCTTTGCCCACATCCATCAGAGAAATCACTGTCTGTAACCTACAAAATGTTAATGCTATGCTTTAAATAACAAACCTTAAAAGTCAAAATTACTCTTTGATTCATAGTCTGCAGAATGGATGTTAGCGCGCATAAAAACAAACAGCTGAGAAAAGAAGCTAAAGGCAAAGGAGAAAAGGAAAGATACACCCATTTGAATGCAGAGTTCCAAAGAATAGTAAGGAGAGATAAGAGTTGGAAGTACTTATAAATGTTACTAATGATAGTTTTACTTTTTCTAAAACAAGAGGCCCAGTAAACATTGACTCCGTAATCAATGGAATGGGAAAGACTAGAGATCTCTTCAAGAAAATTAGAGATACCAAGGGAACATTTCATGCAAAGATGGGCTCAATAAAGGACAGAAATGGTGTGGACCTAACAGAAGCAGGCACCTGACCTGCCTCTTGAGAAATCTGTATGCAGGTCAGGAAGCAACAGTTAGACCTGGACATGGAACAACAGACTGGTTCCAAATAGGAAAAGGAGAAAGTCAAGGCTGTATATTGTCACCCTGCCTGTTTAACTTATATGCCCTTGTATCACTCCTATAGAGGTATCCACACCTTTAATTTTTTAAACCTAGATTACTTTTTCATTAATTAGTACCTCTTCTTGGCTAAATAGTAGTCTGCTGTATGAATATAACAATTTGTTTTTTGGTTGTTTTTGTTTGTTTGGCTGTGCTGGAAGCATGAAGGATTTTAGTTCCTAGACTAGGGATCAAACCCATGGTCCCCTGCAACAGAAGTATGGAAACTTAACAACTGGACTGCCAGGGAAATCCCTATACCAGTTTGTTTTATACCAAGAAACTTGTTTAAATTTTAGGCTATTTGAATAAAAGTACTATAAACATTACTATATAAGTCTTCTCTTGTACATATCTTAGTTTATGTTGGGTAAATACTGAGGAGTACAGTCATTGGGTCATAAGGTAGAAAGTGTTAGTTGCTCAGTCATGTTTGACTCTTTGTGGTCCCGTGGACTATATCCTGCCAGCCTCTTCTGTCCATGAAATTCTCCAGGCAAGAATACTGGAGAATGGAGTGGATAGCCATTCCATTCTCAAAGGGGTTTTTCCAACTCAGGAATCAAACCTGGGTCTCTTGTATTGCAGGCAGAATCTTTACCATCTGAACCACTGAAGACCCAGGGGTCATAAAGTAGGTTATTTTTAATTTAGTTAGCAGCTACTAGTCTTTTCCCCATAATGGTTGTTCTGTTTTATAATTCCACTGACAGTGTGTGGTAATATTTTATTTTCAAAGAATTTCTCCATACTTTCCACATTGCCTAATTTATCCATATAAAGTTGATGTTTATAATATTTATTAACCATTTAATATATATCAGATGTATAGCGGTATTCCCTGTTGCATTTCTCATATTGATTCTCTTTTTTTTAAATTTAATTGTCTAAGAAGGGATATTTCATATCTGTTAGCTCTTTTCAAAATCTCAGTTTTGGCTCTGCTAATTTTTCTGTTGCTTATTTGTTTTCTACTCTTATTTCTTTCCTTCAGTGTAGTTTGGATTTTCTGACACAAGTTTCTCAGCCTTAGCACTGTGGAGATTTTATACCAGATAATTCTTTGTTTTGGAGGATGTCTTGTGCACTGTTGGATGTTTAGCAGCATCAGACAGATGTACTCACTAGATGATAGTGGTAGGCCCTTGCCAGATGTCTCCAGGGAGACAGAATCGCCCTGGTTAGAGAACTGCTGTTCTGATAGAAGCTTTTTAAGCCTATACATTTCTTTCAAAACACTTTGAATTGTATCTCACTAATTTTGGTATATTTTTATTACCATTCAGTTAGAAATATTTTCTTATTTTCTTTATGATTTTTTCCTTTGACCTGTGAATTATTTAGAAATGTATGACTTAATTCCCAAATATTTGAAGTATTTATAAATATCTGATTATTAATTATTCCTAGTTTGATTTCAGAAGACATAATTTGTTTTTGGCTACACTGAGGTCATTGCTGTGGGGGCACTTTCTCTAGCTGGAGGTACTTTCTAGTTGTAGGGCATGTGCTTCTCTTTGTGATGGTTTCTCGTTGTGGAGCACAGGCTCCAAGCACACCGGCTTAGTAGTTATGGTGCATGAGTTCAGTTGCCCCATGACATGTGGGGTCTCCTTTTACGAGAGATCGAACCTGTATCCTCTGCATTGGCCGTGGGTTCTTGACCACGAGACCACCAGGGAAGTCCTGAGTTTCATTTTTAAAGGGTATTACATTCTGGATATAAAATTCTGAGTTTATAGTGTCAGTGCTTTACCGATGTAATTCCACTGTCTTGTGTTTTCTAGTGCTTCAGGTGAGAAGTTGGTGGCAGTATGTATTCTTGTTTCCTTGTATGTACAGTGGGCTTTTTTCTGGCTGCTTTCATGGTGTTTCTCTTTCTTTGATGTTCAGCAGTTTCACTGTGATGCCCTGAGGTTTGTGTTTACCTGATACTTGTCCTGGTTTGGAATCACTCAGTTTCCTAGATCTATAAGTTTATGTCCTTTTGCAAATTTGGGAGAGTTTTGGCCGTTTATATCATTGGAGTTTTTTTTTTTCTTCTACCCCCTTTTTTCTCTTTCTAGGATCTACTTACACGTATGTTAAATATTTTTTATATAATGCCCTCAGATCACTGGCACTCTTTTTCAATCATTTCTCTCTGTGTTCTGCAAATTGGATCCCTCCTATTGTTTGTTCTTAAGTTTATGTCTTTTTGTTCTTTTATCTTCAATCATAGATACAGCCTGAAAAATGTAAAGTCATGGGGATTTGGGAGATAATGTATGTGATGTTATCTATGTGTTTCCTCTTTTTAAAATATATATAATTTTTTACATGTAGTAAAGTTCATAAACCTTAAGTATAGCATATTATTAATTTTTACATATGTATACACACATAGCCAGGGAAGGCAATGGCACCCCACCCCAGTACTCTTGCCTGGAAAATCCAATGGACGGAGTAGCCTGGTGGGCTGCAGTCCATGGGGTCGCTAACAGTCGGACAGACTGAGCGACTTCACTTTCACTTTTCTCTTTCATGCATTGGAGAAGGAAATGGCAACCCACTCCAGCATTCTTGCCTGGAGAATCCCAGGGACGGGGGAGCCTGGTGGGCTGCCGTCTATGGGGTCGCACAGAGTCGGACACGACTGAAGTGACTTGGCATACACACATAGCATTATCCAGATCAAAATGGCACTGTAGCAGGCTCCTTTATGTTCCCCTCCCCAGAGATAGACACCCTTCTGATCTTTACCAGCGTACATCTTGCCATCAAATTTCATATTAAATGAAATCATGCAGTATGTACTCTTTTATGTCTGACTCTTTTCCTAAATATTATGTCTGAGTTTCACCCATGTTGTTTTGGGTTGCAGCGATTCATTTTCACTGTATGAGTATACCAGAATTTACTTATCCATACAATTATTGATAGATATTTGGGTTAATAACTTTTTGTTTTTATGAAGAAACACTTCTTTGAATAATGTGCATGGTTTTTAGTAGTGGTAAGGACTCATTTGTCTTGGGTATATACCTGAGATTGGTGGATTTTTTTTTTTTTTAAAGAATCAGATAGAAATAATTTTATGTTTTGTGGGTCAATAGAACTCTGTAAGTATTTACACAAAATAACTTTAAAAAATTTTTTTGTTTATTTTTGGCTGTGCTGGGTCTTCATTGCTGCCTGGGCTTTTCTCTAGTTGTGCTGAGCAGGGGCTTCTCTCTAGTTTCGGTGCAGCTCAGGCTTCTCACTGCGGTGGCTTCTCTTGTTGTGGGACACTGGCTCTGGGATGCATCGTTTTCCGTAGTTACGGCATGTAGGCTCCATAGTTGGTGGCTCCTGGGCTGTAGAGCACAGACTCAATAGTGGTGAACAGACTTGGTTCCACCGAGGCATGTGGAATCTCTGGATTGGGGATCCAACCCATGTCTCCTGCACTGACAGGTAGATTCTTTACCTCTGAGTTCAAAGAAGCCCAGAACTTTATTTAAAAAAAAAAAAAATTGAAAGCATAATAGTGATTCAGTACTCTTTTTGTAACACAGGTTTGCTGATAAGAAGAATGGAATTCTTTAAGGGAAGAGGTGTGGAGCTAACATTTTACTTAATTGGGCCTCAGAGTTAATGTTCCTTGTTGCCATCTGTAATGAAATGTGGTATATTTCATTAAAATTTTTTTTTTCACAGATAGCTACTCCCAAATATTGGTGTCAGTTTATGAACATATGATTTTAATTGAGCGTATTAATTGCTTGGAAAGTATTTATTGAAGTATTTTATATTTTTCTCATGATAATTGCCTTTTAGCTTTTCATTACATTTCATACTAATAGCTTTCAGTGGAAGAGTTAGGTGAAAGTTCCTCAACTGCAATTTAAAATGGACTTTGAAATATGGAAATTTCCTACGTGTGTTTGTGTGTCTGTGTGTGTTGCAGTTCTAAAAGTTCTGCTGGAATTGCAGTTTGAGCTTGGAAATGGAGATCTAAGTTTTTGTTACAACTTTTGGTAACACAGGAAAGAAGAGCTTGACATTTCTTATGATTCAGTAGTGGGTGTTCCTTTTTGAAATATGTAAGTTTTCACATATATGTACTTAATAGGCTTTTGGTTATAACTTGAAGTCATTGAGAAACAGCCCCATACCTATAACCAAAGCTTTCTAAAGCCATTCAGTGTTTAAAAATACTAACAACAAATGCTATCAATTAAGTGGTATTGAGTGCTGAAAGAAGCTGAAGACTAATCGAGTGACATTCATAGGAGTAGCAAGAAAAATAAGAAAGGAATCTCTTTTTCTTCTTACTGCCTTCTTTTCACTCTGCTTTCTGTTGAAGATGCTGAGGCAGTGAGCAGTGCATTTTCCTGAGTTTGTCTCAACATCAGAGAACAGACTATATAGATAGAGGAGGTGGATTTGGAATTGAGAGACATATAAGTACTTAGCATACTGTTCTGATAAGTGAACTTCTGTAGAACAAGACTAATTATTTCTTGATTTTGTCTAACAAGATACAGCCTTGTATGTGTTTGTGTGTGTGGGTATGCATGCTTAGTCACTCAGTCATAACCAACTCTTTGTGACCCCATGAACTGTAGCCCACCAGGCTCCTCTGTCTGTGGGGTTACCCAGGCAAGGCTGCCAGAGTGGTTTGCTGTTCCTTCTCCAGGGGATCTTCTTGACTTAGGGATCCATATCTTCTGCATTAGCAGGCGGATTTTTAGGTGATAAATACCCAGTTCTGAGTGAGGTCAATTGCTTTGTTAGTTAAAACACTGTTCCATCTGCATAGTCTAACTTAAGTTGGCAGACTTAAATTTTATACTTCTACATATGTAAGGGAAAGTGAAATAGCTGTCACTCCTAAAAATCTTCAGATTCCCCATTTGACCCTTCTGAGTCTTATTTTCGACTAGATGTTGATGTTTGTGTTCTTCTGTAATTGTCGTCAGAAGTGTTGTTGTTGCTCAGTCGCTAAGATGGCAGCACGCCAGCCTCTTCTGTCCTCTACTGTCTCTCAGAGTTGGCTCAGTGATGCTGTACCATCTCATTCTCTGCCACTCCCTTCTCCTTTTGCCTTCAATCTTTGCCAGCAGCAGGGTCTTTTCCAGTGATGTCAGCTCTTTGCATCAACTGGTCCAAGAATTGAACTTCAGCTTCAGCAGCAGGCCTTCCAATGAATACTCAGGGTTGGCTTCCTTTAGGATTGACTGTTTTGATCTCCTTGAAGTCCAAGGGACTCTCAAGAGTCTTCTCCAACACCACAGTTCAAAAGCATCAGTTCTTCCATGCTCAGCCTCTTTATGGTCCACGACTCATCAAAAGTATTAGTGATACATAACATCTTTGAAAAGTGCCCCACTGTTATTTCAGAGATGTTCTTCCAAGTCATTAAACACCTAATACTGCAGGATTGAACTGATGGTACTAGGGCTTTTCTAGACACTGTCCTGCATTGTCAGCACAAGGTTTTCAAACAAGTTTGTGTAAGTACAAGCAATAGCACTTCTTAGGATTCCTTCTTGCTGTCACTTTTTTGAAGATCATTGTAAGACATGGGTATCAGACTTGTTAAAATTTGGGTCTTAGAAGTAATAAATAAATTTTAATTTATCACATCACAGACCATGTATGCCAGACAACTAGGCTGGGAACTTCATGTCTGTTATTTCTAAATATCTTAATATTTTGTATTTATTTATTTGGCTGTGCTGGGTCTTATGGAGAAGGCAATGGCACCCCACTCCAGTACTTTTGCCTGGAAAATCCCATGGATGGAGGAGCCTGGGGGGCTGCAGTCCACGGGGTCGTGAAGAGTCGGACACCACTGAGTGACTTCTCTTTCACTTTTCACTTTCATGCACTGGAGAAGGAAATGGCAACCCACTCCAGTGTTCTTGCCTGGAGAATCCCAGGGACGGGGGAGCCTGGTGGGCTGGCGTCTATGGGCTCACACAGAGTCGGACACGACTGAAATGACTTAGCAGCAGCAGCTGGGTCTTAGTTGCAGCATGTGTGATCTTTTAGTTGTGAGATGCAGACTCTTAGTTGCAGCATGTGGGATCTAGTTTCCTGCCCTCTACATTGGGAGCACAGAGTCTTACCTACTGGACCACTAGGAAAGTGCCTATCATAATCTTTTACGATTATACTGTTGTTTCATAGGCACAGAAAGACTTAAGTAATGTATTCAGGTCACATATCCATTGAGAGGCAGAACAGAATTCACACACATGGTCTGAATAAAGCCAAAATTTAATTTGTGTTCTTTTTATGCTGTAAGGAAATCAATTTGAGAGATTAGGGTAGAATGAGTATGTACACTCATCAATTCTTAGCATTGTTGTGTCGGTGGACTCAGCCAGTAGAAACATCTCTGGATTGGAGACTGACGATCAAAAATTTCCAAAATCTGGGTTGGGTGTAGGTGTGATACTGTTAGAATTTGACTGAAATGGCTACTCTTGGCTGTACACGGATAGAGAGGTAAATAAGGCAGGAGGGGCCTGTAGAATATGATTGACGATTTAGAATTCATATTGAAGGCAAAGAGTAGATTGAATGAGAATTAAAAAATGAAGGAGTTAGGGGGTAGAATGTTCTAAAAAAATTTTTTTTTTATTTTGGCTGCACCATGTGGGATCTTAGTTCCCCGACCAGGGATGGAACCTGTACTGAAGCGTGGGGTCTTAATCTCTAAACCACCACCAGCTGCTGCTGCTGCTAAGTTGCTTCAGTCGTGTCTGACTCTTTGCGACCCCATAGACGGCAGCTCACCAGGCTCCCCCGTCCCTGGGATTCTCCAGCAGGCAAGAACACTGGAGTGGGTTGCCATTTCCTTCTCCAGTGCGTGAAAGTGAAGTCGCTCAGTCGTATCTGACTCACAGCGACCCATGGACTGCAGCCTACCAGGCTCCTCCGACCATGGGAATTTCCAGGCAAGAGTACTGGAGTGGGGTGCCATCGCCTTCTCCTGAACCCCCAGGGTAGTCCCTAAAAAGGAAATTTGTTAAGTAAAACGGTTTATAATGAGGTTCAAGATGTGGCTCAAGTAGGATAAAGAGGGAAGATGGAGATGCTTTTAGTAATTCTGAAATAGCAGATGTGAACTATTTGAGGCAAATTGAGGCATGCAGTCACTATGAAATAAGGAACTATAATGCTGGAATAGTAATTGGGTCTTTGATCTAGAATGAATTGTAATTTTAAATTTAGAATCTGAGTATTTACATCTAAATCCTGAATCATCTTGTTACAAACCATGTAACCTGTGTAAAATCCTTTTATTTGAAGTTTTTTCCTCTAGTGAAAACAGGTGTATTTAGTCTCCCTACATCCTTCCCAGTCATAGTTAAAGGTTATGTAGTAAGACTACACACACTACAAGCTAATGTGTTTCCCCCCACCATTGTTTAGTTTTGTGGTCTTACAATTACCTGAGACTTTTTCACATTGGGAAAGGAATGCATTTTGCTTTGCAGAAGATTGTCCTGTCTTTGAACGCTTGTGGTCTCCCTTAGTTTCTCTGGGTGACTCTTTTTTTGCTTCCCTGTTTGCTTAAAACTTGTTGGAGGAAGAGAAATATATGCTGTACATATCAATTCCCAGTGGTTATATAGAAAAAGCCATGGGTAGCTTACTTGGCTTACGTGGTGTCTAGGGCAGTTATGTGTCTTCCCTTTCAGTTATTCTCTTTGCTGATATTGGAAGATGGCTTATGAATCACAGCTTTCCCGGTTGAACATTTTTCATTGCTTTAAAGGGACCTTGATATTTAAAAGAATATTTTATGGAAAGGTGTGAGAATTTTATCTCTCCAGTTCATTTTTATTCATCTGTATCTTATTTTCTTTTTAAACCGCTTTATTGAGAGGTAATTCATATACCATACAGTTTACCTATTTAAAGTGTAAAATCACTGGTTTTAGTATATTCACGGATAAGTGCAACCTGAGCTGCAAGGCTTGCAGGATCTTAGTTCCCTAACCAGAGATTGGACCCATGCCCTTGGCAGTGAAAGCATGGAGTCGTAACCACTGGACCACCAGGGAATTCTCTAGAGAAAGTTTATCTCCTCCAAAAGAAACCCCATACCCTTTAGCTGTTACTCCTATATGCCTGTCCAGCCCTAACTAATGACTTCCTTTCTGTTTCTGTACATTTCCCTGATCTGCACTATCATATAATTGAAGTTATATAACATGTTGGTATTTCAGGACTAGTTTCTTTAACTTAGCATAATGTTTTCAAGATTCATCCATTTTGTAGCATCAATATTTCATTTCTTTTTACTACCAAATAATATTCCATTGTATAGATGTTTGAAATTTTATTTATCCATTCATCGGTTGATGGAAATGTGGGTTGATTCCCCCTTTTGGGTTATTTGTCTTTTTATTATTATAAGAATTACACATATATGTTTATACATGTTTATGTATAATCTGGATATGAATTCCTCATCAGTTATGAGATTTGCAAGAATTGTGTCTTTTCACTTTTTTGATGATGTCCTTTGAAGTATAAGTTTTTTTTATCTTGATAAAGTCCAGTTTATATATTTGGTTTTTCCTTTTGTTGCTTACACTTAAGTATCATATCTAAGAAACCATTGCCTAAACCAAGATCACAAAGATTTATGACTTGTAAGAGTTTTTTATAGTGTTAACTCTTACATTTAGATCCTTAATCTGTTTTGGTCAAATTGTTCAAGATTTTTAATTGGTCAAAGTTTGTTTTGTATATGGTTTGAAGTAAAGGTCCAGGTTCATTCTTTCGCATGTGAATGTCCGGTTAACCCTAGCATCATTTGTTGAAAAGCCTAGTCTTTCCCCATGGATGACTTTCACACCTTTAACAATAATTAGTTGACCACTGACGTATGGGTTTATTTCTGAACTTTTATTTGCCCCCACCCCAGTTTTATCGAGATATAATTGACATAGAGCATTGTGTAAGTTTGAGATGTACCACATAATGACTTAATGTATATTGTAAGATTACCACTATAAGTTTAGTTAACTTCCATCATCTCATTTGGACTTACCTGATAGCTCAGTTGGTAAAATCCGCCAGCAATGCAGGACATTCTGGTTCAATTCCTGGGTCGGGAAGATCCACTGGAGAAGGGATAGACTACCCACTCCAGTATTCTTGGGCTTTCCTTGTGGCTCAGCTGGTAAAGAATCCGCCTGCAATGTGGGAGACCTGGATTCAGTCCCTGAGTTGGAAAGATCCCCTGGAGAAGGGAAAGGCTACCGACTCCAGTATTTTGGCCTGGAGAATTCCAAGGACTGTATATGGGGGTCACAAACAGTTGGACATGACTGAGCAACTTTCACTTTCATCATCTTGTATAGATTAAAAAAAAATTTTCCCCTTGTTATGGCAACTTTATACACCATATTAATTGCTTTTGCTTTGCAGTAAGTTTTGACATTGGGAAATGTGAATCCTACTTTGTTCTTTCTCAGGATTGTTTTAACTATTCTACATGAATTTTAGAATCAATATGTTATCTTCTACAAAGAAGTTGGCTTGGATTCTGATAAGGATCGCACTGAGTCTATATATCAGTTTGGAGACTCTTGCCATTTTAACAATGCCAAGTCTTCCAGTCCATGAACATGAGATGTTTCTTCATTTATTTAGATCTTTTTTTATTTCTTCCAACAATGTTTATGGTTTTCAGAGCGTAAGTTTGTACTTCTTTTGTTAAATTTTTTCCTAATATAATTTATTCTTTTAATGCTATTATAAATGAAATTGTTTTCTTAATTTTATTTTCAGATTTTTTCATTCCAAGCATTTAGAAACATATTCGATTTTTGTATATTTATCTTGCATTATGTAACTTTTCTAAACTTATTAGTTGTAATTGGTTTTAATGAGTTCCTTAGGAGGAGTTTTTATGTGCAAAATCATATAATCTGTGATTAAGAGATAACTTTACTTCTTCTCTAATCTAGATACCTTTATCTAATCTAGATGTCTTTAGCTTCTCCAACTGCACTGGCTAGAACCTTCAGTGTAATGTTAAACAGTAGTGGTGAAAGCAAACACCCTTCTCCAACTGCACTGGCTAGAACCTTCAGTGTAATGTTAAACAGTAGTGGTGAAAGCAAACACCCTTCTCCAACTGCACTGGCTAGAACCTTCAGTATGTTAAACAGTAGTGGTGAAAGCAAACACCGTTCTCCAACTGCACTGGCTAGAACCTTCAGTGTAATGTTTAACAGTAATGGTGAAAGCAAACATCCCTGTCTTGTTCCTAATCTTAAGCATTCAATTTTCACCTTGAAGTTTGAGTGCTGTTTTGCTCTTCACAAAATCTGACACCCTTTGGTGATAAAAACACTTAAGAAATTAGGAATATAAGGGAAATTCCTCAACATGGTAAAGGGCATTCATGAAAAATCCACAGTCAACCTCATATTTCCAGGTCCATCCACGTTGCTACAAATAACACTGTTGTATGCTTTTTTAAGGCTGAATGATACCCCTCTGTGTGTGTATGTGTGTTTCTGTCTGTGTGCCAGATCTTCTTAAGCCACTGATTCGTTGATGGGCACTTGGATTGTTTCCATGTCTTAGCAGTTGTAAAGAGTGCCACTGTGAACGTTAGGGTGTGTGTATCTTTTTTATTTTTTGAGTAAAATGACCTTAATGATAATTGGTCATTTTAAGAATAGGGCAAATGATCCACCTTTATCAAGGAAAAGGAAAATTAGAAAGTCTAAAGTTAAATTTGGAGAAGGAAATGGCAACCCATTCCATTATTCTTGCCTGGAGAATTCCATGGACAGAGGAGCCTGGTGGGCTACAGTCCATGGGGTTGCAAAAGTGTTGGGCATGACTTAGCAACTAAACAACAAAAAAGTTAAATTAATATATTAAAGGCATCTATGAAGCAGCCATGTGCTCCTATCTCAACTCTACTGTGGCCTTCACCTAACTGCATTATGAGAAAAGTAGGCTGTGTGAGTTGGCGTGGGAACATAACCATGTATAATAGTTAAAGCACTATACCATAGTGTAGTTTCTGTAGTATACTCTTTCTAAATAGATGTATTTTTCTCTAGTTATTTTGGATAACCACCCATACTACACTATACTATACTATGTAACATATAGATTAAGAATTGTAAAAGGGCATTAAGAGTGATTAGCCACACTGCCTATATTTGAATTTTTATGCCCTTGAGCAGGTTACCTAGCTTCAGTTTCTCATCTGTTAAATGGGGATGTTAATAATGCCTCCCACAAGATATCATTGTATTAAATAGATTAATAGTACATTTAAATAACTTGAAATATAGCCAGCACATACAAAACTCAATCAGTATTAGCTATTAGTACCATTACAAGTAATTTACCTATTAAAAATGTGCTTTCTGAGTTGAGAATTTTCTCTTTTGTATGAGGATCAAACTGTAGAATAATTAGTTGGTTTGTGCGGTGTTGTCATCACTCATTTTATCCTTCTACCTCACAAGTACTTGGAGTTAGAGAATGTCTATGGTTACATTAAAACTGAAACTAAAAGCCTCTGAAGCCTCAGGGCTCGTGTCAGACTCTCAGTCTTTAAGGCTAATCTGTTTGGACCTCATGAATTTCCTCTATAGCTAAAAATAGCTTCCTTGATGACTCTTACAGTCAGTATCCAGGTTATTTTTAGAACACAATGGCAACTCACTCCAGTACTCTTGCCTGGAAAATGCCTTGGGTGGAGGAGCCTGGTAGGCTGCAGTCCATGGGGTCGCGAAGAGTCAAACACGACCTTTTCACTTTCATGCGTTGGAGAAGGAAATGGCAACCCACTCCAGTGTTCTTGCCTGGGATGGGGGAGCCTGGTGGGCTGCCTTCTATGGGGTCGCACAGAGTCGGACATGACTGAAGCGACTTAGCAGCAGCAGCAGTATCCAGGGTGTTTTTAGAACTCTTAGTAGTACCGAGTTGTCTTGAAGGTGGGAATAAATGGAGTGAAACATTTCTTGTAATTCAGAAACTTTCAGATCTATGTAAAGTGTAGTTTTGTAGTGTATGCTTGTTAAATGGTTTGAGGTTGATAGACTGAGTCTTTAGAATATAACTTGGTTTTGCTTTCAGGAGGAGTATAGCAAAATGAACAGCATCTAACTTTTCTATGCCCCACAATTCAGGTATGAAATAATAATCTTGTCTCATTAAAGAATACTGATCTTGACTAAATATATGACTAACAAAACTAATTGTATCTTCAGGTAGTCTCTGTTGTTTATTAGAAAATAGGTTATTGAGGTTTTTTTCATAAGAGTAATTCAATTTGTTAAAATTGAATTGATGCCCTGTGTTTATTATTTATTTGGTTTTTGGATTTGACACGTAAAGAGAGATCTGACTTCTCTCACTTAGCTTTAATCCATCCATGCGTTAAAAGGCTAAGTCCTCTAAGTCCATACATGTTGTTGGACATGGCAAGATATCATGCTTTTCTTATGGCTGAATAATATTACATTATAATACACACACTCTCTTTCTCCCTCTCTTGCTGTAGAATCTTTAGCCATACATCCATCAAGGGACATTTAGGTTGTTTCTACATCTTGGCTGTTATAAGTAAAGTTGCCGTGAACATGGGGGTGCATATATCTTTTCAAGTTAGTGTTCTTATTTTCTTCAGATAAATACCCAGAAATGAAATTGCTGGATCACATGATAGTTCTATTTTTAATTTTTTGTCTTGTGTTAATATTAGCACTTAGTCTTGAAATGTGTATTGATTGCAATGATGTAGTTTAGTCAGTAAGTCATGTCCAAGTCTGCAACACCATGGACTGCAGCATGTCAGGCTTCCCTGTCCTTCATGATCTCTTGGAGTTTGCTCAAACTCTTGTCCATTGAGTCAGTGGTGCCATCCAACCATCTCATCCTCTGTCACCTTCTCCTCCTACCCTCAATCTTGCCCAGCATCAGAGTCTTTTCCATTGAGTTGACTCTTCACATCAGATAGCCAAAGTATTAGAGCTTCAGCACCAGTCCTTCCAATGTATATTCAGGGTTGATTTCCTTTAGGACTGTCTGGTTTTATCTCCTTATAGTCCGAGGGACTCTCAATAATCTTCTAAGCACCACAATCCAAAAACATGAGTTCTTCAGCATTCTGCCTTCTATGCATGGACCAACTCTCACATGCATGCATGACTGCTAGAAAAATCATAGCTTTGACTCTATGGACCTTTGTCAGCAAAGTGATGTCTCTGCTTTTTAATACACTAACTAGGTTTGTCATAGCTTTTATTCCAAGGAGTAAGCATCTTTTTAATTTCATGGCTGCAGTCACCATCCACAGTGATTTTGGAGCCCAGGAAAATAAAATCTGCTACTGTTTCCATTTTTTTCTCCATCGGTTTGCCATGATGGAGAAGGAAACGGCAACCCACTCCAGTACTCGCGCCTGGAGAATCCCATGGATGGAGGAGCCTGGTGGGCTACAGTCCATCGGGTCACAAAGAGTCAAACACGACTGAGTGACTTCTTGACTTCCCTTTTGCCATGAAGTGATGGAACCGGGTGCCATGATCTTAATTTTTGTAATGTTGAATTTTAAGCCAGCTTTTTCGATATCCTCTTTCACCTTCATCAAAAGGCTCTTTAGTTGCTCTTTGCTTTCTGCCATTAGAGTGTTACTATCTGCATATCTGAGGTTGTTGATAGTTTCTCTGGGAAATCTTGATTCCAACTTATGATTCATCCAACCCAACATTTTGCCTGATGTACTCTGCATGTAAGTTAAATAAGCAGGGTGACTATATACAGTCTTGAGGTGCTCCTTTCTCAATTTCAAACCAGTCCCTTGTTTCCTGTCTGGTTCTGACTGTTGCTTCTTGACCCACATACAGGTTTCTCAGGAGACAGGTAAGGTGGTCTGGTATTCCCATCTCTTTAAGAGTTTTGCAGTTTGTTGTGATCCACACAGTCAAAGGTTTTAGCATAGTCAATGAAGCAGAAGTAGATGTTTTTCTGGAATTACCATGCTTTCTCTATGATCCACCGGACGTTGGCAATTTGATCTCTGTTTCCCCTGCTTTTTCTAAATCCAGCTCGTACATTTGGAAGTTGCCTGTTTACATATTGTTGAAGCATAGGATTTTGAGCATTACTTTGATAGCATGTGAAATGAGTGCAACTTAACGGTAGTTTGAACATAGTTTGGCATTGCCCTTCTTTGGGATTGGAATGAAAGCTGACCTTTTCTGGTCCTGTAGCCAGAGCTGAGTTTCCCAAATTTGCTGGCATATTGAGTGCACTTTCACAGCATCATCTTTTAGGATTTTAAATAACATAGCTATTGACGAATCAGAATATTAGAGAGATTTCTGTTCACAGACTTGATCAGCCACTGAAGTCTAAAGCATGTAAAAAAATTACACTAATAGAATTCATTCCTTCAGAAAATAGGCATTTATCTTAGTTTAAAGACAAATGTAGAAAATGTAGAGCCCTTAGCAGATCACAACCTTCTTAAGGACACATGATTTATTTACTAATAACTGCAGCAAGAAGACACTGTAAGATACTCGCTTTGTAATTGGTACCATGTTTTCAGTTCAAAGCAGTCAGCAATCCTTTCATTCTAGGCTGGTCAAGCAGGGCTTCAGGAAGAGGAAGTAGAATTTGGTCCAATACTTGTAAGAGCAGATAAGACAACTGAGTGCACAACAACGAGAAGACTTTAATTAAAGTAGAGAGGGGTAGAGGCGATTCTATGACATGTAACATATTTTTTCCACCACGTGTTTAGCTCTCTTTTCTATGTAAAGCTGTGAAGCTGCTCAGGATGCTTTTCAAAGATAATGAATAAACCTAGTTTGACTAGAGTCAAGAGTGGAAATAAATATAACATTTCGTATTTATTAATACATACGATTTTGTTGTTCAGTCACTAAGTTGTGTCCAACTCCTTGTGACCAAGTGGACTGCAGCACGCCAGGTTTCCCTCCCCTTCACTATCTCCCAGTTCAGTTCACTTCAGTTGCTCAGTCGTGTCTGACTCTGCGACCCCATGGACTGCAGCACACTAGGCCTCCCTGTCCATCACCAGCTCCCATAGTTAACTCAAACTCATGTCCAGTGAGTTGGTGATGCCATCCAGCCATCTCATCCTCTGTCGTCCCTTTCTCCACCTGCCTTCAATCTTTCTCAGCATCAAGGTCTTTTCAGATGAATCAGTTCTTTGCATCAGGTAGCCAAAGTATTGAAGTTTCAGCTTCAGCAGCAGTCCTTCCAATGAGTATTCAGGACTTATTTCCTTTAGGATGGACTGGTTGGACCTCCTTGCTGTCCAAGGGACTCTGAGTGAACACCCTCTTCCAAGAACACAAGAGAAGACTCTGCATATGGACATCACCAGATGGTCAATACCAAAGTAAGATTGATTGTATTCTTTGCAGCCAAAGATGGAGAAGCTCTATACAGTCAGCAAAAACAAGACTGGGAGCTGACTGTGGCTCAGATTATGAATTCCTTATTGCTAAACTCAGACTTAAATTGAAGAAAGTAGGGAAAACCACTAGATCATTCAGGTATGACCTAAATCAAATTCCTTGCGATTATACAGTGCAAGTGACAAATAGATTCAAGGGATTAGATCTGATAGAGTGCCTGAAGAACTATGGATGGGTCGGAGGTTCGTGACATTGTACAGGAGGACGTGATCGAGACCATCTCCAAGAATAAGAAATGCAAAAAGGCAAGATGTTGTCTGAGGAAGCCTTACAAATAGCTGAGAAAAGAGGATACAAATAGCTGAGAAAAGAGGAGAAGCAAAAAGCAGAGGAGAAAAGGAAAGATATACCTATTTGAATGCAGAGTTCCAAAGAATAGTAAGAAGAGATAAGAAAGCCTTTTTCGGTGATCAGTGCAAAGAAATAGAAGAAAACAACAGAAAGGGAAAGACTAGAGATCTCTTCAAGAAAGTTAAGAGATACCAAGGGAACATTTCATGCAAAGATGGGCTCAATAAAGGACAGAAATGGTAGGGACCTAACAGAAGCAGAAGATATTAAGAAGAGGTGGCAAGAATACACAGAAGAACTGTACAAAAAAGATCTTCATGACCCAGATAATCTCGATGGTGTGATCACTCACCTAGAGCCAGACATCCTGGAGTGTGAAGTCAAGTGGGCCTTAGGAAGCATCACTATGAACAAAGCTAGTGGAGGTGATGGAATTCCAGTTGAGCTATTTCAAATTGTGAAAGTGCTGCACTCAATATGCCAGCAAATTTGGAAAACTCAGCAGTGGCCACAGGATTGGAAAAGGTCAGTTTTCATTCCAGTCCGAAAGAAAGGCAATGCTAAAGAATGCTCAAACTACCGCACAATTGTACTCATCTCACAAGCTAGTAAAGTAATGCTCAAAGTTCTCCAAGCCAGGCTTCAACAGTGTGTAAACCATGAATTTCCAGATGTTCAGGCTGGTTTTACAAAAGGCAGAGGAACCAGATATCAAATTTCCAACATCCGCTGTATCATCGAAAAAGCAAGAGAGTTCCAGAAAACCATCTGCTGCTGCTCTGTTGACTATCCCAAAGCCTTTGACTGTCTCCCAGAGTTTGCTCAAATTTGTATCCATTGAATCAATGAAGCTATCCAACCATCTCAGTCTTTGTTGCCTGCTTCTCCTCCTGCCCTCTGTCTTTCTCAGCATCCAGGTCTTTTCCAGTGAGTCGACTCTTCACATCGGGTGGCTAAAGTTTTGGAGCTTCATCATCAGTCCTTCCAGTGAATATTCCAGATTGATTTCCTTTAGTATTGACTGGTTTGATCTCCTTGCTGTCCAAGGGACTCTCAGGTGTCTTCTCCAGCACCACAGTTTGAAAGCAACAATTCTTTGGCACTCAGCCTTCTTTATGGTCCAGCTCTCGCATCCATACATGACTGTTGGAAAAATCGTATTTTTGATTATGTGGACTTTTGTCAGCAAAGTGACAACTCTGTGTTTTAAGACAGTAACCAGGTTTGTCATAGCTTTTCTTCCAAAGAGCAAGTGTCTTTTAATTTCATGGCTGCAGTCGCTGTCCCATGTAGTGGGCCATTAAACAAATATCAATACATTTAATATGATTCCTATTTCATACAGGGATATATGATCACAGGGAGTTAGATGGGAAATTAATAAGAAAAGATATCCAGAAAATAACCCAAATATTTGGAAATTATTGTATTTCTGCATAAAAAATGAATAAAAGAAGGAATTACAAGGAAAATTAGAAAATATTTTGAACTTCTTAGCAGTGCTTATTGAGAAATTTATTTCAGTAAGCTTTTAAATGTTTATATTAGAAAAGAACAGTCTAGAATCAGTTTTAAGCTTCTACCCCAAGAGCCTAGAAAAAGACAGGAGATTAAACCTAAAGAAAGTAGAAAGCAGGACATAGTAAAGGGTAAAAATGGAAATCAGTCAAACAGAAAATGTGCAAACAATAAACTAATAATACCAAAAATTAGTTCTTTGAAAAAATTATAAAATTGACAAAACCTTTTGTTTGATAAGGTTTCTCAGCCTTGCCTGTGTTGACCGTTTCAAGCTGATAAATGTTATGAGGAGCTGTCTTACGTGTTGTATGATGTTTGGCTATATCCTTGGTGTTTATCCCCTCAACGCCAGTAGAACCACTTCTCCCAGTTGTGACAACTAAAAATGTCTCCAGACGTTGGCAGATATCCCCTGGAGATGTGTGGCAGATTCATTCCTCTTTGAGACCACTCCGTGCATGCTGTCACTTCAGTTGTGTCCCACTCTTTGTGAACCTGTGAACTGTAGCCCACCAGGCTTCTCAGTCCATGAGGATTCTCCAGGCAAGAATGCTGGAATGGGTTGCCATGCCTTCCTCTAGGGAATCATCCCGACTGAGGGATTGAGCCCACATCTCTTATGGGCATTGACAGGCAGGTTCTTTACCACTTATGCCACCTAGGAAACCCCTTGAGACCACTATGTTAGAACACTCAAGAAAAAAAGTCAAAAATTAGCAACATTAGTGAAAAAAGAAGAGACCTCATATAGATTTTTATAAACATTAAAAGGATAAAAAAAGGCATAAGCCAATTTATGCCAGTAAATTCTGTATCCTAAATGAAGTATATATATTTCTGGAAAAGTGCAAACTACTAAAACTGACTTAAGGTGAAGTAGAAAACCTGATAGCTTTATACTGATTTTAGAAACTAGATTTGCAACTACAAGCTTTTCCACAAATAAAGACTTGAATGACTTCATTGATGAATTCTATTAAACATTTAAGGAAAAAAGCATACTAGTCCTACACAAACTCAGCAAACAGGAAGAGTGAACACTTCCAGTTCACTTTATATGGCCAATATTACCTTGATACCAAAACAAAACATATTACTAGATAAGAAATCTGTGTATCAAGAGACTTCAGTCTAGTCACTCAGTTGTGTCAGACTCTTTGCAACCCCATGGTAGCAACACACCAAGAGCCTTAATAAACAACAAAATATTAGCAGAGGAGATCCAGCCAGCAGAACAAAAACAAACCAAAACTAGAAGAAAAAAAAAACCCAAAGCATTGCACACACGCAAAACACAGTGACCACCATGTATTCCTTGGAGTATAAATTTTGTTCACTATATGATATTAATTTATTTCAACATATTAACACTACTGTAAGTTGGGAGAACTGTGTTATCCCATTTGATATAGAAGAAGTGTCTGAAAAAAATTCAACATGTTCTTCATAAAAAATAACAGCATATTAGGAATACAAGATAGAAAGAACTTTCTCAACCTGATAAGGCATCTACAGAAACCCATTAACATACTTAATGGTGAAAGACGATGTTCTTTTTCAGATCTCAAAAGAGGCAAAAATGTCTGCTCTCACTTTTGCTCTATATTGCTGTGGTTTTTCTAGCACAATAAGAAAAAGATACAAAAGACACACAGATGAGAGAACACAAAATAAAACTGTCCACATAACAAAACTGCATTTATAGAAAATCTTGAGAAATGCATAAGCAAGCCTCTAGAACCAGTAAAGCTGAGTAGTAGTGTGAAAGGCTTAGTATAGAAAGATTGATTGTACGTGTATGTGTTAGGAACCAACAGTTGGAAAATGAAAAGATTTTAAAATTCACAGTAGCATCCGAAAAGGTTAAATGGTTGAAATTACAAAACATACAGAACCAGTACACTAAAAACTACACAGTAATGATGCAATGTATTTCTTTTCCATTCAACAAACTGTTAAGTATATGCCAAGCCCAACTCATTGTGCTGAAGACATAGAAATCAGGTGCTGCCATAGCCCTAGTAGAGACAAATAAGAAAGCAGAAAGCATAGCATTGTGACAGAAGCGTGCAAACGGTGTGTGGTGCAATACATGGCATGTCCTTCCAGAGGATGCAGTGACTGACCCAATATTCAGTCAGTCTGGAAGGGGAAAACCTAAATCAGTGAAGACATAAACCATATTCATAGTTCAGAGAACACAGCATTCATTAAAACGTCGGTTCTCTTACCACGTTTTACTTTGCACTTGCCTGGCAGTCAATGGGATTTAATCTCCCCATTATACTGATGGAGATTTTTTTCAAAAAGTACTTAGTCTACCTAGTCATTTTTCCATTTTACACTTGGGTTTTGTTTTCTTTACTGAATTCCAGGAGTTCTTTATATATACTAGATAGGTTCTTTGTTGGTTATGCATGTCACAAATATCTGCTCTCATTCATTGGCATGTGTTTTTAAATCTTTTTAGTGATATCTTCTGATGAACGCACATTAATTTTACTTTTATGGAAAGATTCTATAGCTAGTGCTTTTTGTACCTTCTTGAGAAATCCCTCCTACTCAAGATCATAAAGATACTCTATTTTTTAAAAGTTTCTTAGATGTTCCTTTCAAATTTTGACTTTTATCCCACTGGGAACTAATTTTTCTTTTTTTCATAAATTCTAAAGTGGTCTATCTTTACCATTACTTTTTGGTGTGGAAAACGTTAATTTAATGGTATTTTCTGTGTTATAGCTTAGGAGCATGTGAAAACTCCTCATTAATATTTTGAAGGTTCTCTGGATTTTAATAATCAGTTTATTGAATATTTTCTTCATAGTTTTTATACCTAAAGAAAACTATTTAAGTGCAAAAGAAATGTAGAATCAGCTTTTCAGAATAATTTGCCTACCTGAAAAGGTGGTTGTGTGCTGACATTTTTCCTTTAAAATATTTCTAACAGTTTGAATATTGTCGATTTGAGGACCACATAGATGTGCTTTGCTTATCCCTCACAATGGTATGAACTTTTTGGAGTTGCTGAAATTCTCAAGTCAGATGATTTCTCTTAACATTTTATTGTGTCCTGATCAACTGAATCCTTTTCTGTACTAGGTCTGCATTCTCACCTGACAGCAGTTAACTGAAGCCAGCTCTTTGGATGGAGCCTGTGTTCTTCATTTCTCCCCAGTGGTTATTTGCATGTCCCTCCCCTTGAGTTGTGACCTTTGCCATGGACCTGTGTTTAGAATATATTTATTTACTCAAGAATTCTGAACAAATTTCTAGCCAACAGATGTTATATACTGATTGACCTGGTCTTTATCTAGAACTGATAAAGTTTTTTGCCAGAATGGTAGGGCCATATGGGTCATATTTTTTTAAATATACATAATATATATTATCAGAGTAGATGTTAAAAAGGCATTTCATGAATTATAACAAATTTTATTTAAGTATGGTTTGTGTTAATTTCTGCTGTACAGCAAAGTGATTCGGTTATACATACATATATTCCCAGGATGTTGACTATAGCTCCCTCTGCTATACATATAGTAGGACTTATTGTTGATCCATTCTGTGTAGTTTGCAAGTACTAATCCCAAACTCCTGACCCTCCTTGCCCCCAAAGCTTCCTAGTATTTATGTGAGGTAGCCTGGGGCACTGATTTTTGGCCCAGATACAGTAGATTGATATATAAAGCTATTGAAAAGCCAGGTGCTCAGATGCAGTAACTAAGAGACCCCCCCATCCAACCTGCCCCCCGCTTTGTCTTGTTGCCCCTACCAGGGCTGCTGGAAACCTCAAAGTTGGAACATAGTTGAAATAGTTTTTCTGAGAAATTGCCAAGCAGCTCAAGTCTTATTGGATACTTGCAACCCAAACCCGTTAAAAACCAAAGTTCATTTTACCTAATCAAATTGAGTCCTTACGATTGTGTAATATTTCAAACACTCATAGAGAATAATACAACAAACATTTTTGTACTTCCTTCTCATCTTTATCGAATCTTAACGATTTGCTTTGTTGTTTAGTGTTTTAAGTAATTTTAAAAATTGGAATATAGTTGATTTACAGTGTGTTCGTTTCTGCTGTGTAGCAGAGTGAATTAGTTAGATATAAATCCACTGTTTTTCGGATTCTTTTCCTATACTAGATCATTACAAAGTATTGAGTAGAGTTCCCTGTGCTACACAGTAGATCCTTATTAGTTATCTGTTTCATACACAATAGTGTGTATAGGTCAGTTCCAGTCTCTCCGTTTATCCCTCTTCTCCCCTCTGGTAACCATGACGTTGTTTTCTAGGTCTGTGACTCTATTTCCCTTTTGTAAACAAAGTCTTCTATACCATTTTTTTAGTTTCCACATATTAAGCGGTATTATATGGTACTTGTCTTTCTCTGTCTGACATACTTAACTCATTATGATTGTCTCTTCAGTTCATCCATGTTGCTGCAAATGGCATTATTTCATTCCTTTTTATGGCTGAGTAATAATTCTGTTGTATATAGGTACCACATTTCTTGGGGACTTTCTAGGTGGCTCAGGGGTAAAGAGTCCGCCTGCCAAGCAGGAGACACAGGTTTGATCCGTGTGTTGGGAAGATCCCCTGGAGAAGGAAATGGCAATCCACTCTAGTGTTCTTGCCTAGGAAATCTCATTGACAGAGGAGCCTGGTGGGCTATATAGTCCATAGGGTCACAAGGAGTTGGACACCACTCAGCGGCTAAGCAAGCACACACCACATTTCTTTCTTTATTCCTTTGTCAATGGGCATTACGGTTGCTTCCATGTCCTGACTATTGTAAATAGATCTTCAGTAAACATCAGGGTTACATGTATCTTTTCAAATTATGGTTTTCTCCAGGTAATGAATTTGAATGTTCTTTCCACACACAAAAATAGTTTGCATGCCTACTTTGTGTCAGTCCTATTCTAATCATTAAGGATACAGCTGTTAACAAGACAGTTAAAAATGCCTCTCCTGACAAAAGTTAGGTGAAAGGAATCATTTCTAACACTGGGGAAACATTTTTCTCAGCTATGTTAATTTGTGTTAAAATCAAGTGGAAGAAACACAAATAATTCAAAACATGTCAAAAGAAATAAAGCTCTGGATGAAGTAATAATAGTATGATAAGAAATAATAATTTTAAAAAGAACTTCTGGTCCTTAGGAATTGCTAAGATTCAGAACTTTCAGAAAGGAATGCACCACACACACTGTCATAAAATAGAGACAAGTATCACCTGAATAGCTGAACCTAGGAAAAACAGCACAATTGTGGATAACTGTAAATCACTATACCTTACGCATTTCTGACTTAAAAGTTTTTAAAGTATGATTAGAATACTTTATACATGTGATTTTATTTCTCTATCAGTAACATCTCTAGATCAAGCTAAAAATCTCTTAAAATCAGGAAAAGAATAATGCATCCTCCCCACGCCCAATTAACATTTAACATTATTCGTTAAATTTTTTTTAAAAGACAAGTCTTACTTGAGGTTTCATTTGAACTATTGATATGAGTATTTTTTCCCATATCCTGTGGTAAGTGTATTCTTTTCAGTTTTTGCTTTTCCTTTTGATATATATTCCAACTTGGAAAAGTTGCAAGAATAGTACAGAGAGCTCCTGTATTCTCTAGATGCTGTCTGTTCCCGTTTTTACTGCTCCCTTCTTCTGAGCACAAAGTCATGTATAACAAAACCACCCAATTCAGTTCTTTGATTCCATTCCTGATGTTTGTATTTAGACTTGTAAGAAATAGTGATTGACAGCCAACCTCCTGTGTGTTGTTTTCCAGATTAGGTCACTTATACTATACCTGTCTGTATTTTAAGACAGTGTATGTGATACATTGAAATTGTATTGTAATTAGAAAACCAGTCAGTGGGATTTATTCTAGTAACAGAATTAGGAGGAAAGTATCTCTTCAGTAGATATGGAAAAAAAATGTATTTCGAAAAAACCGAGAACAATGGGACTTCCCTGGTAGTCCAGTGGTTGAGAATGTACCTTCCCGTGCAGGGACAAGGGTTCCATCCCTCGTCAGGGAACTAAGATCCTGCATGCTGGACATAGGCAAACAAAAATGATGAAAAGTCTTGTCAAAACAGAAATAGAGGTACAGCTTCAATATTTGACAGTGGTTACTCATTAGGTAAGGCTGATTTATTTAAAGAAACATTTTTTGATGGTATGAGGAAATGGTTGTGATTGGATAAATGAAAAGGAAATGACTGTATGGTTATTTCCATCTTTATGGAGAAAAAAGACCAGCATAAAATATACAAAAATGTAAATAGTGATTATTTTCTGGAATTGAGAAATTATGGTATTTTTCCATTACACTTTTTTTGTCTTTTAGAGTGATTCTGAAATATGCATTTGTTAGTTTTATAACCATAAATAAGACCAGAGTTTATTTTATAATTAAGACTTTAAATCAGAAATATAACTGCCTAAAAATATTTATTATTTTTTCTTTTTATTTCTTTAGTGCTTTCTATTGTGAATTGCAAAACCCATTAAAGTGTGAAACTTAATAGTTTTAAGGAGCCTAAATCAAGGCAGCTTTGATAATAAGTGTAAAAGAAACATAATTGATAAAGTTGCAAAATATCAAATGATTTGCTTGTACATATGAAGCTGCCAGGGCTTCCCAGGTGGCATTAGTGGTAAAGAACCCACCTGCCAATGTAGGAGACAAAAGAGAGCTGGGTTTGTTCCCTGGCTCAGGAAGATCCTCTGGAGGAGGGCATGGCAACCCACTCTAGTATTCTTGCCCATGGACAGAGGAGCCTGGGGGCTACAGTCCATAGAGTTGCACAGAGTTGGACTGAAGTGGCTTAGAATGCATGCTCATGAAGCTATGAACTTCCCCCCCGCCCCCCACTGGGTTGGGTCTTGTTACGGAGTACAGGCTCAAGGGGCTTCCCTGGTGACTCCGAGGGTAAAGAATCTGCCGGCAATGCAGGAGACCCAGGTTCAGTCCCTGAGTCAGAAGATTCCCTGGAGATCAAGGCAACCCACTCCAGTATTCTTGCCTGGAGATTCCCATGGACAGAGGAGCCTGGCAGGCTACAGTCCATGAGGTTGCGAAGAGTCAACTACTGAAGGGACTTAGCACGCACACACAAGCTCTAGAGTGCATAGGGCTTAGTAGTTGGAGCACATTATCTTAGTTGCCCCACAGCATGTGGGATCTCAGTTTGCTGACCAGGGATTGAACTCACATCCCCTGCGTTGGAAGGCAAATTCTTGGCTACTGGACAGGTAACTCCCAAGCCATGAAATTTTTACCTGAGCTAGATATAACATTAATAATGAGAGTCTTAAGTTCTTCATAAATGTGATACAAATGCAGATAATGCATCTGTCAGTAATCCAAATGTTTGTATTTATCCATGCTTGTGGTCTTTACTCAAATTCTTAAATGAAGATGTACATAGTAACTGGATTGCTAGTTTGTTTTGTAATGGAGATGAGTAAAATATTATATATACTTTTTTACTGGCTTCTAAACATCAAGAGTTGACTATTTTTTTCTTTTATACATTTTTGCAGATGGTAGTAAAAACTTTTATGGATATGGATCAGGACTCAGAAGATGAAAAACAGCAGTATCTCCCACTAGCCTTGCATCTAGCTTCTGAATTTTTTCTCAGGAATCCCAATAAAGATGTGCGTCTCCTTGTAGCATGTTGTTTGGCTGACATCTTTCGAATCTATGCCCCAGAAGCTCCATATACTTCCCATGATAAACTTAAGGTAAATACAACCTTTACAAAATTGGTTTTCTTTTATAGTTTAGCTTAATACCCTTAGGAACATAGGATTCATTTTAGTCATCTTGTCATTGTAAGAAGATTATGTCATAAGTTCTAAAAACAAAATAATTATTTATTCAGTTAATATTCATTTAATATCCATAAAATGACTGGTATTTTTATGAGACATTTGAAAGATACAGTCAAAACGATCCCTTGTCTGCTCATATCGGACCTTCAGGATAACCTATCTTAAAGGCCAGATGACTGAATTGAAGCGATGGTAGGTGAATGACACTTTTTAAAACAACTATATAACAGGATTCACACATTCGAATGACTGTTTTCCTCTACAAGTTACTTTATATGCAATGCTACATGCTCATCTTGATGGTTCTGCCTTTGTTTGAAAAGTTTGAGGAGCTCCTCTTTTGAGTTGATCTCTTAAACTGTTTTCATATTATGAATACTTTCAAATAGCCCGTAAATCAGGTTATTCCATATTGGTACTTTTGGGGGTTAAAACTTCTAAAGAAAGCTTATTAAGAAATAGAGGAGTGTTGTGAAAAGTACAGTCCCTTGGACTAGTCTATTATTGGTTTTGTTCCACACAACTTTGTAGTCACACATCAAATTCAAAAATAGGTCTTGAAAGTTATTATTTACATCTAGGGAATTGTAATGGAAGTACTTCATATCCAAGTACTTTAAGTGAAGATAATTACTGTGATACAATATAAAGATGGTGAATAAAGTGGAAGTTCTGTACTAGAAGAAAGGGTAACAAGACACAGAACCTATGATTCTCTCAGAATGAGGGAGCCTAAAGATAGGTGGCAGTAATTATCTTTGCCTCTAAAGGATGTAATTTTAAATGATTTGCTCTTTTCCAGATATTTTGAGTAATGGACTAGGCTAGTCCCAAGGATAATTTTCTTTTATTGTTGTCTTTAATAGAGAATGTATATATAGACTGTTAGAATATTGTGAAAGTAGTAAGTATAGTCCCAAGGATAATTTTCTTTTATTGTTGTCTTTAATAGAGAATGTATATATAGACTGTTAGAATATTGTGAAAGTAATAAGTATTTGTGTCTAAATTAATTTATTTTATCATTTTTTAAAACAGGACATATTTTTGTTTATTACCAGACAGTTAAAAGGTTTGGAGGATACAAAGAGCCCGCAATTTAATAGATACTTTTATTTATTAGAGGTAAATTTTTTTTTATTTAATAAATATCACTATTTCATGTTGTAGGAAATTCTTTATAGTAACTTTATAATGTAAAAATGAGTTTTTTTTGTTTGTTTTATACAAAGCCCACTTAAAATGTCATTTACAATATGTTTTTTCATTCTTCATATCTTCATATTCCTTGGGCAAAACTGTTACATTGAGACTTTATTTTCATTCTTTTCTAATCCAAAAAGAGATTAAATCAAATTAATTTTCACTGCGGTTAATATTTTATATGTATATATGTCTTACCAACTTCTGACAGTTTAGTGTTTTTCAATAAGAAAAGGTTAATACCAACAGATACATATCTTTTTAAAGATCAGAGTACATGACTGCTGAAACAATTGAAGTTTTATATGTTGGGGTGTTATAAGCTTTAATATAGATTTCTAATTCTAAAAATTAAATTTTATTAATGAGCCTACTTTTGTGTAACTATTCTCTGTATGTGTGAATAATTTTATTTGTTTATTTATTTAAGAATTTAGCATGGGTTAAATCGTATAACATCTGCTTTGAATTGGAAGATTGCAATGAAATTTTTATTCAGCTTTTTAGGACTCTCTTCTCAGTGATCAAGTAAGTTATTTTTTAAGCTTTTCTGTTTGTCTCTTTTTCTTGCTGTACATATTGAATTATCATGTACTGTGTATTTACACTAAGATCTTTTAGGTAAAAGGAAATGTTTTCCTTAGAAGACTTAACATAAAGAGGAAAATAATTCTGTTGTCTGAAAACTCTCTTTGTCTTTATACTGACATTTTAAGTTATGGTATCAATTGTATATTGTTGTTTAGTCACTGAGTTATGTCTGATTCTTTGCGACCCCATGGACTGTAGCCCACCAGATTTCAAACCAGTGCTTTATCTTGGTGTGTGTGTGTGTGTGATTTCAGTCCAGTACTTCGTGTGTGTGTGTGTGTGTGTGATTTCATTCTAGTGCTTGATCCTGGTGTGTATGTATGTGTGAGATTTTAATCCAGTGGGTGGGGGTGTGTGTGTGAGATTTCAATCCAGTACTTCATCCTGGTGTGTGTGTGTGTGTGTTTTAGTAAACCAAGCATTGTTATGAGATGTGTTCTGTAGCATTACATTATATACAAGCAATATATCTCAAATATATTTTAAATTTTCTAATAGCCACATTAAGAAAGGTAACATGAAACAAATGAAATTTATTTAAATAATATATTTTATTTCAGTGTATCTAGAAAGCATTATTATTATTTCAACATGTGGCTCTATCCAGACTTCAGTAGGGCAGTATCCAAATGGCTATTGCATAGTGACTTCGGTATTGAATAGCACATTTCTGAAGTTTTCTGTAGGTTTCTAATGAATACTATTACACGTTTTTCTTTTCCTTAGCTAGAGTGGTAGGAAGAGAATATAACCTGGAATAAACTGAACCAACCTAGTCTAGTGATAGAAGCTTATAAAAAGATTGTATGAGAAAAAACTTGTTGTGACAACTAACTGAAGGCCCTTAAATGAATGATAGACTGTATAAACTATACCTTTGTGTTGGTTAGCTTTTGCTTCATAGCAAAGCAATCCACAACTTGATAGTTTAAAACATACTCCATTTTATTTAGCTCGTGATTTGGCTTAGTAGTTCTTTTTGTCAGGGCTGGACTTGTTCCTGTATTTGCAGTCAGTTAGCAGAACATCTCGGAGAAGGCAGTGGCACCCCACTCCAGTACTCTTGCCTGGAAACTCTCATGGATGGAGGAGCCTGGTAGGCTGCAGTCCATGGTGTCGCTAAGAGTCAGACTCGACTGAGCGACTTCACTTTCACTTTTCACTTTCATGCATTGGAGAAGGAAATGGCAGCCCACTCCAGTGTTCTTGCCTGGAGAATCCCAGGGACAGGGAAGCCTGGTGGGCTGCCGTCTATGGGGTCACACAGAGTCGGACACGACTGAAGCGACTTAGCAGCAGCAGCAGCAGCAGCAGAACATCTGGCAGCTGGCTTGGGTCCCATGTCACTGTCATCATCCAGCAGGCTAATCCAGGTCTCTTCATATGCTGACTCAGTTTCAGAAATTGCAAGAAGGCACACCCCACCACAGAAGCACTTTTTAAAACCTCGGCACACTTCATATTTACTTTTAATTCATTGGCCAAGCAAGGCACATAGGGAAACCCAGATTCAAAGGTTGGTTAGATAGACTCCTATTTTGTTGGGAGGAGTAGCATTTTAAAGACATGTACATAAAAAAAAAAAAAGACATGTATATACAGAGATGAGAACAGTTTGTGGCCATTCTTTGCTTTCTGCCACATATTTGCAACTTTTTCTTTTAATATTAAAATTACCAACAAAATGAAAAAGAAACTCCTGAGTTGTTATCCTGCTCATTTTGTTACCTTGACTGTCCACTTAAGTCTACTTATTACTGTGCAGTTATACTTTTTTCTTCTATTACTTTTACATACACATACTTTCTTTGATCCTTTTAATATTTTTCTTTTCTGAATCTAAAGATCTGAATTTATTCTTGACTTAATTCTTTAATTGAAAAAAATAACAGTGAGGTAAATCAGTAAAATAAGACTTGCCTTTTGAAAGAGGAATTTATTGATTTGTATTTATTGACACATTTACCATACATCTGGTGTTCTTCATTCCTTTGTATATATGCACATTTCCGTCTTGCATTATTTTACTTTAGTCTGAAAGACTTTAACATTTTAACATTTCCTATAGTTCAAGTCTACTGCTGATAGAATTCTTTCAGTTTTTCTGTGTCTGAAAAAACCCTTATTCCACCTTTGTTTTTGAAAGTTATATTCATGGTATGAATATTATGTTAATAATACTTTCTTCTGTCTCAGTACTTTTAAAGATATTCTTCTTTTTCTGGCTTACACTTTTTAAAATGATAAGTTTTTGTCATTTTAAATCTTTGTTTCTTTGTATCTTCTTTTTCTCTACCCACTTAAGATTTTCTCTGTATTGCTGCTTTTAAACAATTCAATTATGATGTCTCACAGTGGAGTTTTCTTCCTGTTTCCTGTGCTTAGAGCTCACAGAGCTGCTTGGATATGTGGATTTATGCTTCTGATTACTAGATGCCTTGTGAGTTGTAAGATTTTCCACTGTAGTTGAAACACACACATTGTATGACCTGTGTGAATTCCAGGGATTATTCCTTCTGCTTCTTTCAGGTGATTCCTTCCCCAAACTCGAAATTTCTTCACCAGCCTATGCCAGTCACTAAGCACCTGAAGACTCAGGGGTAGTCTCTGTGAGCTTGCTCTCTTGAGTAGTTCTCTCCCCTCTGGTATTCTGCCTTGCAAACTGTAGTCTCTCCAGACCCAGAAAAACCATTAGGCTCTGCTAGGATCTTCTCTTCCTGTACTGAAGTCTGGAAACTTTTATAGGTAGAAAAAGTAAGCTTTCTTTCTTTCAGCAGCATGTGTATAGGGTCTGATATGTTTTCATATATTTTGTTCATTTTTTTAAAATTGTTTCAGGTAGAAGAGTAAATCCTGTTATTGAATCTTGGCTGAAACTAATGGAAATAATTTTTAAGTCTGTTTCATTTCTCTTTCCTTCACTCTTTTCCTATTCACAAATGATATGCATCTGAGACCTAAATACGCTCTTCGTTTTTTTGTATCAAGCCGAGTATCTCTGTTCTTCACTGCCTACCTCCCCCCACCACGCGCACGCACACACATCACTGCCTACCTCCCCCCACCCTCCCCACACACAACACACACACACAACACACACACACACACACACACCCTCCCTCCCTCCTGTCTCTTATACACATCTCAAATATGAAAAGGAGTATGTCAAGGTTGTATATTGTCATCCTATGTATTTAACTTATATGCAGAATACATCATGAGAAACACTNCCCACCCTCCCCACACACAACACACACACACAACACACACACACACACACACACCCTCCCTCCCTCCTATATAGTTGATTTTACCACTAGGTGCCCAACAAGTGTATTATACATTATTTCAAGCTTATTTTTTTAAAATTACAGATAATAGATACATAAATGATAATAAAATTTAGGTTAGTCTTAATTTAAACTTCCCTTTGTCTGTAGTAGTACAACTAAATTATATCATTTTCTTGATTTGCCTTTGCATATATATTCTGATAAATGTGAAAACGAACAGGTCAAGTCTTTAGTTAAGATGCAATCAGAGAGGGAGAAGCCTAAATGTTCTCTTGACTTAACAACAGTTTTGTAGCCAGTCTTTTTGGGTAAGTTTATATCAGCACTAGACATATTTATTGAGAAGGCCTGCCCTTGACTCTGCACTAGCTGAGGAAGCAGGACTAAAACTGATTCTGGCTTTATACCTTGTTGATTTTTCATTTGTTTGTTTGAAATTCCTTGAGATACAGCAGGATGACTTTTTCAGACTCTTTAAGTCATGAGTTCTGGTAGCATTTTACATGAGACTTTGGATTTTCAGTATTGTTGAACTAAAACTTCTAGTGGCAAAGATATGCAAGTGTTTACATAGGCCTTCTTTGTGTTTACAGTTGTGTAGTTTTGGGGGGAATTATTAAAATCGAAAAGGATGAAAAGCTATCTATGTTCTTTATCTTGTACATTTTTTGTTTCCTTAAAATTTTATCATTTTTTAAAATCCAGGGGCATGTAAGCGAAGGCTTCTTTGAAGTTGACATTTTTGTTTCATTGAATTTAACCCATTCTTTGAATTCTAGGTGTATGGGGCTTAATTAAATTTTTGTATGTGTGAAATAGTTTACAGTGATTTCTTAGCTATTTTAGTAATAATCACGAGAGGAGCAAAGTAAATATGGAACAGCCAAAATTTCTTTGCCATTATTGGTGTGGTTTGCTCAAGTGAAAAATCCTTTGCATTTGAGATAGTTGCTTTAAACTGGGAAGTTTAATTTTCTTTGGTAAGCCTAATTTTTTTTTCTCTCTCTTTTTTCTTAAAAAGCAATAGCCACAATAAGAAGGTACAAATGCACATGTTAGACTTGATGAGTTCTATCATCATGGAAGGTGATGGAGTTACTCAAGAATTATTGGACTCCATTCTTATTAACCTCATTCCTGCACATAAGGTCTGTATACTATGAAGATATTAAAGGTTAATATCTAATGATAGTACTACACATATGAAAGCTTGTTTTTCACCATTTGTAATCCCATGTAAGTATTCCCACTATCACTCTCCAGTCCCAAGTAAATTAAAGTAACACACATAAGTCTTATAGCTTGTTGTCTTTAAAAGACATATTTTCACTTAGTTAAGTGCTGCCTTTTCTCTGAAAAATTAAAAATGTTCCGGATTGACCACTCATATCTAGTATAGGAATTGCAAGGGATTGAAGTACTGTCTTGGTTTGGTTCTTTGTTTTAGAAAAGAAAATGTATTTACTACTTTCTAATAGATAGCATATTCAAAAGCCGAGATAGTAATCTGCCAACAAAGGTCCGTCTAGTCAAGGCTATGGTTTTTCCACTGGTCATGTATGGATGTGAGAGCTGGACTGTGAAGAAAGCTGAGCACCGAATAATTGATGCTTTTGAACTATAGTGCTGGAGAAGACTCTTGCGAGTCCCTCGGACTGCAAGGAGATCCAACCAGTCCATCTTAAAGGAGACCAGTCCTGGGTGTGCATTGGAAGGACTGATACTGAGGCTGAAACTCCAATACTTTGGCCACCTCATGCGAAGAGTTGACTCATTGGAAAAGACTCTGATGCTGGGAGGGATTGGGGGCAGGAGGAGAAGGGGACGACCGAGGATGAGATGGCTGGATGGCATCACCGACTCGATGGACATGAGTTTGCGTGAACTCCGGGAGTTGGCGATGGACAGGGAGGCCTGGCGTGCTGCGATTCGTGGGGTCGCAAAGAGTTGAACATGACTGAGCAACTGAACTGAACAGATACAGAGTGTAGGAATTAGTATTTCTTCTTAGAACCCATGTCCTACGTTTTTCTTAGGCACTTTCAGAAAATGATTTGGGCAAAAGCAGAAACTATGGTTACTATTAAGGGGAAAAGGATGTTTAAGAGCAGTCTATTCTCCATTTCCTTTTTCTGTTTCTTTCTGCTAGCTCCCCCTAAGAAAGTGAAGGACTTAGCTTCCCCCACTCCAGGTCCACCACTGATGTGCACGCAGGCCTATCCTACTGTTGGTACTTACTTTCCTGCTCTTTTCCTCTAATTGTTCCGTGACTTGTCATCAGATGTCTGATAAATATGTATCTAATTATACTATTCACAATAAAATGCAACCAATTATAAATTCTTTTCTTGCCTGATATATTATTTACATTTTTAAAAAATTCAAATGAGTCTGTAATAGGTCAAAATTTTGAGAGCATGGCAAAGAGGTTATATATGTTAGGCAAATAAGAAAGGAAAAACTTTATGAGGAATAGTGTATTTGGTGTTTGTATTCTAGTTGGAGTGTATTTTTAATGAGTAGAACTATGCCTTTTTAGGAAATAGAAAGGTTTTCTTAGTTTTATCAAGATATAAATGATATACAGCACTGTATAAGTTTACCTACATTCAGTTCAGTTCAGTCGCTCAGTCATATCCAACTCTTTGTGACCCCACGAATCGCAGCACGCCAGGCCTCCCTGTCCATCACCAACTCCCAGAGTTCACTCATACTCATGTCCATCGAGTCAGTGATGCCATCCAGCCATCTCATCCTCTCTCATCCCCTTCTGCTCCTGCCTCCAATTCCTCCCAGCATCAGAGTCTTTTCCAATGAGTCAACTCTTCGCATGAGGTGGCCAAAGTATTGGAGTTTCAGCCTCAGTATCAGTCCTTCCAATGAACACCCAGGACTGGTCTCCTTTAGGATGGACTGGTTGGATCTCCTTGCAGTCCAAGGGACTCGCAAGAATCTTCTCCAGCACTATAGTTCAAAAGCATCAATTCTTCAGCGCTCAGCTTTCTTCACAGTCCAGCTCTCACATCCATACATGACCAGTGGAAAAACCATAGCCTTGACTAGACGGACCTTTGTTGGCAAAGTAATGTCTCTGCATTTGAGTATGCTATCTAGGTTGGTTATAACTTTTCTTCCAAGGAGTAAGAGTCTTTTAATTTCATGGCTGCAGTCACCATCTGCAGTATGAAATCATTTATTTCATTTAAACATGAAACATTTAGTGAACATCCATTATCTCATAGCTGCAAAATTAAAGAAACAGAAAAAATTTTTTTTCTTGCAAATGAAATAAATTTTTAGGATTTACTCTCTTAATGAATTTCATTCACATATAACATATAGCTGTTTTTAAATAGATTTATCATGTTTATATCACTAGTACTTACCTCTTAGTTGGAAGTACCTTTTGACTGCCTTCATCTAATTCTGTGTCCCCACCCCCTGCCTTAACTACAAATCTGATCTCTTTTTTTATGAGTTAGTTTTTGAAGTGTAATTGATCTACATAACTCTTCCTTAGTTGTGGTCACACAGTATTTCTCTTCAGTTTAAAATGATCACCTAAATCTAGTTACAGTGTATCAGCATATAAAGATTTACATAGTTATTGGTTGCATTCCCCACACTGTACATTTCGTATCTGTGACTCATCGATTTTGCAGGTGGAAGTTTGTATCTGTTAATCTCCCTCACCTATTTGTTTCCTCCAAGATTGCCTTAATTTTGAGCTAATCTTATTCTTTTGGAAATGGAATAAAAACCTGGAGCAAGTATCAGGAAGCTATGGCTTGTAGACCAAATCTGGCCCACTGCCTATTTATATACATAAAGTTTTATTTGAACACAACCATGCTTATTTGTTTTCATTGTGTCTATGGTTGCTTTCCTGCTGCAACAACCAGAGATGTGTAGTTGCAGCAGTGACGATATGGTTGGCCAATAAAGCCTAAAATATATATCTACCATCTGCCTCTTTGCATAAAAATTTTGCTGACTACTAACTTAAGGTATAGGATATCCTTGCCTTTTTTTGGAGATAAGTGCAAGGTGGTGGTGAATGAATCTGTTTGGTCTAAAACTGCAAAGTGTAGAAATGTTAATAGGTACTTTTCAACACAAGAATTCCATTTTTAATAACTTTAAAAAATTAAATATATCTTTTCACAGGCTTCCTCAGACCTTTGAATTTATTACCATGCATTGGGAATCTTGAGGAATGAAGGCAGTAGTTAGCATTTCAGAAATATAACTGATTGAGAATTTTGCTTGAAGCACTTCGCAGGTCCACTCTCCCTCAGAACAGACAATGATTAGGCAGTGAAATACTGAGGATAATGTGTGTGTGTTAGGGATAAATGGGAATCAGATTGGTTCAGTTCAGTCCCTCATTGTATCTGACTGTGACCCCATGGACTGCAGCATGCCTGGCCTCCCCATCCATCACCAACTCCCAGTTAACAAAACCTAAAAGTCTTAGATTTAGTAAAACTAAACTTAATATAGGGTTGAGCTTTTGGCTAATTACCTACTATGTTTTTTTATTTCTTTGTATTTTAGTTTTTGATTCATGGTTGTGCTATTTGCAGCTTCTACATTTATGACCTCTTGACTAGTGGATATTGGGTAACCTTGAATGTGGTTCAGTTATATTTTTTGCTTCATATTTTCTGAACTTTGAAGACTTTGATGTTCTAGTGATATTATCTTGTAAATTCACTAATTCATTTGAAACTTTGCATATTTTTTGTGTTTCAGAACTTAAATAAACAGTCCTTTGACCTCGCAAAAGTCCTATTGAAAAGGACAGTCCAGACTATTGAAGCATGCATTGCCAATGTAGGTATTTCTGCCTATCTTTTTTCTGTAATTTTGTAGTTCTTAATCCATAAAGGTACAAGTTTATTAGAACTCTTCACATAAAGGCTTATTTAGCCTGTAAACAGTTTCATCTATTTGGAAGAAATATATGAGAGAACTGATATGTACAAATGTAACCAAATGCAGCATAACTTTGTGAGCTTATAGATATTGTTTTTAAATGGCATAAGATAGAGGATGTTAGGTCTGCAATTCCCACCCTTTCTTCTTTGTATTTTATCTCCTGGCTATGCTGATCTTTTTCACTTTCTCCCTTCATCTTTTTCTGGGGCTCTCTGTCTATATAGTTCCTTCCTCATGTCTCTAAACCATTCTTCTGAACCATTTTGGCTTTCCCTCTTAAATAGTTGTTAATAGAGTAGTAAGTTGTTTTTTTACTTTTACTATGTTTTGTTTTTACTAAAAAGCCAATAAAGTAATTCTGAAAAAAAATTAGAATCGTGCTGCCTTAATGTTCATTATTGAACATTGCTCAGAACCTGTTTTTTCATGCTTTATATAATTGAATTGTTCATTTATGTTTCTACATCTTGACATCATTTTTTTTTACATCATCTTTTTATTTATGACGAGAATGATTGTAAGTGTTCCTTCGAATTCATATATAATTTACCTAATCATTTCCCTCTTGCCTTGCATTTGGGTTTTTTTCAGTGTTTTCTTTATTACAGTCTTTATAAATGTAGTATTTATTTACTGTTGAATTGTTTTCTGCATATAAAAATCTAAGTATATTAATTTAAATGTTATGAATTATTAGTATTTAATTTACTAAATACTTAAACATGGTTTAAAAAAGTTTTCTCAAGTATTATAAAAGTATATACAGTGAAATTGTCTTTCTTCAGTCTCAAATATCTTTTTCTCACTTTTCAAAAATAGCCATCACCAATAGATCTTCATATATCCTTCCAGAATTACTCATATGTGTATGTGTAGTTTTAAATTTTGTTAAAACTCTTTTCCTTTTCAAGTTCTTCACAATATGTGTTTCTTTCTAATTTAGTTTTGCTAGCAAGAGTAGAGATATCTTTTAATTTGTGCTTTGCTATTATATTCTCTTTGTTTCTTCTTCCTAGAATGCTTTTAAATTATCAGCCTTTGTATCATCACCTTTTCCTTCTCTTTGTCCTCTGAGTTAAAACGTTTTTGACTTTCTGGGGTTCTTTTTGGCTGTGCTGGGTCTTTGTTGCAATGTTCAAGCTATCTCTGCTGCTGCTGCTAAGTCACTTCAGTCATGTCCGACTCTGTGCGACCGCATAGACGGCAGCCCACCAGGCTCCCCCGTCCCTGAGATTCTTCAGGCAAGAACACTGGAGTGGGTTGCCATTTCCTTCTCCAATGCATAAAAGTGAAAAGTGAAAGTGAAGTCGCTCAGTCGTGTCCGACTTCGCGACCCCATGGACTGCAGCCTACCAGGCTCCTCCGTCCATGGGATTTTCCAGGCAAGAGTACCGGAGTGGGTTGCCGTTGCTGTCTCCCAAGCTTTCTCTAGTTGCAGCAAATGGGCTCAACTCATGGCTGTAGTATGTGGGCTTCCTGTTGCAGTGGCTTCTCTTGTTGTGGAGTACAGGCTTTAGGGTGCATGGTATCAGCAGTCAAGGCTCATAGGATCAGTAATTGTGCCATACAGGCTTAGTTGCTCCACAGCATGTGGAATGTTCCTGGACCAGGGATTGAACCTGTGACCCTTGGCAGGCGGATTCTTATCACTATCCTGCTAGGGAAGTCTCTTTCTGGGTATTTTTTGGGGGGAAAGCAACTCATCCTCCACCTTCAGTTATTCTTTATTGCTAAATTCATAGAGAAAATGTGTATGTGTGCACAGTGCTCAGTTGCTTAGTCATGTCCAATTCTGTGACCTCATGGACTATAGCCTGCCAGCCTCTTCTGTCCATGGAATTTTCCAGGCAGGAGTATTGGAGTGGCATTTCCTACCTCAGGAGTTCTTCCCAACCCAGGGATCAAACATACGTCTCTTGAGTCTCCTGCGCTGGCAGGTGAATTCTTTACCACTGTGCTACTTGGGAAGCCCCAGTAAAGAAATTACTCAAACTTAAAAATCCAAAAGATTTAATCATTTAAAATTTTTTGTCCGCTATAAAGAAATTTCTCTATAAAATCCTCTATAATGGATTAAATAAACTATTTAAATTGTTTTTTTTAATAACAGTTCATTCCTAGGATTGTCATCCTAATTTGAAAGAAAGGTAACAATTACTTTTAAATTTTTCATATAACAATCATAATTTGATGATATTTGGAGATTTGTTCTGTTTTGGTGACTATCCTAATATATATTAGTAATTGAAACATCTGTTCTTTTTTAATCTTCCTCACTTGTATATGGAATGCCTAATTATATAGTTTTCTTTTAACACATTTATAAAAAGCCAATCCAGGTTTTTTAATGAAATGGTTATTTTATTTTTGTTTCTGTCTCCTTTAGTTTTTCAATCAAGTACTGGTGCTGGGAAGATCATCAGTAAGTGATTTGTCAGAACATGTATTTGATCTGATTCAGGAACTTTTTGCTATAGATCCCCATTTATTATTATCTGTCATGCCGCAGCTTGAATTCAAACTGAAGGTAGGACTGACTATAATTTCTAAGCTCTTTAACTTTTGAGAGAAACATATATGTTATATTGTTTTCCTTTAACTGTAAAAGAATAAAATGTGAGTTCAGTTATATTTAGTTAAGGTATACATTTTTTTTAATCATTCGAGTAAAACAGAGACTCTCATCTCAGTGATGAGAGTTTTTCATTACAATTAAAATTATAATTTACTTAATTGTTAAATACCTGATAAACACAGTGATACAAATAACAGATATGAAAAATGGAGTTATTCCCCAAATGTATAAAATGTTATTAAATGATATATATTATTATATGTTTATATTTTAGAACATCAAATGATATCAGACTCAATACTCAAAGAATCTTGATTTTAACTATTTGGCCCTTTCATAGTATAGATCAAGGACAAAAGTTTTACATTATGACTTGAGCATATCTGGAAGTTTTTTTTTTTAACTGTTGTTTTTTAAATAGCCAACCAAACAAATTCATAATGCCTCAAAAAATACAAAAATCTTAACACTCAGTCCTTTCTCCTTGTTAAACTTTAGACAAGAACATCTTACATTTTGCTTGATATGCTGGAATTTTTGAAAGATTTTTTTTTAATATCCAGTATTTTATTTAATCCTTAAATCAGACTATGGTATATTTAGGGCCAGCATTACAATTTTGATTTTTTAAGTTATAAAAACCATAAGATAAATTATTATGAAAAATTTAAGCTGAATTATTTAGTCCATTTACACAGTTAAAATTTATTTGGAATTCAAACTCTGATTTCAAACTCTTAAAACATGTATAAGATTTGTCCATTTTGTTTTATGACAAGAATTTGCTGTTCACATGTGAAAGACATTTTACTAGGTTTCTCAGAAACTGTTCTGTGGAAAATGTTACACAGAGAACAAAGTTTTGTTTTGTTTTTTAATAATGGGCTTATTTCAACAATACCCTAAGAGTGGTTCCATACCAAATTATTTCTATGTATAAGGCATTAAAATATTTTCTCCCAGTCTATATATAGAGTTTGAATATGAAAGTCAAGCCTCTTTAATCCTTAAACAAGGCTGCTATAATAGATGGTGGGAATGGATTAGGAACTAGACTTCAATGTGTAAGCTTAATGTAAACAGAGTGAAGTTAAGCTACAGTGGTTGTCCATACCCCATTCTTCTATGAGTTCATTTACTTAACATCAGAAGTTAAGAGCTGAATCTGGCCTCCCAAAAATGTTTTGTTTGATAAATTGTATTTCAAAATATCATGCAAAGAATTTTCTCTTTTTAAAAAGTTGATAAAATGGAGTAAATGAATAAATTTTAAAATCGGACTTTGTTGAAAACTCCAGATTATACATTTTCTTAAAAAAAAAAAAATCAGATGATTTGAGAACATGTCTGGCCAGAACTTGAGCAGTGGTGCCTTAAATGGGTTATAGTTGTCCTCAGTTACTCTTCTTTTTCTACCCTCTCTTCGTTGATACAATTTGATATTTGCATAGGCATACTTTAGCAGTGGGTGCACAAGAATTGTTTTTAGAGATTCCTTAATTCCCTTTTTTTTTTAAATTTAGCACGTTAATGTTATTTCTGTATAGTCTCTCTTGATACAATATGTATAACCCAAGGCCATTGATTTTTATGTTTTCTGTATTCTTAGATAAATTTCTGCCTTTTTAAAAGGCAGATGTTGGAGATGAAATTGTAGGGCAGAAATTATTTGTAGGTCTTCCATTCACAGAATTTTTTCTAGGACTCTTAGGGAATGTTAGAATTAAATCATTATCTTCATATTTCTACAGCATCTGTGCAGATTGCAAGCAAGCAGAGAAACAGGCATAAATTAACAGTCGAGAGGGAATGAAATAAGAGCAAAGGACCTGATGATCTAACGTAGAATCAAATCAACTTCTGCATAGTAAATGAGAGAATACAATATTTTAAAGTTTTCATCATTATAAGCAAAAGTAGTGAAATTGCAGCTTCTTGGGGCTGTTTTAGTTTTTATAATCTGATGAATAACTCTCAGGCTTTATTTATTTTCTTTTTTCCCTTAGAGCAATGATGGAGAAGAACGATTAGCTGTTGTTCGACTTTTAGCTAAATTGTTTGGTTCTAAAGATTCCGATTTAGCAACACAGAATCGTCCTCTGTGGCAGTGTTTTCTTGGACGGTAAGAGAATACAATTCTGTGGACTCTTATTTTTTGGAGGCTAGTCAGTATGGCACACTTTATTGAAACCACGTGTATCAAACTTCGATATATGTTTTTTTAATACCAACGTTACTGTCTCTCTTGGAGAGTAAACTGAAGAGAAATCTTTTATGAAGAAAGCTTTTCTTTATTTACCCACATAACAGATTTTAATCTTCTGTGTGCTAAAATAATGTCATTAGAATAAACATTTGAAGACCTGCAGAGTCTTAAAATTTTTAAATAAATCATGAGACTGAAGACATCATGGTCCAGTCCATGCCATATTTCACTCAAACAGCTTATTTATTTACTGGTGCTTATCCTTTAGATACATAGCTTATCTGGTAGCAAGATGTGTGTTTTAAACAATTCAGTATTGTCTAATTTTGAAATGGAAAATAGCACTGCTCTTTACTCAAAACTTTTAATGTTCCTTCTAAAGAACTTGGAATTATTGTATTGAATTCAACTTGATGGTAAGGTTGGAAAATCTATGAAATTTATTAAATTGCTTTCTTGTGTTACATTTACATGTTTCTTTACTTCAAACATTGATTAAAAAGTCAATTTTAATTATTAATATTCTAGAGAACATTTGAAATTCATCATTGTTTAATTCAACTGATTCAGGAAACGGGCTCCAAAATTTTTCTTAAAGTCAAGTCACTGTAATAATTGTCATAGTAATCCTATGTTAAATACTAAAATAAATAAGAGACTTCCGTGGTGGTCTAGTGGTTAAGAATCCACCTCACAATACAAGGGGCACGGGTTCAGTCCCTGGGCAGAGTACTGAGATCCCGTATGACACAGAGCAGTTAAGCCCCCATGATGCAATGAAGATCTTGTACGCTGCCACTAAGACCTGAGGTAGCCAAAGATATAAATTACAGTATGCTGCCACTAAGACCTGAGGTAGCCAAATAAATAAATTACATATATATAACAAATTGGAGACGCTGACATAATGATATCTTAAGTTATTTGCTCAGAACAGGCCGTTTTGAAGGTCTTGAATATATTCTGACCATTTGATTAGTTGAATTTGTAAGAATTTAGAGGGAATGAAACAGTTCTGCTTGTCAGTACATAGACGAGTGTATCTGTCCTTGTGTTGACATTAATATATATGAAAAACATTTAAACAAAAATGCAAGACTCCATTTTTCACTTGCATAACTTATAAAAACTAAATCAACAGTAAGAGGCTTCTTACAATGAAAATTTCACATTCACTAGTGTCCTATAATGGGTCTCTTATTCAAGTACACAAAGAAGTATTTTTAGCATATCTGTTGTACTGGATTATTTCCCTTAATTATTTAGTAATAAGTGTTTTGATACTTGATCATGAGTAGTAATAGTCTCACTTTTCTCTGGCAGTTAGAAAATTATAAATCTTAAATGAAATATTTTATTAAAATATATGACAGTTGTCTCTGGATAAGAAAGTAGGCGGCCATGGATATTTAGGTGTTTATTAAATGATCATTTCAAAAATACAAATGTTTTCAATGTTTAAAGTCACATTATCTATGATCAGTTATATGCCAACAAAGCAGACAACCTAGAAGAAAAGAACAAATTCCTAGAAATGTATTGTTTCCCACGACTGAACCAGGAAGAAACAGAAAGTATGTAGAAATCAATTACCAGTCATGAAATTGTGTCAATGATAATTGTTGTTTAGTCACTAAGTCGTGTCCAATTCTTTGTGACCCCATGGATTGCAGCATGCCAGGCTTACCTGTCTTTCATTATCTTCTGGAGTTTGTTCAGACTCGTGCCCACTGAGTTGGTGATGCTATCTAACCTTCTCGTCCTCTGCCACCTTCTTCTCCTTTGGTCTTCAATCTTCCCTGGCAGCAGGGTCTTTTCCAATGAGTCAGGTCTTTGCATCACATAGTCAAAGTATTGGAGCTGCAGCTTCCATCCTCCAGTGGAATATTCAGGGCCTGTTTGCTTTGAGATTGGCTGATTTGATCTCCTTGGTGTCCAAGGGACTCTCAAGAGGCTTCTCTGGCAATACAGTTAGAAAGCATAAGCATCAGTTCTCTGGCACTCAACCTTCTTTATGATCCAACTCTCACATCCATGCCTGACTACTGGAAAAACCATAGCTTTGACTGTACAGACCTTTGTCAGCAAAGTGATATCTTTGCTTTTTAATACGCTGTCTATGTTTGTCGTAGCTTTTCTTCCAAGGAGCAAGCGTCTGTTAATTTCATGGCTGCAGTCACTGTTTTGGAGCCCAGGGAAATAAAATCTGTTACTGATTCTACTTTTTCCCCTTCTTTGCAATGAAGTGATGGGACCAGGTACCATGGTCTTAATTTTTTGAATGCTAAGTTTTAAACCAGGTTTTTCACTCGCCTCTATCACCCTCATCAAGAGGCTCATTAGTTCCTTTTCACTATCTGCCATTAGAGTGGAATCATCTGCATATCTGATGTTGTTGACATTTCTCCTGGTAATCTTGATCCAGCTTGTGCTTCATCCTGCCCAGCATTTCACATGATGTACTCCGCATACAAGTTAAATAGAGTAACAATATATAGCCTTACCATAGTCTTTTCCCAATTTTAAACCAACCCCTTTATCCTTGTCCAGTTGTAAGTGTTGCTTGACCTGCATACAGGTTTCTCAGGAGTCAGGAAAGGTGGTCTGATATTTCCATCTCTTTAAGAATATTCCACAGTTGATTGTGATCCACACAGTCAAATACTTTAATGTAGTCAATGAAGGAGAAATAGATGTTTTTCTGGAATTCCCTTGCTTTTTCTATGATCCAATGAATGTTGGCAATTTGATCTCTGATCCCCCTGACTTCTAAACCCACCTTGTACATCTGGAAGTTCTCTGTTCATGTACTACTGAAACCTGGCTTGAAGGATTTTGAGCATAACTTTCAGGTCAGTTCAGTTCAGTCGCTCAGTCGAATCCAACTCTTTGTGACCCCATGAGCATAACCTTACTTGCCTGCAAAATGAGCGTAACTGTCCAATAGTTTGAACATTACCTGGCACTGCCCTTCTCTGGGATTGGAATGAAATCTGACCTTTCCAGTCCTGTGTCCACTGCTGAGTTTTCCAAATTTGCTGACATGGTAAGTGCAGCACTTTAACATCATCTTTAAGGATTTTAAAGAGCTCAGCTGGAATTCCATCACCTCCACTAGCTTTATTTGTAGCAGTGCTTCCTATGGCCACTTGACTTCACATTCCAGAATATCTGGCTCTAGGTGAGTGACCACACCATCATGGTTATCCTGGTCAATAAGACCATTTTTGTAGAGTTCTTCTGTGTATTCTTGCCACCTGTTCTTAATATCTTCTGCCTTTGTTAGGTCCTAACTCACTATTTGCAAATGACAAGTAATACTACATAGAAAATCCTAAAAATGCCACCAGAAAACTACTAGAATTCATCAATGAATTTGAGTATGTTGTAGGATAAAAAAATCAATAAACAGAAATCTTTGCGTCTGAATACACTAACAATGAACTATCAGAAAAATTAAGAAAATAATCCCATTTACAGCCACATCGTAGAGAATAGAATACCTCAGAATAAACCTACCTAAGGAGGCAAAAGAACTGTACTTGAAAAACTGTAAGATACTGATAACCAAACTGGAAACGACACACAGAGTTGGAAAGGTAATACTTTGTCTATGGATTGAAATAATTAACATTGTTAAAGGCAATCAGCAGATTCATTGCAATCCTTATCAAAATCCCAATGGCCTTTTTCACAGAACTAAGATGAATAATTCTACTGAATGGGAGAAGATATTTCCAAATAATATACATGATAAGCTTTAATATCTAAAATATATAAATACCTCATTCAAGTCAACATCAAAGAAGCGAGCAACCTGTTTTAAAAATGGGAGAGGATCTGATACACATTTTTCCAAAGATGACATATGAAAAGATGCTCAACATCAGGGGATATTTGTATACTTTTGGCTAATTCATGTTGATGTATGACCGAAATCAAACCAGTGTTGTAAACCGATCATCAATCAATTTAAATAAAAAAATTTTTAAAAGATGCTCAACATCACTGATCATCAAGGAAGTACAAACCAAAACCACAATGAGATACCACCTCACACCTGTCAGAATGGCTGTTATCAAAACGACTACAAATAACAAGTGTTGGCAGAGACATGGAGAAAAGGGAACCATTGTGCACTGTTGGTAGCAATGTAAATTGGTGCCACCACTATCAAAAACAGTATGGAGGTTCCCCAGATAATTTAAAATGACACTATCATGTGATCCAGGAATTACAGTCCTGGGTATTTATCTGAAGAAAACAGAAACACTAATTAGAAAAGAAAAAGGTAGATGCACTAGCTCCATGTTCACTGCAGCATTATTTATAATAGCCAAGACAGGAAAGCAACCCAGCTGCCCAAACAACAGATCAGTGGATAAACTAGATGTGGTATATACATGCATGATGGGATTTTACTCCTCCTTAAAGAAGGAAATCCCATTTGGGACAACATGGATGGACTTAGAATTATGCTAAGGGTAATAAGTCAAACAGAGAAGGACAAATACTGTATGGTTTCACTTATATGTGAAATCTTAAAAAAAAAAATGACCAAACATAACAAAACAAAGACAGTTAAGGAGAACAAACACTTGCCAGAGAGAAAGGGAGGTGGAGAGAGGAAAAAATAAAATGGGTAGAGGAAATTAAAAGGTAAAAAATAAAATGATATTATTTATAATTAATATTTTTAAATTGCCCAATAAATTTAAAATTTCAGTTACTCAGCTTATCCTTATATGAAGTTCTGAATCTACATACTGAGTTTCATACTTATTAAATTCTTGCTGTAACCCTAACCCTTATGATTATACAGTGGAAGTGAGAAATAGATTTAAGGGACTAGATCTGATAGGCAAAGTGCCTGATGAACTATGGACGGAGGTTTGTGACATTGTACAGGAGACAGGAATCAAGACCATCCCCAAGNATATGAAGTTCTGAATCTACATACTGAGTTTCATACTTATTAAATTCTTGCTGTAACCCTAACCCTTATGATTATACAGTGGAAGTGAGAAATAGATTTAAGGGACTAGATCTGATAGGCAAAGTGCCTGATGAACTATGGACGGAGGTTTGTGACATTGTACAGGAGACAGGAATCAAGACCATCCCCAAGAAAAAGAAAAGCAAAAAAGCAAAATGGCTATCTGAGGAGGCCTTACAAATAGCTGTGAAAATAAGAGAAGCAAAAAGTGAAGGAGAAAAGGAAAGATAAACCCATTTGAACAGAGTTCCAAAGAATAGCAAGGAGAGATAAGAGAGCCTTTCTCAGTGATCAGTGCAAAGAAATACAGGAAAACAATAGAATGGGTATCATGCAAAGATGGGCTTAATAAAGGGCAGAAATGGTATGGACCTAAAGGAGGCAGGAGATACTGAGAAGAGATGGCAAGAATACACAGAAGAACTGTACAAAAAAGATCTTCACGACCCAGATAATCACAGTGCTGTGATCACTCACCTAGAGCCAGACATCCTGGAATGTGAGGTCAAGTGGGCTTTAGGAAGCATCACTACAAACAAAGCTAGTGGAGGTGATGGAATTCCAGTTGAGCTATTCCAAATCCTAAAAGATGATGCTGTGAAAGTGTTGAACTCAATATGTCAGCAAATATGGAAAACTCAGCAGTGGCCACAGGACTGGAAAAGGTCAGTTTTCATTCCACTCCCAAAGAAAGGCAATGCCAAAGAATGCTCAAACTACTGCACAATTGCACTCGTCTCACATGCTAGTAAAGTAATGCTCAAAATTGTCCAAGTCAGGCTTCAGCAATACATGAACCATGAATTTCCAGATGTTCAAGCTGGTTTTAGAAAAGGCAGAGGAACCAGAGATCAAATTGCCAACATCCGCTGGATCATGGAAAAAGCAAGAGAGTTCCAGAAAAACATCTATTTCTGCTTCATTGACTATGCCAAAGCCTTTGACTGTGTGGATCACAATAAACTGTGGAAAATTCTGAGAGAGATGGGAATACCAGACCACCTGACCTGCCTCTTGAGAAACATGTATGCAGGTCAGGAAGCAATAGTTAGAACTGGACATGAAACAACAGACTGGTTCCAAATAGGAAAAGGAGTATGTCAAGGCTTATCATGGAAAAAGCAAGAGAGTTCCAGAAAAACATCTCTTTCTGCTTCATTGACTATGCCCAAGCCTTTGACTGTGTGGACCACAACAAACTGTGGAACATCTGAAAGAGATGACCTGACCAGACCACCTGACTTGCCTCTTGAGAAACCTATATGCAGGTCAGGAAGCTTCAGTTAGAAGTGGACGTGGAACAACAGACTGGTTCCAAATAGGAAAAGGAGTCGTCAAGGCTGTATATGCAGAGTACATCATGCAAAATGCTGGGCTGGAAGAAGCACACGCTGGAATCAAGATTGCAGGGAGAAATATCAACAACCTCAGATATGGAGATGACACCACCCTTATGGCAGAAAGTGAAAAGGAACTAAACAGCCTCTTGATGAAAGTGCAAGAGGAGAGTGAAAAAGTTGGCTAAAGCTCAACATTCAGAAAACAAAGATCATGGCATCTGGTCCCATCACTTCATGGGAAATAGATGGAGAGACAAGTCAGACTTTATTTTTTGGGGCTCCAAAATCACTGCAGATGGTGATTGCAGCCATGAAATTAAAAGACGCTTACTCCTTGGAAGGAAAGTTATGACCAACCTAGACAGCATATTGAAAAGCAGAGGCATTACTTTGCTAACAAAGATCCGTCTAGTCAAGGCTATGGTTTTTTCAGTGGTCGTGTATGGATTTGAGAGTTGGACTACAAAGAAAGCTGAGTGCCGAAGAATTGATGCTTTTGAACTGTGGTGTTGGAATACTCCTGAGAGTCCCTTGGACTGCAAGGAGATCCAACCAGTCCATCCTAAAGGAGATCAGTCCTAGGTGTTCATTGGAAGCACTGATGCTCAAGCTGAAACTCCTATACTTTGGCCACCTCATAGAAAGCTGAGTGCCGAAGAATTGATGCTTTTGAACTGTGGTGTTGGAATACTCCTGAGAGTCCCTTGGACTGCAAGGAGATCCAACCAGTCCATCCTAAAGGAGATCAGTCCTAGGTGTTCATTGGAAGCACTGATGCTCAAGCTGAAACTCCTATACTTTGGCCACCTCACGCGAAGAGTTCACTCATTGGAAAAGACCCTGATGCTGGGAGGGATTGGGGGCAGGAGGAGAAGGGGACAACAGAGGATGAGATGGCTGGATGGCATCACCAACTTGATGGACATGAGTTTGAGTGAACTCCAGGAGTTGGTGATTGACAGGGAGGCCTGGCATGCTGTGATTCATGGGATTGCAAAGATTCAGACACGACTGAGCAACTGAACTGAACTGAACTGATGTTCATTGTTATATCACACCTTTGAGAACTCTACAGTTGACAAAAGTTCATGAATAGAGTGTAGAATTTATATGAACTGGAATTAGCTGTTCTTAAACCAACTGTGTCTACCAAAAATAAACTTTATTGTGGGTGTAAGAAATTTTATTATATTTTTTAAAAATATAACATAAATAATATAAGTAATTTAAATATAATTGAAAAAAAAATAAATAAATATAATTGAGAAGCATGAGTAAATCTATGAAACAGGTAGTGTCCAATAAGACTTCTTTTTCTTACACAGAAAATAGAAAGGAAAAAAATTCCTATCATAGTGAAATATTATCTCTTGCTGTCTAGTTATATACTTAAATTTTTGGCTAAAGGAAAGGTAAAATCTACCATAATTTTTCACAAAATAAAATGAACTACACGAAACTGTATGTTTCATTACTTTAAGTTTTTGATCCATTTTATTATTTTACATAATAAATTCAGAATTTCCTTGCTTATAATCACACAGCATACACACACACCAGAAATAGTGCCCATGGCTCAAACTTTCTGATTTCCTAGACTTAGAAAAATAATCCTTGTTCATGGGTCTTAGTTCATTTCTATGGTAGTAAAATATATGACACACCTAAAAATAGATATGAAAATATACTGAAAAAAAAACTTTCATATTTCTCTTTTTTTTTTTTCCCAACAGGTTTGACACTGACTGTCTTTCATTCAAACAAAAGGAAAGACTTTCTGGAATCCGAAGATGTTTTAAACAGGTGAAAATGTACTTGTTCATCTATGGGTAACAGACATACCAGTTCCATAGGAAAAGCACAATTTCTCTTAGAACTTAAAAAAAAAAAAGTTTAATAACACCTAAAATTAATGTATGCCTTTACCCTTTTCCTGAAAAATTCTTTAACTAAGTTCATTGTCTTATGTATTATTGTTGTCCAGAATTTTTGCTTAATCTTGTTTTAATATCTCCAGATTATCATTTCTATTGTTAGTGTCGGTACAAGGAGTACCTCTTTAGACTTAACCTTATTTTTAACCAGTGTTTTCATTCAGCATTGCTTCTTACATTTTCTCCCTTCTTTTTTTGAGTTTCCTTCTCCTGTAGTACATCTTTTAGAAATTCTTTCAGTGAGAGCCTGCTAATAATAAATTTAGTATTGCTTGTCTAAAACTGTTTTTACTTTGCCTTATTTTATGTAGAAATTATTTCTAGATAGAAAGCGGCAGTAGAGAATTTTAATTATAGTAAATGCTATGTTGTATGAAATTTGAAGATGGGAAAGATAAATTAAGATATTTAAGTATCCATCATTCGGTTGTTGTTAAACTATTTATGAAGCCCATTGAGGAAAAAAAAAATTTTAAGTTGTCAGGTAATATTCTACTGTTAATATATGGATTATAAAAGATTAAAATCTCCCATCTATAAGAAAATAAGATTGATTTCTCATGGTGATTTGTGTATTATTGATAAGAATCAGATAATAAAATAGGGTCCTTTGCATTTGAGGATGTGAAACAAGTCCACAGTTGTTTTATATTCTTTTTATATATTTTATATATAAATACTTTTTTATATTTTTTAAAAGTATGACCATCAAAAAGAAAGATGAAAAGACATTAGCACAATTGGAGAACAAACCAACAGGAAATACACATGTCTTTCCAAGATAAGTGGGCAGAGATTAGAGAAGAATTTCCATAAAATAGCCAAAGCAGTCGTCTTTTATCATAAGGGTATAATGATACAAGTCTAATTCTCTTTTCTTGGCTTTCTTTTGTCTTTAGTACAAGTTTCTGTGTAGTTGTACCCAATCAATACATTGGAGCAGATTTCCCCTGGAGTAATTTCTCATTTGTGGTGGAATACAATTTTGTAGAAAACTCTTGTTGGACTGAACATTGTGAAAAATTGAATATTCCTTATATGGCCTTAAAAGTGATTCTTCCAGACACAGTTTTAAAGAGTAAGACTATAATTTAAATTCTTTTTTTTGCTCCATGACCATAAAAATTTTCTGTTTTTTTAATTTCTGATTTATGGAAAGAGAATAAGCTATAGCATTAGAAGACTAGAGTTCAGGCTCTAACTTCACCATCATCTGTGGACCTTGAACAAAGACTTTAACTACCTCTTACCTCATATTCCTCTTTTGAAACTAGCCTTTACTGATTCTATTTGTCTTCATCACTTTAATTTCTAAATTTTACTTATAATAACACAATTTAACTAATTCTAATCTTAATCTGACTTCTATGCAACAGTATTTTTACTGAATTTCATGGAAACTATGTAACAGTATGTTGACTGACACAGAGAACTTTTAATATGCAACAAAAACTGTGCACAAATGCTTGGAAAAAAGTCTAAACCACTTTACATAGCATTAGGTTTCTTTCTATTTCTCAGTAATGCTTCATATGACTAAGGTTGTGAATTCTAAGATCCACTAAATTAAAAACCCTATATGTGTTTAGTCACAGTGCACCTCTCTTTCAAAACTTGCCATAAATTACTTTCCATCCACCTTGAGTAGGAAGTTTGAATTCTGAGACATTCCAACTCAATTCTAAAAATACAGTCAATATCACTGATGAACATAGATGCAAAAATCCTTAAAATTCTAGCAATCAGAATCCAACAACACATTAAAAAGATCATACACCATGACCAAGTGGGCTTTATCCCAGGGATGCAAGGATTCTTCAATATCCACAAATCAATCAATGTAATAATATACCACATTAACAAATTGAAAAACAAAAGCTATATGATTATCTCAATAGGTGCAGAGAAAGCCTTGACAAAATTCAACATCCATTTATGATAAAAACTCTCCAGAAAGCAGGAATAGAAGGAACATACCTCAACATAATAAAAGGTATATATGACAAACCCACAATAAACATTATCCTCAATGGTGAAAAATTGAAAGCATTTCCCCTAAAGTCAGGAACAAGACAAGGGTGCCCACTTTCACCACTACTATTCAACATAGTTTTGGAAGTTTTGGCCACAGCAATCAGAGCAGAAAAAGAAATAAAAGGAATCCAAATGGCTCCAAAATCACTGCAGATGGTGATTGCAGCCATGAAATTAAAAGACGCTTACTCCTTGGAAGGAAAGTTATGACCAACCTAGACAGCATATTAAAAAGCAGAGACATTACTTGGCCAACAAAGGTCCGTCTAGTCAGGGCTATGGTTTTTCCAGTTGTCATGTATGGATGTGAGAGTTGGACTATAAAAAAAGCTGAGCGCTGAAGAATTGATGCTTTTGAAGTGTGGTGTTGGAGAAGACTCTTGAGAGTCCCTTGGACTGCAAGGAGATCCAACCAGTCCATCCAAAAGGAGATTAGTCCTGGGTGTTGATTGGAGGGACTGATGGTGAAGCTGAAACTCCAGTACTTTGGCCACCTGATGTGAAGAGCTGACTCATTTGAAAAGACCCTGATGTTGGGAGGGATTGGGGGCAGGACGAGAAGAGGACAACAGAGGATGAGATGGTTGGAAGGCATCACTGACTCAATGGACATGAGTTTGTGTAAACTCTGGGAGTTGGTGTTGGACAGGGAGGCCTGGCATGCTGTGGTTCATGGGGTCAAAGAATCAGACAATACTGAGTGACTGAACTGAACTGAATACTGGTGGCTCAGCAGTAAAGAATTTGCCTGCCAGTGCAGATATGGGGTTGAGCACTGGGTCAGGAAGATCCCCTGAAGAGGAAAAGGCAACCCGTTCCAGTCTTCTTACCTGGATATCCCACGGACAGAGAAGCCTGATGGACTATAGTCAGTGGGGTGGCAAAGAATTGTACATGACTTAGCAACTAAACAGCAACAGCAGAAAGGGCAATTACAGGTTGGTTCCAGCCACGTGAAACTTTTTTGCTGAGTAGTGTGGCACATATATTGTATGTACTTATCTCTGGGTCTCCCCTTGCTTTGTACCTCACATTCTTCTAGCATTTTTCTCCTGAAAACTTTTCTCAGATAGATTTTGTGCATTTTGAAAATTTATTTTTTGTTTTGTGGCATAATTTTAAGCTACAATTTTTGACTCTTCAATATACATAGTTTGGGTTGGGGGATGTTTTATACTGTTTCGTTTTAGCATGGTGAAAATCCTGTTGTTAAAAAATATTGTTGTGAAATTATATATTTTTAAAATTTATATTCGTCCTTCAGAATGATGTAACTGTCATTTTAATAACCAGCATATTTTCTATTCAGTAACCATTGTTTTTTTAATAGATATTTATGTACTGTTTATGTACCTTATGTACTGTTGATGTACCTTATTTGAAAATAGTTATTTTGCCTTACAACTAATATTTAGCAATCTTTTTCTGTATAGATTTAATGACATTCATGTTCCTGTGAGATTAGAAAGTGTGAAATTTGCCAGTCACTGTTTAATGAATCACCCAGATTTAGCAAAGGATCTCACAGGTAAGGAAGGTGTCTGGTCTATTGAAATATGAACACAATCACACAAATATATTTTAAATGTAGCCTTTGACTTTAACTTCGGTTTCTGAATAGGTTTCACTCTGGCACTGTTTCAGATCTCTTAACAGTCATGGACTAGTAAGTGATTTCATGTTTATACAATAAAATTAAGTTTGAAATCTTCACATTGTAATCCTTTGAAATTTTTTGAAATGATAGTTTAAAGAAGTAGACTCTTGCTGTGAGTTCCAGTTTGGGCACAAATCATTGTATCTCTGTGATAAGTATAGTAACATGCCTTAAAATAAGTAGATAAGTGATTTCTTCTGAAATAGATTAGTAGAATTTCTCATTCTTCACTTGAAATAAAGCGTTTAAACCTACTTATTTGGTTGTAACAAATAAATTGCTTCTATCAAAATACTTGGGCTTCAGGCTCAGTATGAGTCTCAGCAGTAAAGAACCTGCCTGCAGTACAGGAGACTCATGTTCGATCCCTGGATCAGGAAGATCCCCTGGAGTAGGAAATTGTCAACCTACTCCAGTGTTCTTGGAAATACCATGGACAGAGGAGCCTAGCAGGCTGCTGTTCATGGGACTGCAAGAGTCTGACTCAACTTGGTGGCTAAACCACCACAATCACAGGACTGTTTACCGGGCTGCCTTGGTGGCTCAGTGGTAAGGAATCCGCGTGTCAGTGCAGGAGACACGGTCAATCCCTGACCAGGAAGGTCCTGCATGCCACAGAACAGCTAAGCTTGTGTGCCACAACTCCTAAGCCTGTGCTCCAGAGCTTGGGAACCACAACTGCTGAGCCCACATGCCACAGCTGCTGAAGCCCATGCACCCTATAGGTCATGCTCCACAGCAGGAGAAGCTGCCCCAATTAGAACCAAGAACTGCAGCTGGAGAATAGCCTCTGCTTGCACAACTAGAGAGGAGCCTCTGCGAGGGCAACTGGAGAGAAGCCTGCACAGCAACAAAGACCCAGCACAAACAACAATAAAAATAAACAAATTTTTTACCAAATTTTTATTAATTTTTCCAAAAATAAAGTGTTTGCCAAAGGATAAGAAATAACTTTGTTCATATCATAATTATCTAGGATTTTTTTTAGAGGTCATAGAATGTTATTTTATATTGTGTAATGCTATAAGAACTTTTATTGTATTTTTTTTTTGTCTTTTAATATGTATTGTATAAATCAGGTGCTGCTTTGATTTCAAATCAGGTATTGATTTGACTTTTCCATAATAGTTGATATATTATTTATTAACATGTAACTCTTCAGTAACAAATAGTATGGTATAGTTCATTTTGTTACTATGTAATTGCCACCTCAAAAATTAAATGATTTTAATTTACGCCTCATTTTAAAATTATTCCAGTATATAGACATAAAAGCATTAGGGTTTTTTTTGTTATTGTGAACATAATGAGTAGTATAGCTTACGTTTAGCTTAATTTTTTTGTTTCAGAATATTTGAAAGTTCGATCCCATGATCCAGAAGAAGCTATTCGTCATGATGTCATTGTCACCATAATAACTGCTGCCAAAAGAGACCTTGCCCTAGTGAATGATCAGCTCCTCGGCTTTGTGAGAGAAAGAACACTGGACAAACGGGTAAGGCCTGAGGAATTTTATTCTTTCTTAATTCACTCTGTTTACATTGTTAGCAAAATACAATAGCAATCATTTCCTATTTAAAGTTATCTTGAAAGTCAATATAATAACCAAATATAAAGAGCTCAGAATTTATATATTTCTGGCAAACTTTTCATTGTTTTTACAAACGAATACATTGGATTCTATAGCTTTTCGTATCTTCAGTATGGGTTTTTTAGCTCACCTTTACAAAACGAGCAGCAAAATTAAAGTTTTGTTTTACCTTTTCACTTACATGATGAGTTTCAGAAGAATAGTGATCATCACCATTTGGTTCCTTAGTAGTTAGCATTTGCAGAAGTACCTATCTTGGAGTATCATACTTCCTGTAAAAGTGGTGTTTCCATATTGCTATGCTAAGCTTAGAGTCATTACTGTTTAGTCATTACTCTTTGTGTAATTCCTGTATGTGGATGCAATTTAAAATGTGGGTTGATAAAAGTAGTACTAAGAACAGTAATAGTTGCTAAGAAATAGTGTCAACCATAAGAGACATATAGGCAAGGCAGGCTGATAAAACATGTTGCTTATTAACATCTTTAACAAAGGTTGCCTTTAAAAGTGTGCTATTTTGTTTGAAGCACAGTTTTAAAAATCTCCTACCATCCTGAAACTAATGCAGTTTTAGCTATAATTTCAAGATAGAAAATCAGTATCTTGCTTTAGAAATATATAGCAAGATGCATTCTTTAAATTGTTGTGAAATAGTCATAGGAGGCAAAGATATATAAACACCATTTAACTTGTTGACGTGTGTCATTAATTCTCCATCTGAAGAGTTTTTTCCCCTTGGCATTAATTTAAATGAAATAACACTCTCTATTGCTTAGTTGTTAATTACCACCTCCCCAGCCCCCAAACCAGATTTCAAGTATTGCCATTTTTATTACTTCTTCCTTTTAGAGACATTTCACTTCTACTTCTGTCAGTGTCTGTTTATAATTTCAGGATGAGCTGAGTAAACGATTCTTGCTAACTGAGACTGTTTGATATGGTCTTAATAACGCCTACTGGACGTTTTAGGAACTGTTATTTTTGTGTAATGAATTAAATAACCTAGAGTATAGCCTTTCTAAATTTTGTTTTCTCTAAAAAGTGGGGATGAATTAAAATCTTACGTTCACTGCTTACATTCTCTGGTTTCATGTTAGAAATGTTGAAAGGCATCTTTTACTTGCTATATGGGAACAGTTTCATTTCACCTAAGTAATCTAAAATTGAGAAAAGTATACCAAAAAAATTTCAAGAAAGTATTAAATAAACCGAAGATAAGTATACTCTGATTTATTAGAGATAAGTACCTTGTGGTTATTATTATATTGTTCTTTTGTCTTTCTGACTCTAGATTTTTATAATCTCCTTTTCTGTCCACCCTCCTCTGATCACCTTTCTTCCCTCCTCTTAAACCCCTCCAATCTCTTTAACTCCCAGAGTCTTTCATGGATTAGGGTATGACTAGGTAATTGATTTGCCCTTTTGATTACAAAGTAATAAAATTCACTTAAGACTATCACTAAGGTGCTTTCCAACTTTATAATTCTAAGATTTTGATACCATATTTAGCTCTTTTTTCTTTTTAATTGGAGGATAATTGCTTTGCAATATTATTTTGGTTTCTGCCATACATCAACATGCATCAGCCGTAGGTATACATATGTCTCTTCCCTCTTGAACCTCTCTCCAACCTCCCACCCCAATTTTGCTCTTCTTATTCTGAGTTACTATCAAAAGGGATATAACTAGGATAGAATATTCCAGATGATTCAGCTTTTGTTTGTAAACTGAATTGTATACTTTCTCTTATTTTTTAATCACTCCTAAAACTTGGCCAAATTATTTTTTAGACAGAATCAAATAAGATTTTTTGTAAGATTTATTGTTGCTTGGCTTTGAAGAAAATGGTAGGTGATCTAGTAATATTTGCACTGGATAATTTGGAAACTAGTCTGATTTCTACACAGAAACATAATCAAAATTGTTGTTTAAGTGATTGTCTTTTATGAAAATAAGTATTATACTAATCTATGCACACCGAAATCTGTGCAACCAATTGGAAGAAATAATAATTTTTGCCAGTTATTATACTAAAATTTGGTATCTAGCTCATCTAATAAATTTTGTATTTTCTAGTGGCGAGTAAGAAAAGAAGCTATGATGGGTCTGGCTCAGCTTTATAAGAAATACTGTCTTCATGGTGAAGCAGGAAAGGAAGCTGCAGAGAAAGTCAGCTGGATAAAGGACAAACTTTTGCATATATATTATCAGAATAGCATTGATGACAAGTGAGTTCCATATATTGGTAAAATGGATGAATATAAAAGTTTTTAATTTTTTAATATGGTTTCTGTTTGATTTTTTTCATAATACTTAGTTTCTAAGTTCAGAAATCACTTTCTGCATGTTTAGACATATCATGTTTAAATAAGACTATAGCCAGAATTATCAGCATAATAATTGTTTTTTTGAGGCATAATTGACATACAGCATCTTTCAAGTATATAAGCATAATGATTCTATATTTGTGTATATTGCCAATGATCACCTAGTAAGTCTAACTTCCATCCCATATATAGAAAATTCTTTTCTTGAGATGAGAACTTAATGTTGTTTTCCTTTTCTGAATGTTACTCATAATTCTCTATTGGATTATAGTAATAATTTTGGTTTTTTTTGCAAAATACTTCACAGTGTTTTATTGAGTTAGACTGACTACTTTGACATTATTGATTATGAATTTCATTGGCTAATGAAGAATCCTTATATTTAATAAGGATTAAATAAGAATAATTTTATAATTACAATCCTTATAATAAGAATCCTTATTCTAGTGATGCTGAATAATAAATATAAGCTTAGCAAGAAGGATATTTAAATATGGTAAGGAATTTAGAATGTGCAGTGAAGACAGATCTGCATGAGAGAAGCTGATTTTCAGAATGATGACGGAAGATCACCTTGATTTTACAAAATGACAGCATGGGAAAGGAGCCAGGCTGTAATCAGAGGAAATTGATACATTTTTTGAAAATTAGTAATTCTTGATCGTAGCTTCATTTGTAATGTTAAATAATTTCTGATAGCTCCAGACTGATGATGACTAACAGGGGGAACAGGCTTAGCATCCTGTACTTAGGAATAATATATAACCCTTTTAGAACAGATGTTTCAGGCTGACAAAGTGTAACGCCACAAGTAACAACTGTAGCTCTAAATTTAAAAATAACTATACTTGCAAGGAAAAACATTGATCAAATACTGATCTTTTCCATTTATTTGCACACATCAGTATCACCATTGGTATGGTATCTGCATGTGAAGTGAAGTCACTCAGTTGTGTCCGATACTCAGTTGTGTCCAACTCTTTGCGACCCCATGGACTGTAGCCTACCAGGCTCCTCTGTCCATGTGATTTTCCAGGCAATAGTCCTGGAGTGGCTTGCCATTTTCTTCTCCAGGGGATCTTCCCAACCCAGGGATTGAACCCAGGTCTCCCACATTGTAGACAGACACTTTACCGTCTTGAGCCACCAGGGAAGTCTGAGGTGGTTAAAATATAAAATGGCTTTTGCTTCTGAAAAACAATAATTTTGTTACTTGGGTTTTTTTTCTCTTTGTTTGTTTGCTTCATAGACTATTGGTAGAGAAAATCTTTGCTCAGTATCTTGTCCCCCACAACCTGGAAACAGAAGAGAGAATGAAATGCTTGTATTATTTATATGCTAGTTTGGATCCAAATGCTGTCAAGTAAGTTACTTTTTAAATGATTCTTGAATACTTTATACAATTATTTATTTAATAATTTCTAATTAACTGCTGTTGATAGGGTTGCTGCTTCTTCTAGTTGAATCAAGAACCTCAGATAAATATTTATAGAGAAAATTTTTATCATGTAAATTCAAGTAAGTTAAAAGCAAAAATATTCCTATATGCATAGGTATATTTGGCAACTGAGCAATATGGTTTCAGGAATTTAGAGAAGTCCCCATGTCAAAATTGTCTTTTGTGCACTTGAGCCACCAGGGAAGTCTGAGGTGGTTAAAATATAAAATGGCTTTTGCTTCTGAAAAACAATAATTTTGTTACTTGGGTTTTTTTTCTCTTTGTTTGTTTGCTTCATAGACTATTGGTAGAGAAAATCTTTGCTCAGTATCTTGTCCCCCACAACCTGGAAACAGAAGAGAGAATGAAATGCTTGTATTATTTATATGCTAGTTTGGATCCAAATGCTGTCAAGTAAGTTACTTTTTAAATGATTCTTGAATACTTTATACAATTATTTATTTAATAATTTCTAATTAACTGCTGTTGATAGGGTTGCTGCTTCTTCTAGTTGAATCAAGAACCTCAGATAAATATTTATAGAGAAAATTTTTATCATGTAAATTCAAGTAAGTTAAAAGCAAAAATATTCCTATATGCATAGGTATATTTGGCAACTGAGCAATATGGTTTCAGGAATTTAGAGAAGTCCCCATGTCAAAATTGTCTTTTGTGCACCTGTTGACTGGGATCTAAATCACATTATTGGAGGTTTACCATACTAAGCCTAAGAAATAAGAACTGGTTCTTTGTCAGGAGAACATGTCCAAATCATTTCTCTGTAGAATAATTGTATGATTGATTGTCGAAACAGGTATTTTTGAGATTGAAAGAAAGCACTATTAATTTGTTCAGACAGCCACCATAAACCTTAACTATCCCAGGCCACTTAGAATCTGTGGGCATTCCACTTTAATAAAGCTTTTTATAAAGTAAGTAACTCCTCTCATTGAGAATTCTGATTCTCCTGAATAAGAACCTCAGCTATTACATTTACATATATATTTATATATATATATATATATATCCTTTAATTTCATATAATTTCAAATTAACAGAAAAGTTTCAAAAATAATAACAAAACTTTTTAAATCCCATTTAGTGATATTCCTAATTTTTTACCATTTGCTTTATCATTTGTGCGTACTTTACATACATATTTTCTTCTGATCCATAGATAGTAATTTGCAGACACTGGATTCCTTTACATCTAATACATAGGTATTCCTTAATTACAAGGATATTCTTTTATATAAGTAGAGTGCTTTCATGAGAGTCAGGAGGTTTAATATTGATAAAATATTGTATAATCCAATGTGTATTCAAATTTCCTCAGTTGTCCAAATAATGTCCTTTATGGATTTTTGTTCCCTTTCTAGGATTACATGTTACGTGTTTAATTATCATGTCTCTAGTCTTTTTAAATTTGGAACCATTTCTCAGTTTGTCTTTGTCTTTTATAACTTCGACAGTTTTCAGAACAGTGTTGCATAGGTCAGTTATTTTATAGAATGTTCTCTCGGTTCGGGTTCATTCAGTGTTTCCTCATTATTGGATTGAGGTTATGTGTTTTCAGCAGAAAGTCCACAGAGTAACATACCCTATTAGAAGACATAAGCCATCATTTTAAGGATTTGCAAGTAGTTCATAACGTTCACTGTAGATAGTAAATTCCAGGCCAGGGGTCTTGATCTCTGTTTACATTTGGCAAAGAGTACTCAGAAATAAACTAATTTTGAGCACCTGAAATTACAGAGTGGGTTTGTAAGAGAAGAAAATCTGCTATCACGGAAAGAAAAGAATCTAGAGTAAAGAAACTCAATTTAAATTTGGCATGTTTTGAATCCACATCATTTCTAAGAAATTCATTTTTGAAGTCGTCTGCACTATTTCCTGCATACCTCCTTAGCCTGGCCTTTCATGATCTGATCCTTTTCTATAGTACTTTCCAGCTTCCTTATGCTCCCCCCTCACGTTCTGTGCTCCAAGCCTATATTTTTTTTTCACGTCCCTGTGTGTGCCATGTACTTTAGTGACATTTTTCTGTTTGTAGCAGAACTTTCTGGCTACCTCCTTCAGTTTACCTGGCAAGATCCTATTCATCCTTGAAAACTTCTCAAATATGTTCTCTCATAAGAAGCCTTATGTTTACTATTTTAAACCAAACTATCTTAATCCTAATAAGTAAATTTTCTGAAGCTTTAAATTTTAGGTAGATGTAGAAGAATGATGTATCTACACCATGCAGTGAGAAAAGTAGTAAAGTTGAATAATTACCATTATTATTATATTATGTATATTTTTCATATTTATAACTTTATTTACAGAGCTCTCAATGAAATGTGGAAGTGTCAGAACATGCTTAGAAGTCATGTACGAGAACTGTTGGATTTGCACAAGCAGCCTACAGTAGGTTCATGATTTGTTTAAATTCACAGTTTTAGTCATTGTTAATTTTTCTGTATAATGAAGCAAGCAAAAGTATCTCAGCTGTTTTATTTTCCAAATGTCAGTTAGTTTCTGTGGTTATCCAAGATAAGTTTGCATTTCACATGAATATAAAAAAAATCTTATGTTTCACCATGAGCACAGAAATGGTGTTTTCTAGTATTTCAAGTATTTTGACACTAAGAATTTATAGTTTATCAGTTTTCAAATAATTAGAATTAAACCTCAATATAAAATTATATTAGAAGTCAAAGTTTTTTTCCTCTTTGACTTTTGGTCTGTCATTGTAGCATCAGTATCAAATCAGGTCTCAATCCTTTGAATATTCCAAAGTCAAATTAACAAAGAAATGCTGCCCAGCATTTTCTGAAGGCTGAAAAAAGAAACATAAATCTCTTAAAAATGCTTCTAAACATATTTGCTAGAGTAGGTGTACTTAGCCAGGGAACCATGCACAGAGACCCCCTCAGTGGCCATTGGATGCCTAATGCAAGTATTGTCTTTTTTTTTTTTTTTGATAAATGACCATACAGTCTCTCGAATTGCTTAACTTTGCCTCTGTGGTGCAGAAACCGTCACAGATAGTTCGTAAATGAATGGGCATGATTGTGATCCAACAAAACTTTAACAGAAGCAGTAAGTCCATGGGATCATACAGATTCATTAATAAAATAGTACTCTTGTAATGGAGGAAAGGACAGTAGGAAGAAAGGTGATACATTAATTAATGGGCCACAGAATAGCTAGTAGAACTATTCAGAAAGAAATTTTTTTCTACTTTACTCATTTTTAGTTAATTTTATTTGGTGTATATTTTCACAGTAATTTTGATATAATTGTTTTCATTATTTTCTGTTCTGTTTTCTGACAAGATAATTTCCCTATGAAAGTTATATAACTTTCAAAGTTTTTAAAATCCTTCCTGCTGGCATATCCTTTTCTCCTGTTTGTGCTAGTTTAGTAGTTGTTACTCCATGGTTGTTTGCTGTCTACATAGGCTGTAGATATGGTAAGCCATTTCCTACTGTGTATTTTATGATGGATTTTTTTAGCTTAAGAAAGTGTACAATACTGAGTGTAGGTTTTCTTAATGAAATTTTGTTAGCACGTATGACATCTTTTGTTTCTATTTTAAATTTCAGTCAGAAGCTAACTGTTCTGCTATGTTTGGAAAACTGATGACCATAGCAAGTGAGTATATGTATTCACTCGTAGGCATATAGCAGACATCAAATAATTTACCCAGTGGAACTATCAGTTTAACACTTACTTAGGAAGAAAAAATAATCCTTAATAATTGTATTTCTAAGACCCATATAGTCTTATCTTTTGGTAAGACAACAGTATTTTTTAAGACAGCTTGGTTTTTAATTTAGTATTTTTTCTTTTGCAATATTGATTCTCTTTTAATCTTCTAGAGAATTTGCCTGATCCTGGGAAAGCACAAGATTTTGTGAAGAAATTTAACCAAGTTCTTGGTGATGATGAGAAACTGCGGTCTCAGTTGGAGTTGTTAATCAGTCCAACCTGTTCGTGCAAACAGGCAGATGTTTGTGTGGTTAGTAAATTATACTTTTGTATTTGTTTTTCTAGCTTTGCTTATAAAAACTTAGATTTCATTAAAATCTGCTTTACATAAATTATTTTATTTGTGTGAATGTAACAATATTGTGAGCTCTGAGTCACCTAGGAGTATATCTGTGGTCAACTGAGATCTCTTTGAAGTGAAGTGAAGTGAAGTCGCTCAGTCGTGTCCGACTCTCTGCGACCCATGGGCTGTGGCCTGCCAGGCTCCTCTGTCCATGGGATTCTCCAGGCAAGAGTACTGGAGTGGGGTGCCATTTCCTTCTCCAGGGGATCTTCCCGACCCAGGGATTGAACCTGGGTCTCCCGCATTGCGGGCAGACGCTTTAACCTCTGAGCCACCAGGGAGCCCTTAGATCTCTTTACCTGTCAAAATTCCAGGAAAAACACTAGAGAAGTAAGCCAGGGAGATTGGTCCTAGGAATTGAGCAAGATAAAATGCTTTGTATTTAGCAGACATTTATTAGATAAATAAGAATTTTCTAGTGTGTGTATGTATTCCCCCATGTATCAGCACAGGAAAAACCCTTGTCAGTATATCAGCAATAGTTAAGTTGCCATATACACATTTATAAACAAAGTAATTCCTGTTTAGGCTTTTGTCTTCATTCTATTTTTAGACTATTTTTATAGAAAACCAATTGTTGACAATACCCAAGAAAAAATTCATTCATTTATTTACTATTTTATGAAACAGTTTCTAATTTCATCTTTACCATTTACTACTGGTGTGACCTTTAGCAAGTTGTTTAGTATTTTTGAGACTCATTTTTTTCATCTCTAAATGTTAGCAACCTCACAGGATTGTTAAGAGGATATAGATAGATATGGATATAGGTATGCTACCTAATATTAATAAATTTCTATTTCACATATATGACAGTATTACACATAAATAACACAATACAGTATTACACATATATGACAAACACTATGCTTGTACAGATGAATAAGAGAAAGAAAATCATTTGTTATTTATGTCTAACTTTGCTCTAAAAAGATAATTATTTAAATATGTGATTAGGGATAAGGACTATAAACAGATGTATATACAAAGTTATTTGGGAGCATGGAATATGTTTTTTTTTTTCTCCTCAATCTAGTAGGCATATAGGGTCTTTAAGTGTATCTTAAAAGAGTAGTAATTAGGAAGAGGTGGGAGGAAGCCAGTTTAGGGAAGAGAGCAATGGATTCTTCCATTGTACCTAGGGATGTGAATGTCACAAGTGCCCAAAATAACCTTGTCTTTGCACTTCTGAACAGGATGGTTTGCTGAGAACATTTAAAAGTTTCATTTACTTCTTTGGTATTTAGAATTCCAGTTCCAGAATACTGTGTTCTGCTGGGTATCTACTAATATAATTGGATTCTAGAATGAAATGGCTTGAAAACTACCATAGAGATAATTGGTTTAACCACTTCGTTTTACAGATAAAGATTATGTTTTAAAGAGGTGAAGTTTCTCATCCAATGTTTCACAGCTAGAGACTGAGCTTCAGGTAGAGTCCAGGTCTTAATAGACCCATGACAGTGTTCTTTCTATATATTTCATCGTTTGCAAGAACCCATACAAACTGAATACCACTCAAGAAATACAAATCTTAAGAATGAGTAATCAAGTGGCACTTTTTGGTCTGAGAAAAATAGGACTTGAGTTTGAAAAGTGATAGTAACGTGATTCCTGCTACTTGTCAGAACAGATAGATCTAAGAGCTTCCAAATCCAGAAAGTATATGCAAAACAGATGTAAGGAAAACATCTCAGGGTGAATAGATGGTAGGAAGCAGGAGAATAGAGATGTGGAAAGTCTTTTTTTTTTGAACGTGTAAAGGAAACTGTTTATTTGTTGCTGCCTACTTGCCACATACTAATTTGGCTTCTTGCTTATCCCCAGTATAAGCTTACACTTATGATTATGACAGATACACTTTTTAAAAAATAATTGTTATGAGAGATTACCTAAATATTACATCCATAAAATGTAGTTTGAAGAATTACTTAAATATATTATTTATATACATTGGTATATTTTATATAGTGCTGTCACTGTGCTTAAATGTGATTTACTCTTTTTCCTGTTAGCATTTTCCTTTATTTTTCCTGTACTTATATGTAATACCATAATTCTTTTCTAATGCCTAGTTCTTCCATTTTTTAATACTGACTATATAGTTTGCCTAGCAATTTTCCAGTGGCATAGTTGTTGTTAAACAATCACTGACTTTATCTTATGTTAAAGCAAGTAAATTTTATACCAAGTGGGAGAAAATCCCCTCTTTAGGAAGACTTGCACAAAGTAAGTCTGATTTCAAAAGATAATACAAAATTAATTTAAAATGTGTATCTGTAGTATAGAGCAAAATGTATAAGGACCTAAGCACTGACTAAAATATTTATTTTCGCAAATGCTGAAATTTTGCTGAGTTAATTACTACTTGCAAAATAAATCAAGCACTTCCTAGTGACTAATAAATTTTCTTCTGAATCTCAGTCGTTTGGATTTTTATACTCTAATAGCAAACATGGATGCTATCTAATTTAATATGACCTTCATAATTAATTTGTGTCAATGTGTCACTGAGGGACTTCCCAGGTGATCCAGTGGCTAAGACTCCTTGCTGCCAATGCAGGGAGACCCAGGTTCATTACCTAGTTAGGGAACTAGATCCCAAATGTTGCAACTAAGACCCAGCAAAGCCAAATTAATTAATTATTTTTTTTTAAAGTCACTGAAAGTACAACAGAAATTTGTTTCCTTTATCCCCTTGGACACATTGCCTTAAAATTTTTTTTTTTTTTCATGAAAAAACTAATAAATAGAGTGACTATTATTTGTTACATTGCTTTATAGTTTGGAAAGCACTTTTAATGTGCTTTATCTTCTCAACTAACATTTCCACTTATTCATCAGAGATAATCAATGAAAAGCCTTGTTATTAATGTAAATTTCTTTCTCTAGTACCCAACACATTATAAATTTAACCTTGTCTTTGGATGATTCAGTCTCTCACAATCATTAAGTCCGTATATTCTTTAGAAACTTTCAGCAATAATGTCTTCTTTTGCAGGAGCTCTTTGATATAATGTCACCATTTTTGAACTCAACTATGATCTTCCAGAACTGAAAAACTTTATACACTTAAAAGTCTTCTCGTCTTTAAAAAAAAAATTGTTGACCGAAAGAAAAGTTTTTTTCATACTATGAAGTAAACCATTGCAGCATGCCTATGACAGTGTAAATTGTCTTAATTTTTTCAAAAGTAGACACTAAAGGGACTTCTCTAGTGGTCCAGAGGTTGAGACTCCACACTCCCAATGCAGAGGCCCAGGTTTGATCCCTGGTCAGGGAACTAGATCCCGCGTGCTACAACTAAGACCTGGTACAGCCATTAAATAAATAAATGCATGTCAGTTGTAAAAATATACAGCATTTAAGATTGTCTACTATGTAGTAATTTCATGGGAGAAATATGAGACAAAAGGCATAAATCATACCAATCTAGATTTTCTAGTGCTTGCCTAATGAGTATATCATTTTAGTCAGGGTATAAAGCAGAGAAAGTTTTTTTTCTTTTTTTACATCTGATGGTATTGAATCCTTAAATGCTTTTGATGCCTAGGATCATTTTTATTTTGAAAAACATGAAAGGATGATACTTACAGTGAAACTCTTTTCCCTCCTATAGAGAGAAATAGCCCGGAAACTTGCCAATCCTAAGCAGCCAACAAATCCTTTTCTAGAGATGGTCAAGTTTCTGTTGGAAAGAATTGCACCTGTGCACATTGATTCAGAAGCCATCAGGTAAACTAGAAATTATATTCATTCATATATAAAATATAATATGAAACTACAGTGTTGTAAGTTTAAAATTCTGGGTCCCCAACGAGACCTAAAAAGATATACAGGGAACCTATGTCATGTATCATTCATTCAAGTTGAAAGAAAGACAGGCTGCTTTTCTGATCGTTGGTTTGTTTCATTACTTTTTATTTACTTTAAAAAAAATTTTTTTTTAAGAAATCTTGTGTTTATTTTTAGCTTGTATGTTCTCATTAAAGAAAATCTAGAACATAAGAAAATCTGTAGCTATCATCAGCCTTTGGTTTTCTTAACCCTTCACTTGAGATATGTGAAAAATGGAATAGCATTATGAAAGGAGCACAAGATTGCTATTAGACTAATCTGCTTTCAGAACACATCTGTGCTACCAGTTTTGGCTCTAATTTAGTTTTTATTTTTAACTTCAATATGGGTATAACATCTTGTGGATGACTTGTGAAAATTGGTAATAATATGTAAAAAATAAGCAGACTAGCATCACAAACATTGACATCTATTGTCTTTGATTAATTGCATAATTTCATACATTTCACTTATTTCTAATGATTTTCAATTATAAACTTCTGAGAATAATTTTACCTTGTACTAATCATTTTTCCAGCTCATCAGTTATAAATCTTTCCATTTTGGGTTACTAACTAGCATTTATTGATTCTCTTTTCTTTGAATTAGGAGACCTGGTTCTAGCCATTACTAGTACGTGACTCACTGTTTGGTTGTATTAAAATGCCAATCGTATTAGTTTGCTAGTGCTGCCATGGCAAGGCTTAAACAACAGAAATTTGTATTCTCACGTTCTGGAGAGTAGCAGTCCAAGATCAAGTTTGATTTCTCCTAGAGCCTCTCCATGGCATGTAGATAACCTCCTGTTTGGTCTCCTCAAGCGTCTGTGTCCTGACCTCCTCTTCACATAAGAAAACAGCCACTTGGGATTATGGCCCACCCATCTGACCTCAGTTTACCTTAATTATCTCATTAAATAATTAAAATCTCATCTGTTTCCAAGTAGTCACATTCTGAGATGTCCTGGAGGTTAGGGCTTCGACATGAATTTAGGGTATTCAATCTGTAATGGTGATGTTTGTTTTTTAACTAAGATCTTATCCTTTAATCTTATTAGCAAATAAGAAAGCTAAGGTTCTGAGAAAAACATGGTGATTTTTTACAGCTGGGCTGGTGCTGGGAGGGACTGGGGGCAGGAGGAGAAGGGGACGACAGAGGATGAGATGGCTGGATGGCATCACTGACTCAATGGACATGAGTCTGAGTGAACTCTGGGAGTTGGTGATGGACAGGGAGGCCTTGGCGTGCTGCGATTCTTGGGGTTGCAAAGAGTCAGACACAACTGAGCGACTGAACTGAAGTGAATAGCAAAAGGTATTTTGCTATTAATTTTTAATAGAGATACCCCATATCCAAGGGCAAAGGAGCAGCCCCAGCAAGATGGTAGGAGGGGTGAATTCGCATTTAGAATCAAACCCCATTCCTGCCAGAGACGCTCAGAGGGCTCAAACAAACCTTGTGTGTACCAGGACTCAGGGCCCTCACAGAGACTGACACAGAACTGTGTTTGAGTGTTTTCTATGGAGGTACAGGTCAGCAGTGGACTGCCACAGAGACAGAGGCTCTGGGTGCAGCAGACTTGCATATGGCATAAGCCCTCNCTCCCACTTTGGCTTGGTTTGAGCTCCTGGTGATGGCATCCCCCCATGCACACAAGAGAGGATTGGTGTCAGTAACTCAGGCGAAAAGGCACTGGCACCTTGTGATGTCATCACCAGTAATCAAGAGACCCACGGGGGTGGGGAGAGAATATTGGTGATGCTACCACAGATTGAAGATCATGGTCCCTGACATACAAGGATCCCCGGGGGGCAGGGAGATGATTAAGTCAATGGGAAACAGGCAAAGACTAGGAACAGGCAATGGTTGACAACAGTTAACAAAATAAAGAGAGGCACCTCAACAAAGAGGCGATTTTTCTACCCAACGGTTTAGCAAAATTCTAGAACCTGATGCCAAGAGTGCTACAGGGCACAGGGAATCAGACTCCGACAGGTATTGCTGGTGGGAGTATGGACTGCCAGCACCCTGGGGAGAGCAACCGAGCTGCATGGAGTCAAGTTTAAAATCCACTGTCTCATCAGGTGAACCTAGGAATGAAAGCACTGACTCTTTTGAGTCTCTCTTATGGCAGCGGCCACCCTTTTGGCACAGGGACTGGTTTCATGGAAGACAGTTTTCCCACAGACAGGGGAGGTGTGGGGTGACTCTGGGATGATTCAAGTGCATGACATTTATTGTGCCCTTTACTTCTAGTATTATTACATCTGCTCCACCTCAGATCACCAGGTATTAGATCCTGGAGTTTGGGTACCTCTGTCTTACCCGGGTATCTTCATATGCCACTTGTTCATTCATTCAGCACATTTTTTCACTGAGTGCTCAGTGTGGTTGGGTTCTGGTGACATAAGAGCAAACCAGACAAAAAGGTTTTGCCCTCACGGACCCGACGTTCCACGGTCAAGTACACCTTGAAAGGACATGGCTGCTGCCTTTCGAATGAATAAGAAATACTCAGGCCCCTCTCCACTGGGGGTGGATGATGCATCAGCTGAACTGTGGGAGGTTGCAAGGTTGTTAAAAAGATGGAGACAGTGTACAAGTACCGAGGTGGAGGGATGCCCACGACACCTCATTAGGGAGAGGGAGCAAGAGACAGGGCCACAGACGGGCGGCCAGGTAAGCCCTGGAGGAACAAAGGGCAGGCGCTGGGAGGATGCGCACCAAACACCGAGCCTGGGTGTGAGCTAAGCCCCTTCAGGCACGCCTGACTCTGTGTGGTCCCACGGACTACAGCCCACCAGGCTCCTCTGTCCACGGGATTCTCCAGGCAGGAATACTGGAGTGGGTTGCTGTGCCCTCCTCCAGGGGATCTTTCTGACCCAGGGATCGAATCCGCGTCTCTTACGTCTAACCTGCATTGGCAGGTGGGTCCTTTGCCACCAGTTAATTGGGGTCATACCTGTGGTTTAATGGTTTCCAGGCCACAGAAAAAAATTGTCCGCAGTGTAAAATGCCGATAAAGTATAAAAATAACAGCTGCGTGGCACTATGGCTGATGGACAGACAACTTCACGAGAGTCTCAAATTTTGGCCTCCCCATGAGGGGTTCCTCCTGGAAAAGCGTATGGAGGGGCAAGGCCCCCAGACCTCCTCATGGACGCACCTTGCCTAGAGAAGGGGCCTCTTCCAAAGACCCCTGGAAGCTGGTTATTTGGGATGTGGGTACCTTCACTACAGAGGCTTCAGAGTAATGGTACCTGGGTCCTGGCAGATCACAGAGCACCCTCCTCAGAACCCATGTGGTGTGAAGTGTGGTCCCACCTGCTGAGCTCGTGGCGGGGAGGGACCTCCAAGGTAGCACCAGCAGTCTTGGTCCTCACACGGACAGGCTGGGCAGGGTGACTCCATCTTCCCTGGTTCCCCCCAACCTAACTCTGGGAGACGGAGCTCCAGGAGCGGGGGCTCACTGAAACCCCCGGAAGGTGCATGGAGCTGACTGTGAGCCAGCTGTGGCATGCTCCGGGCCAAGTGTTGGCCCCACCCAGGGGAGGAGTGAGGGGCTGGGGTCTGGGTAACCAAGTGAGAGGCTGGAGAGCCACGGCGAGGTGACCATCACCACACCCCTCTCCTCCTCCCTCCACACCCCTCCCCCATAAGCAGCACTGACGCTGGGGCCGTGGGGACAGAGGGAGCCTGGTGCTTTCCCTCCCTCCCCCTCATCCCGGGTTCTCTTTTCTCCCCCTCCTCTGCGTCCACAAGACTGTCTCTCCTCCCTTCCTCCCCACCGGCCTGATGCGGGTGCAGGAGGTGGTGGTGAACCAGCAGAGCAGGTGAGGGAGGTGGGTGAGGGGGAGAGGCAGAGCCGTGCGTCCCAGCACACGCTGACCACAGCTGGGCCCTGCAAAATGACACTTGGCTCCTCCGTCCTTAATCCTCTTGATTCTCAATGGCAGGAATGTTCTCAGAACCAGTCACGGCGCTTCCACGATTGAATAAACTCCTGCCTCGGCCCGAAAATGAGTTGTAGCTTCATTATTTCTCCCTCAACAACAGGATCAACAGAAACCACTTTCCACTTGTCTTGAACTTGTATACGTCTTTTTCTGAAATGTAACTGTGTCTTTTCAAACACGTTTAGTGGGAGCCAGGATGGAATCCAGGAGGCATTTTCCCAGCTGGCGCACGTGGTCACATACGCCCCCCATGCAAGTGCTCAGCCATTTCACGCAGTGGACACCTCGCGCACCACAGCTTGGCTAACACTGGAACTAAGGGAGCGATTGTGCCACACGCGTGCTGTGCCCTCCTGGCTCTTTCCTCTCTCCACATGCCCTGCCCTGCGCCCCATCTTTCCCTGAACTATTTAAGCGCCCGTTTCTCTCCTTTGATGAGGGTCTTGAAGCATTAGTGGCAGAAACAGAAGGTGTTCTCAGGAGGCAACATGCCTGTCAGTGGGACACCATGGGACCCAGAATGTCCCCGGTCCAGCAAGGACCAGATGCTCGGTCCCTCTCAGCAGGATCTGAGCAAAGTTGGGACATGTCTACTTGTATTTGCTGGCTTTCAGGAATCGGGTGATTAGCTGTCAGCTTTCTTACCATTTCTGAAAGAAAGAGGAAGCTGCTCAGCCCACTATTTGATAAGAGCCCCTCAGACTTAGGTGAATATATGCCAGGTTATTTAAACTGCTAGTCTGAAACATTCGCTGATCATCAAGGCAAGAAGTATTTTGAAGAGAGAGTCAGAAGGTCATGAAATTTGGCTTGAAACGAGCTGAAAAGATTAGTATAAGAGACGGGGCAACTGGGACTCTGATTCCTGATTGGTATCCAGCTGATCACTGTCAAGAACTTGGAATTTGGAGAAAAGGCTGTGAAAACACCCCATGAGAGCATGAACTGGACAGAAGGCAGGTGAGGTGGATCATCTGGTGCCCCCAGGGAGCCCCTCTTGCAAGATGGTTCTTGAGTCTGAGGCTGGCGGGGGTGGGGTTGGGGGGCGGACAGGCACTGACCAGGCTGGCAAGGCCGAGGGGCTGCAGGGTCTTCAGAGATGGAGGAAGCTGGAGGGACACAACCTGATGTGACTAGCTCCTGAGAAGGAGCAAAATTCATTTAGCACTTTCCAAAAAGGGAAACCCTGTGTCTGGACATGACCTTCTGGTCACTGCTGGGCTAAGCCCCCGCCTGGGGTCACGGGTGGTTTCTTAGGTTTCCCACACTTTATATCTGTGATTCTGGCGTTGCGTGTTCGAATCACCTTTGTGGCTGTGGTTTAGTCACTCAGTCCTGGCTGACTCTTTGTGACCCCCTGGACTGTACCCCACCAGGCTCCTCTGTCCACGGGATTCTCCAAGCAAGAATACTCGAGTGGGTTGCCATTTCCTTCTCCAGGGGGTCTTTCCGACCCAGGGATTGAACCTGGGCCTCCTGCACTGTAGGTGGATTCTTGACCACTGAGCCACTGGGGAAGCCCTAGAATCACCTGGTGAGCTTTAAAAATAAATCCCTCACAAATCTGAATTTACTAGAGGAGCTATCCCACGTTGAAGGTCAGGAACGGTAGCAGTAAGGAGATATCCCTCGTCCAAGGTAAGGAGCAGTGGCTGTGCTTTGCTGGAGCAGCCGTGAAGAGATACCCACACCCAAGGCAAGAGAAACCCAAGTAAGATGGTAGGTGTTGCAAGAGGGCATCAGAGGGCAGACACACTGAAACCATACTCACAGAAACCTAGTCAATCTGATCACACCAGGACCACAGCCTTGTCTAACTCAATGAAACCAAGCCATGCTTGCAGGGCAACCCAAGACGGGCGGGTCATGGTGGAGAGGGCTGACAGAATGTGGTCCACTGGAGAAGGGAATGGCAAACCACTTCAGTATTCTTGCCTTGAGAACCCCATGAACAGTATGAAAAGGCAAAATGATAGGATACCAAAAGAGGAACTCCCCAGGTCGGGAGGTGGCCAATATGCTACTGGAGATCAGTGGAGAAATAACTCCAGAAAGAATGAAGGGATGGAGCCAAAGCAAAAACAATACCCAGTTGTGCATGTGACTGGTGATAGAAGCAAGATCCGATGCTGTAAAGAGCAATATTGCATAGGAACCTGGAATGTCAGGTCCATGAATCAAGGCAAATTGGAAGTGGTCAAACAAGAGATGCTTGAACAGTATGAAAAGGCAAAAAGATAGGACACTGAAAGATGAACTCCCCAGGTCGGTAGGTGCCCAGTGTGCTACTGGAGATCAGTGGAGAAATAACTCCAGGAAGAATGAAGAGATGGAGCCAAAACAAAACCAACACCCAGTTGTGGATGAGACTGGTGATGGAAGCAAGGTCCAGTGCTGTGAAAAGCAGTATTGCATAGGAACTTGAAATGTCAGGTCCATGAGTCAAGGCAAAGTGGCAGTGGTCAAACAGGAGATGGCAAGAGTAAACATTGACACTTTAGGAAACAGTGAACTAAAATGGACTGGAATGGGTGAATTTAACTCAGACGACCATTATATCTACTACTGTGGGCATAGTCAACAAAAGACTCCAAAATGCAGTCCTTGGATGCAATCTCAAAAAGGACAGAATGATCTTTCTTTTGTTTCCAAGGCAAACCGTTCAATATCACAGGAATCCAAGTCTACGCCACGAACAGTAATGCTGAAGAAGCTGAAATTGGACAGTTCTATACAAGACCTTCTAGAAGTAACACCCCCAAATATGTCCTTTTCATTATAGGGGACTGGAATGCAAAAGTAGAAAGTCAAGAAACACCTGGAGTAACAGGAACATTTGGCTTTGGAGTACAGAATGAAGCAGGGCAAAGGCTAATAGAGTTTTGCCAAGAGAATGCACTGCTCATAGCAAACACCCTCTTCCAACAACACAAGAGAAGACTCTGCACATGAACATCACCAGATGGTCAACACTGAAATCAGATTGATTATATTCTTTGCTGTCAAAGAAGGAAAAGCTCTATATAGTCAACAAAAACAAGACTGGGAGCTGACTGTGGCTCAGATCATGAACTTCTTATTGCCAAATTCAGACTTAAATTGAAGAAAGTGGGGAAAACCAGTAGACCATTCAGGTATGACCTAAATCAAATCCCTTATAATTATGCAGTGGAAATAAGAAATAAGGGACTAGATCTGATAGGCAGAGTGCCTGATGAACTATGGACTGAGGTTCGTGATGTTGTACAGGATAGAGGAATCAAGACCATCCCCAGGAAAAAGAATGCAAAAAAGCAAAATGGCTGTCTGAGGAGGCCTTACAAAATAGCTGTGAAGAGAAGTGAAGCGAAAAGCAAAGAAGAAAAGGAAAGATATACCCATTTGAATGCAGAGTTCCAAAGAATAGCAAGGAGAGATAAGAAAGCCTACCTTGGTGATCAATGCAAAGAAATAGAGGAGAACAATAGAATGGGAAAGACTAGAGATCTCAAGAAAGTTAGAAATACCAAGGGAACATTTCATGCAAAGATGGGCTCAATAAAGGACAGAAATGGTATGGACCTAACAGAAGCAGAAGATATTTTTAAGGGGTGGCAAGAATACACAGAAGAACTATACAAAAAAGATCTTCACAACCCAGATGATCACGATGGTATGGTCACTCACCTAGAGCCAGACATCCTGGAGTGCTTAGTCAAGTGGGCCTTAGGAAGCATCACTACTGACAAAGCTAGTGGAGGTGATGGAATTCCAGTTGAGTTATCTCAAATTGTGAAAGTGCTGCACACAATATGTCAGCAAATTTGGAAAACTCAATAGTGGCCACAGGATTGGAAAAGGTCAGTTTTCATTCCAGTCCGAAAGAAAGGCAATGCCAAAGAATGCTTGACTACCGCACAATTGAACTCATCTAACACACTAGTAAAGCTGAAGCTCCAGTACTTTGGCCACCTCATGCGAAGAGTTGATTCATTGGAAAAGACTCTGATGCTGGGAGGGACTGGGGGCAGGAGGAGAAGGCGACGACAGAGGATGAGATGGCTGGATGGCATCACTGACTCAATGGATGTGAGTTTGAGTGAACTCCGGGAGTTCGTGATGGATAGGGAGGCCTGGCCTGCTGTGATTCATGTGGTCGCAGAGAGTCGGACACGACTGAGCGACTGAACTGAACACATTAGTAAAATAATGCTCAAAATTCTCCAAGCCAGGCTTCAACAGTACATAGACCATGAGCTTCCAGATGTTCATGCTGGTTTTACAAAAGGCAGAGGAACCAGAGATCAAATTGCCAACATCTACTGGATCATTGATAAAGCAAGAGAATTCCAGAAAAAACATCTATTTCTGCTTTATTGACTATGCCAAAGCCTTTGACTATGTGGATCAGCACAAATTGTGGAAAATTCTGAAAGAGATGGGAATACCAGACCACCTGACCTGCCTCTTCAGAAATCTGTATGCAGGCATTTTCTTGTTTTTAATTGAATGATTTTAAATATTTCAATACCGTTAAAGGGTACTAAGTGGTATTTTACTGGTAGTCCAGTGGCTAAGACTCCAGGCAGGGGCCCTGGTTTTATCTCTAGTTGGGGAACTAAATCCTACATGCTGAAACTAAGAGTTTGTATGCCGCAACTGAAAGTTTGCATGCTGTAACTAAAGATCCCACATGCTACAGCTATTGATAAGACCCAGTATGGCAAAATAAATAAATAATTTTTTTAAGATATTAAAAGAAAAGAAGTTGAAGATAGGTTAAGGGGAATAGAAGTATGATGGAACACCATCAGTAAAAAAAAAAAAAAATAGACCAGTAAGAAGAAAATCTTCCCCTGTGGTGTTAAAAAATGATAGATACAAATTAAAGGAAGTTAGAAAATAGGATATGGAAAATTACAGTTTTCCCTAAAAGCGCCATTGTTCTCCTTTAGGTCAAAAGTTAGGTAGTCTACTCAGTGGAAGAATTTAAAAAGGAGACCTGAGTTAGAATGATATAGATTTATAGCAGTTGTTATAGGATAGGAAAGAAAGGGACACATGGAAGATTTCCCAAGTGGTTTTGAACATGCATTTGGATTGGTGATGATATTTTGCTTCATCATACTCTGTGAAGTATTTGGAGTGTGTATTATTTACCTGATTTACAAATCAGTAAAATTACTTTCACAAAAAGAAGAATTATAGTTCTGGCTTCAAGATTTGGATCTGCCTCATACAACTTTGTGACTTATAATGGTGATCCCACCCATACTGTAATGAAGCAAATTATACCCGCCTTATTGTACACTGTAGTTCCAGGATAGACCCTAAGACTCAGTTCATAATAGGTAGTCAGTAAATATGTATTAAATAAATGCATGCACTGACAATTAATGCATAGTTCTATCAAATATTTGTAGTTTTGTTTATAACTTCACATGTTTTATGGGATTTCCTTCTAATAGCTTAAATCAGAATATTTTTTTCAAAATGGAAAGAATTTTTTTTTAATATATAATTTCAACAGTGAAAAAGTTGGTTTAAAGCTCAACATTCAGAAAACTAAGATCATGGCATTCAGTCCCATCACTTCATGGCAAATAGATGGGAAAAGAGTGGAAACAGTGTCAGACTATTTTTCTGGGCTCCAAAATCACTGCAGATGGTGATTGCAGCCATGAAATTAAAAGATGCTTACTCCTTGGAAGGAAAGTTATGACCAACTTAGACAGCATATTAGAAAGCAGAGACGTTACTTTGTCAACAAAGTCCATCTAGTCAAGGCTATGGTTTTTCCAGTAATCATGTATGGATGTGAGAGTTGGACTATAAAGAAGCTGAGCACTGAGGAATTGGTACTTTGGAACTGTGGTGTTGGCGAAGACTCTTGAGAGTCCCTTGAACTGCAGGGAGATCCAACCAGTCCATCCTAAAAGAGACCAGTCCTGGGTGTTCATTGGAAGGACTGATGCTGAAGCTGAAACTCCAGTACTTTGGCCACCTGATGCGAAGAGCTGACTCATTTGAAAAAACCCTGATGCTGGGAAAGACTGAGAGCAGGAGGAGAAGGGGACAACAGAGGATGAGATGGCTGGATGGCATCACCAACTCGATGGACATGAGTTTATGTAAACTCGGGGATATTGACTAAAATTAAAAATGCTGTCTATACAGGGGCTTCCTGGCAGCTAAGAATCTGCCTGTCAGTGCAGGAGACGTGAGTTTGATCCCTATTCTGGGAAGATCCCGCATGCTGCAGAGCAGCTAAGCCCATATGACACACAACTATTGAGCCTGTGTTCTAGAGCCTAGGAAGTGTAGAATACTGTGCACTCATGCTCCAACTACTGAAACCCAGATGCCCTAGAGGTCATACTCTGCAACAAGAGAAACCACCACAATGAGAAGTCTGTGTACCACCACTAGAGAGTAACCCCGCACTCTGCAACTAGAGAAAAGTCTGAGCAGCGACAGAGTCACAGCATAACCAACAATCAAAAAATTTTTTCTAAAGCTGGCTGTACAAAGTGTTGATGTATATGTGGCTAACAGTGTGTTGGTGATGTTGAAAGCAGTTTGTTTTAGCATCAGATTATCTCAACATTGTCTTATCTCAGGAATCCCAATATTAGACATTTGCATATAAGAAAGGAAGATGTCATTATGTCTTTGGGTTTCCCTGGTGGCTCAACAGTGAAAGAATCTACCTGCAATGCAGAAAACACAGGTTTGATCCCTGGGACAGAAAGATCCCTTGGATAAGTATATGGCAACCCACTCCAGTAGTCATTCCTGGGAAATTCCACAACCAGAGGAGCCTAGCAGGCTACAGTTCTTGGGGTCACAGGGTCAGACATGACTTAGCAACTAAACCACCACCGCTACTTGTGTTTAAAGTGGAAATACCCATAAGTCCATCAGTTCGTAATTGGATAAAAATACTGCGCCAGAGAACTGATGCTTTTGAACTGTGGTGCTGGAGAAGACTCTGGAGGGTCCCTTGGACTGCAAGATCTAACCAGTCCATTCTGAAGGAGATCAGCCCTGGGTGTTCTTTGAAAGGAATGATGCTAAAGCTGAAACTCCAGTACTTTGGCCATCTCATGCGAAGCGTTGACTCATTGGAAAAGACTCTGATGCTGGGAGGGGTTAGGGGCAGGAGGAGAAGGGGACGACAGAGGATGAGATGGGTGAATGGCATCACTGACTCGATGGACGTGAGTCTGAGTGAACTCCGGGAGTTGGTGATGGACAGGGAGGCCTGACGTTCTGCGATTCATGGGGTCGCAGAGTCAGACAGAACTGAGCGACTGAACTGAACTGTGGTATAGCTATACAACGAAATACTTAACAGCAATAGAGAGGAAGTTCACTCAGTGGTTCACACTGATCCTGTGCAACAACATGGAGGAGTCTCAAAAGCATTATGTCACGTAGAGGTTGTCAGACATAAAATATATAAAATTTTATAAAAGGTAAAATTCTAGTGGCAGAAAGTTGATCAATTATTGCCAGAGTAGGAAAAGGGAATTAACCACAGAAGAAATGTAAGGTAGGTTTTTGTAGTGATGACAGTTGTTTTATGTATATATCGCTACAGTGATTCACCACTTTATTTATACCCACTAGCATGGCTATGATCAAAAAGTTGAGTTGGCAAGAATGTAGAAAAATTGGAACTTTCACGTTTTGCTAATGGGTGTAAAATGTTGGAGGTGCTTTGGAAAGCAGTTTGACAGTCCTCCAAAAGTTAAGCATGGAGGTACCATATGTGTGTGCGTGCGCTCAGTCATGTCCGACTCTTTGTGACCCCATGGAGTGTAGCCCACTCAAGTGGGTTGCTATTTCCTCCTCCAGAGGATCTTCCTAACCCAGGGAAAAATGAACCTTGAGAACTCCATTTATATGAAGTATTCAGAATAGACAAATATATATAGCAGCACAAAATAGATCAGAGGATGCTTAGGGCTGAAGGAGTTGGAGGTGAATAAGGAGTGACTCCTAATGGAAATTGTACACAGCTGAGCACACACACACCTAAGGGGAAGGGGTTTGTTTTGAGGTAGGATGAAAGCTAAGTTTGTTGAATATGTCCCTGTACTGGGACATCACTAATGAGGAAATGAAATCTCAAGGATGAAGATCATGTTTGTTTTAACTTAAAACAATATCTTGTTGACCAGGTAATTTCTAGTTTGTGGTGGTTAGTTGTATTTGAAAAACTAATAATGTTGAACATTAAATAGTTTTTAATTGTTGATTCTGTGTGTGTATATATAGAGAGAGCACAAGGCTTCTCATGAATTGCTTTCAATTTCTTTGCTCTAAATCTCTAGGAGTGCAATTAGTGATTCAGTAAATTAATTATGTGATTAATGCCTTTGCTCATTTATGTGTTTACTGTTTGCTTTTTGTTTTGAGTGAGTTCTCGTTTGTCCATTTAGCAACTGCCATCCTAACACTTTTCTTAAAATTACAAATGATCTCCATTTATGGATATGAATATTACAGTCAGTTCAGTTCAGTCACTCAGTTGTGTCCGACTCTTTGCGACCCCATGAATCGCAGCACACCAGGCCTCCCTGTCCATCACCAGCTCCCAGACTTCACTCAGACTCACGTCCATCGAGTCCGTGATGCCATCCAGCCATCTCATCCTCTGTCGTCCCCTTCTCCTCCTGCCCCCAATCCCTCCCAGCATCAAAGTCTTTTCCAATGAGTCACTGCTTCGCATGAGGTGGCCAAAGTACTGGAGTTTCAGCTTTAGCATCATTCCTTCCAAAGAAATCCCAGGGTTGATCTCCTTCAGAATGGACTGGTTGTATCTCCTTGCAGTCCAAGGGACTCTCAAGAGTCTTCTCCAATACCACAGTTCAAAAGCATCAATTCTTCGGCGCTCAGCTTTCTTCACAGTCCAACTCTCACATCCATACAGGAAAAACCATAGCCTTGACTAGACAGACCTTAGTCAGCAAAGTAATGTCTCTGCTTTTGAATATACTCTCTAGGTTGGTCATGACTTTTCTTCCAAAGAGTAAGTGTCTTTTAATTTCATGGCTGCAGTCACCATCTGCAGTGATTTTGGAGCCCCAAAGTCTGACACTGTTTCCACTGTTTCCCCATATTGCTTATACTTAAAAATACATATTTCTGGTACATTTGACAGTTTTGTTGCTTTTCATTAGAGTTACTCTTATACATGGATGGGGAGGATAAACTAAGCTCATTTGCCATGTAGAAAGGGAAGTTTAAAAAATCACAAAATAACTTTTTATTCTAGAAAATATTTAATTTGATGTTTAATAGTCTTTATATGTCTGCTACAATGCAATTAAGATGCAGTTACTAATCTAGTAGTGTTACTAATTTAGATTGTCCTATTTTAATAGTGCACTGGTAAAACTGATGAATAAATCAATAGAAGGGACAGCAGATGACGAAGAGGAGGGTGTAAGTCCAGATACAGCTATTCGTTCAGGACTTGAACTTCTTAAGGTATTTTTGAAACAGTTTGTCTTTTCTGCAGTCATATTTTTTTTAATTCTTTTTTTAATTGGTGGAAAATTGCTTTACTATTTTGTGTTGGTTTCTGCTATACAACAGTGCAAATCAGTCATAATTATATATGAGGAAGGCTCAGGAGGGAAAGGATATATATATCCTCGTCCCTCCCCTTTAGGTCATCATAGAGCACCTGGCTGAGTGGGCTTCCTGTGTTATTTAGCAGCATCCCACTGACTGTTTTATACCTGATAGTATATATTTGTCAATACCACTTTATCAGCTTCTCCCACCCTCAACTTCCCCAGCTATGTCCACAAGTCTGCTCTTTACTAGGCTCGTCAGTACCATTTTTCTAGATTGCATATATATTCTGCAGTTATAATATGAATCACCTTAAAGGTATGCAAGGGTCAGGCTTTATTTCATTGGAAGTTATTTAAAAGATTAAAATTTGTAATACAACATTTTATAAAAATGACATGTTTTCTGGATTATACTAATGTAATTATTTTACATTATAAAATAATATTTTTGGAGTTTTGCTGTTTCGTTCATCATGTGCATGCCTGCTACGCTTATAATAGTATGTGCTAAATGATTTAGTCTTACCTTTCAAATAACTTGCATATTGTTAGTAGGATTGCTTACAGGAATTATTATAAGACATCATTATCTGATTGGGATTTTTTTTTTTTTTTTTAAACAATTGGTAAACAGTTGCCAAAGAGGTCAGAGAATTTAACAATTAGTAAGAGCCGTACTCTAATCTAGAGGGGGAGCACAGCGTCATCAAAGAGGATAGTTTGGGGCATGCTTTAGGGCTTGTGAATGTAGCCTGAGTAGTTAGAAGTGTTGCTTTGAAGAGTGATGGAAGACAAGATTGGTTCCAGATTGTGGAAATAAAATTTTTTAAACACAGGAAAACCATCTTTAAGGCAAACATTTTTAATAGGTTGTTTGATTCAGCTTTTCAAATTTAAATCCTCATTTTTCTCTGAATATTTAATACCTCATAAGTAAATTTTGTCAGTCTGAACCCTATCAAATGAGATACTCTCTTCACTGTATAATCAATTTTAAAAATCCNGTCCCTGTACTGGGACATCACTAATGAGGAAATGAAATCTCAAGGATGAAGATCATGTTTGTTTTAACTTAAAACAATATCTTGTTGACCAGGTAATTTCTAGTTTGTGGTGGTTAGTTGTATTTGAAAAACTAATAATGTTGAACATTAAATAGTTTTTAATTGTTGATTCTGTGTGTGTATATATAGAGAGAGCACAAGGCTTCTCATGAATTGCTTTCAATTTCTTTGCTCTAAATCTCTAGGAGTGCAATTAGTGATTCAGTAAATTAATTATGTGATTAATGCCTTTGCTCATTTATGTGTTTACTGTTTGCTTTTTGTTTTGTGTGAGTTCTCGTTTGTCCATTTAGCAACTGCCATCCTAACACTTTTCTTAAAATTACAAATGATCTCCATTTATGGATATGAATATTACAGTCAGTTCAGTTCAGTCACTCAGTTGTGTCCGACTCTTTGCGACCCCATGAATCGCAGCACACCAGGCCTCCCTGTCCATCACCAGCTCCCAGACTTCACTCAGACTCACGTCCATCGAGTCCGTGATGCCATCCAGCCATCTCATCCTCTGTCGTCCCCTTCTCCTCCTGCCCCCAATCCCTCCCAGCATCAAAGTCTTTTCCAATGAGTCACTGCTTCGCATGAGGTGGCCAAAGTACTGGAGTTTCAGCTTTAGCGTCATTCCTTCCAAAGAAATCCCAGGGTTGATCTCCTTCAGAATGGACTGGTTGTATCTCCTTGCAGTCCAAGGGACTCTCAAGAGTCTTCTTCAATACCACAGTTCAAAAGCATCAATTCTTCGGCGCTCAGCTTTCTTCACAGTCCAACTCTCACATCCATACAGGAAAAACCATAGCCTTGACTAGACAGACCTTAGTCAGCAAAGTAATGTCTCTGCTTTTGAATATGCTCTCTAGGTTGGTCATGACTTTTCTTCCAAAGAGTAAGTGTCTTTTAATTTCATGGCTGCAGTCACCATCTGCAGTGATTTTGGAGCCCCAAAGTCTGACACTGTTTCCACTGTTTCCCCATATTGCTTATACTTAAAAATACATATTTCTGGTACATTTGACAGTTTTGTTGCTTTTCATTAGAGTTACTCTTATACATGGATGGGGAGGATAAACTAAGCTCATTTGCCATGTAGAAAGGGAAGTTTAAAAAATCACAAAATAACTTTTTATTCTAGAAAATATTTAATTTGATGTTTAATAGTCTTTATATGTCTGCTACAATGCAATTAAGATGCAGTTACTAATCTAGTAGTGTTACTAATTTAGATTGTCCTATTTTAATAGTGCACTGGTAAAACTGATGAATAAATCAATAGAAGGGACAGCAGATGACGAAGAGGAGGGTGTAAGTCCAGATACAGCTATTCGTTCAGGACTTGAACTTCTTAAGGTATTTTTGAAACAGTTTGTCTTTTCTGCAGTCATATTTTTTTTAATTCTTTTTTTAATTGGTGGAAAATTGCTTTACTATTTTGTGTTGGTTTCTGCTATACAACAGTGCAAATCAGTCATAATTATATATGAGGAAGGCTCAGGAGGGAAAGGATATATATATCCTCGTCCCTCCCCTTTAGGTCATCATAGAGCACCTGGCTGAGTGGGCTTCCTGTGTTATTTAGCAGCATCCCACTGACTGTTTTATACCTGATAGTATATATTTGTCAATACCACTTTATCAGCTTCTCCCACCCTCAACTTCCCCAGCTATGTCCACAAGTCTGCTCTTTACTAGGCTCGTCAGTACCATTTTTCTAGATTGCATATATATTCTGCAGTTATAATATGAATCACCTTAAAGATATGCAAGGGTCAGGCTTTATTTCATTGGAAGTTATTCAAAAGATTAAAATTTGTAATACAACATTTTATAAAAATGACATGTTTTCTGGATTATACTAATGTAATTATTTTACATTATAAAATAATATTTTTGGAGTTTTGCTGTTTCGTTCATCATGTGCATGCCTGCTACGCTTATAATAGTATGTGCTAAATGATTTAGTCTTACCTTTCAAATAACTTGCATATTGTTAGTAGGATTGCTTACAGGAATTATTATAAGACATCATTATCTGATTGGGATTTTTTTTTTTTTTTTTAAACAATTGGTAAACAGTTGCCAAAGAGGTCAGAGAATTTAACAATTAGTAAGAGCCGTACTCTAATCTAGAGGGGGAGCACAGCGTCATCAAAGAGGATAGTTTGGGGCATGCTTTAGGGCTTGTGAATGTAGCCTGAGTAGTTAGAAGTGTTGCTTTGAAGAGTGATGGAAGACAAGATTGGTTCCAGATTGTGGAAATAAAATTTTTTAAACACAGGAAAACCATCTTTAAGGCAAACATTTTTAATAGGTTGTTTGATTCAGCTTTTCAAATTTAAATCCTCATTTTTCTCTGAATATTTAATACCTCATAAGTAAATTTTGTCAGTCTGAACCCTATCAAATGAGATACTCTCTTCACTGTATAATCAATTTTAAAAATCCTTATATAATTAATGAGGGCTACATACTCCATTCCCCACCCTTTATTTTTCTTTTAGGCCTTATTCCATGTGTCATGCTGACTAAATTGTTTTTGCTTCATGGAAGGTAAACTTTGTAGACACATTATCTCTAACTTGCTAGAAATTCCTTAAGGATAGCCTAGAACTTATGTCTTAATAAATAAAGGGAACAGTTATTTATGTTTGTAATCATGATTAAAATTTTCCAGTAACGACTACTTATGAGTAAATTTTTTGTGATGGATTTCACTTAAAATATTTTCTCATAGGTTATCTTTTGCCAGTGAATAAAACTTAGTGTTAGCGTTTTATTCCCATCTATCACTCCCATGAAAAAGGAGCCACATTTCCCACATTCCCAGTATCAGAATNACCAGTTCCCAGCCTCTGCACCATTAACCTCAGGCAGGTGAGTCTGGGGTGGGGGGTGGGCCTGGCCCTGGGTTCGGGGACATGGAGCAGCAGCCCTGGGCTCTGCCCTCTGGGTGCTAGACACCTGTCCCTGCTGTGGCAGCCAAAACATTAGACTTCCCCCAGCGTCTCCTGAGAAACGAAACTGCACCCCATTGACAAGGGCTGGCGCAGAAGAAAGTGCCAAACGAGATACGGTGAAGTGACAAAACAGAACAGACAGCCTACAAACTGCTTTAACTGATTCAGGAAATACGCAGCTTTGCTCCATCAGAGACCAGATCGCAGGGACAGGGCACTTCCCCTCTGATGACATCATTTTATCTTGTGGACGTCGGGGGTGACAGATCACTCGTGCCTTTCCTCATGAATACAGATCTGGGTCAGGCTGGTGCTGGTGCTGCAATTTACAACAATGTTCTTGGAGTCTTTGGGGATTCGATTAGCATTCCTCCTTCCGCGGAGCCCGGAGCCAATAATCAGAGCGTAATCAGCGCCAGAGCGCGTGGGAGCAGAAACTCTTGATGATGAAATTAAAAATTCAGGAAACTGATAGACACAGCAGGAAGGGGAGGGGAGGCCTGGCAGAAGCACCTAGTGCTCAGGGCAGGCCAGTACTGGCCGCCCACCACTGAGCTCAGAGGACGGTGGAAGTGGTTCGGACGTTCCAGGACTTCGTACTTCCCGGGGTTTGTTACTGCCTCGGCTTTCTGTACCAAAGCCTGGCAGTTCTCACTGGCAGTCCTTGCCAGTGAGACTAGGCGCCCTGCACCCAGGCCCGAGTGATAACTGACGTTTGCTCAGCTCAGATGTGCATGCACCTTGGGTTGGGGGAAACTTTAGGGCACTTACATCGGAGGTCCCAGGGACCACATTCCAGGAGCCTAAATATTTCCAGACTGCCATCAGGCAGCCAGGGGCCCTCCGGTGGCTGGGACGTGAGGGTCTGCCTGAGAATGCCCCTCCTGCAGGCTGGAGCAGCTATAGTCCACCCGGATGGCTGGGTTGACCCGTGTCGCTCAGAGGGGGATGCGGTGAGCAGCAGGAGCAACAGGCAGGGATCCCCATGGGTACCCCATGCCCAATCTCGCTCCCGCTCCCAGCCTAGCATGGAATGCAGTTTGGATTCTGCCTGGCCCCACTGAAAATATAAAGTGGAGACCGCCAGGGACTCCGGTTGCTGGGCAGAGGGCGGGGCGCGAGTGGGAGGCCCTGCTCAGACCTCGTCTTCCCTCTGGCCACAAGTGGCCAGGCTGTTCTACTGATGTTCACAGATGTGTTTACTGCCCGAGCCGCTACCTCTCCGGCGTCTCCTGGTTCCATTCCTCCAGCGCCCAGGCTTCCTCCCCTCTCCTCTTCCTCTTCCTCTCCCACTGGGCAGAGTGGTCGGTGGGTAGCACTTGACAACTCCAGGACTTGCTCAGGGGTCAATGCCCAGTGTCACCAGGGGCTCTGGTCAGGGAGCCTCCTGCTCTGATGGACAGGGGCCGGCTCTGCTGCTCTCACTTAGTCCTCGGCTTGCCCATGTGTAACCACCCCCTCAGAGGGCTCCTGTGGACCCTTGGCAAGGTCCCTGGCCACGTTTAGAGCTGCCAATTTCCTGGCAAGTGACAAGTTCTGCACAGTAACCAGAAGTCTCCTACCCAGACTCTCCCATCTTTGGTTTAAACGCGGATTTCCCTGCATCTGCACATGAAGAAAACAACCCTGGAGACCCTGCCCTGCCTGCAGAGAGCTGTCAGTCATGGCAGGAAAGAGCTGATGAAGCCTGCCAGCCACTTACCGTTCTGAATTTGCGGGCATGGTGGGGTCAATGGAGACCATGGCATCATCCGTGGTCAGGAGGGAGATGGTGGTGTTCCTGGAAGATAGGAGAAGCCATTGTCTTCACCCTGATCTTGTTTCCTGGGTGCACACTTGAATCTGGGCCTCCCTTGAGGGAGGAACCTGAGCACCAGGCGGTCCTGCCTAAGGCACTCTGAATGCTCAGGCCCAAGACTCTGGCCCTCAGCTGGGTAACAGAATTAAGGGTTGCGCGTGCAGTTTTAAGTGCTCAGCAGATGTGTAAGTCATTTGAAATGGGAATTGGAGAGTCTAATTTGTTGAGTTAGGAGGCTCAATAAAACTGTGGTAAAGTAGCAATGAACATTTATATCAGCTGGTGATGAATTCAGGGTTTCCTTTTCCCTTTCATTTCCTGGGGGAGTCCATCTAAACAGGCAAAAAGCTCTCCTACTAAACAGTTTTAAGAGGATAAGTTGACTCTTCCTCTAACCTCCATCTCTGGGGGGGCCTCTCACCCAAGGTGTTGCCTTAATCACACGACTTAACTCTGGTTTTCAGTTGTGTATTTTTAAAATCTGTGCCATGGCAGTGACACCTGAATCCAGCAGGCAAAAAGCTCTCCTACTGAACAGTTTTAAGAGGATAAGTTGACTCTTCCTGTAACCTCCATCTCTGGGGGGCCTCTCACCCAAGGTGTTGCCTCAATCACACGACTTAACTCTGGTTTTCAGTTGTGTATTTTTAAAATCTGTGCCGTGGCAGTGACACCTGAATCCCAGGATTGTTCTAGAAAGAAATATATATTTATTTCTTAGCACGCTGCGTATCAAAAGATGCCCCAAACTGTGGGCCATTTCTTGCTGCTCCAAGCTGCCACTTGCTGTAATTTCAGGCATGTAACCTATTGCCCGACTCTCCTTTTCTCACCTGACTCTGAAAGGTCCTGTCTGTCCTTCCTTCTCACCCTCCTTGACCTGGGTTGTAACTTGAAAGTTAACTGCAGGCCAAAGTTATTCCTGGTTACTCTCTATAGTCACGAAGTTAGGACAGAAGATTCACTTGCTAGAACAAGTTGCTGACTGTGCTTCTCAAGGGTAGGTTTCTGGTCTTTTCAACTTATTTCTGACACCAGTTTTTTTCTGAAACGTTGATCCGGATCCCTGGGTCATCTGGGGCTGGGGGACCACAGCCTAAGCACTACCATTCTTCTTTATCCTTTCTCCCAAAACAAAGGAATAAATGATTGTGCTTCTCAAGGGTAGGTTTCTGGTCTTTTCAACTTATTTCTGACACCAGTTTTTTTCTGAAACGTTGATCCGGATCCCTGGGTCATCTGGGGCTGGGGGGCCACAGCTAAACACTACCATTCTTCTTTATCCTTTCTCCCAAAACAAAGGAATAAATGAAATAAAGGAAAAAAACACTTTTTAAACAGCAGTTTCTGCCTAATCCTGCCCAATGGTTCACTCTGTTAACACAGCTATGGTTGTTGGTGGGCAGCTGGCAACGGTGGCTGAAACCTCCAGGGGCTCATCCATTGATTCGAAAGGTCCCATGTGCAAGGTGCAAGGCGACTCCATCAACCCTTCCAGGCCTCCCATCCCCTACACTCGGCCACTCGGCCTCCCAGGTACCTGCCCCTCCAGGTGAATTTAAAGGCGACCCTCTGGTGGGGTGACTCTGAGTCACTCACCGAGGCAGGCCGGTAGCGATGCAGAACAGGTCCATAATATCACTGGAGTTGCAATACTTGCTAAAGACCACCTGCAAAAACAGAAGCACATGGCTGTGAGGGGTGGGCAGGAGTGGGGCAGCTAGTTTCCACAGTGATGTCAGATTCCAGGGGGTTCTCTCTGCTCCCGACCTGCAGGTTAATCTTACAAAGAAAAAAACCAAAATCACCATGGGCTCTGGAATGCTACATGCACATCTCATTGAGTTGGCTTATACAAGTTGAGAACAACATGACTCTCTTGTTCATTGCAGAGTTGGGAGAAACAATGCTGTCACCCAGGTAAACTCACTTGCAGATGATATGCTGCCCTGTGCCCCGCTGGTGACGTTTCATGGACCACCACAACCTCAGCTTAATGATACCCCATCTTGCGGGGTGGGTGAGGGACGACCTCTGGGGCCATTATGTTAAAAAACAATTTTAAGGTCATTAGCTTAAAAATAAAAGATGGCCTTTTAGGATTTGGGGACTGGGGCTGCAGGACTAAATCAGACAGGGAATCACAATGAGAAAGGATGTGGTTGGAACAGTGGGTCCACACAGGGAACAAATTTCACGCAATGCAATTAATTCTGCACCCGGCCTGGGTGTCCAGTCCCCACTGGACAGGAGAGAAACACGTTCACACCTGCACCTTTTGTCTGAGGGGTCTCGACCGTGAGTGTGGGCTCCAGAATCGCTCCCTGGGAGAGGGGGCTTCAAGTACGGCCTGCGGTTGTTCTGCAGGGCTGGATGCGTGGGCTCCAGAATCGCTCCCTGGGAGAGGGGGCTTCAAGCACGGCCTGCGGTTGTTCTGCAGGGCTGGCTCGTGCACAGACAGTCCCCGCCAAGGGTCCTGTTTGCATCACAGCAGCTGTTTTCCTTCAGGGCTCTCTTTGGAATGGCTGTAAGGCCCCTCTGCTCACCAGCAGGAGCGGGAGACCCACTCCACTGAACACGGGCAGAGCCACACTGAACAGAGGGGATTTTTCAGTGCCCAGAGCACTGTTTTTTCCCAGCCAGATCAGTCTGCATCTTTTTTTAATTGGAAAGAGTGAAACAGGGCAGGCAGATATTTTCCCCACAAGCGTGGCCATTCCCTGACTACCACAGCTCCTCTGTGCCACTGGCCTGGCAACGCAGAGACACAGCCAGCACCGCCGTCCAGGCTGCCCACTCCACCCCTCACCCGAGGCGGTGTTTGCACTCCCCACTGATGGGGCCGTTGATGGGCACTGTCCACCCAGCGGCCACCGTCCCGGCTCAGTGCAGGTCCACCAGGACCTCCGCAGCATCGCTGCACTGGCCCTGCAGGCTCCCGCCCCAGCACCTTGCCTCAGTTTCTAGAACTCGGGCCTGGGGGTGCTGCCTTTCTGTGCAGAAGCCTTTGCTGCCCTGTGCGTCCAGGGTAGAAGGAAGGTCCACCTCCCCGCTGGGCTCCTGAGCTTCTGGAGTGGGTCCCTGGAGCCTGTGTCCTGGCCAAGCTCTCTGCCCACCTTCACCCTAGTCCACGGGCAACTCCCCCTGCCCTCTCTGGTTCTGGGCCCCGCTTCCCAGGGGCTCTCCTCCCCTCTCTTCCTTCCAGCTATCAGGACTTGGTGCAACTTCTGCACAGGGCCTCCCAGCTCCACTGCCAGCAGGGTCTTGCCTCATCCACCGGGCTCTCAGGACAGCACACCTCCAGGGCCCCCGGCACGGGCTTTCATTCACGCCTTGGCTCCTAGGGCTGTGCCCGTGCCCTTGCCGGGTGAGGTATGGAGTCCGGCCATCCCACCACCAACGAGGGGCCGTTTCTGACTTTCCTGTTTGAACCTTTCTGAAGTTCATGTCCATCTGGTGCAGACTGACTTTGCGGGTTTTCTCCAGACCCCAGTAAAGGGCAGGGGTGGGCGGGGGCGGAGGGTAGGGCAGCTTTGTCTGTGAACATTCGATTTGCTCAAAGATTCCAGAAAGGGGCGAGGCGGCTTGCAGGTCATGACCAGATGCTGGTCAGGAGTGTAGCGTGGCTCCAGGAAGTCACAGCGGAGCAGGCCCTCCCCAGGGAAGCAGACCCAGAGCCTGGAATATCCAGGGGACCTCGACGAGAAGTGAGTTTGCCCAACTTTATAAGCACNCAGCCTCGCATGGAATGCAGTTTGGATTCTGCCTGGCCCCACTGAAAATATAAAGTGGGGACCGCCAGGAAGCCTCGCATGGAATGCAGTTTGGATTCTGCCTGGCCCCACTGAAAATATAAAGTGGGGACCGCCAGGGACTCCGGTTGCTGGGCAGAGGGCGGGGCGCGAGTGGGAGGCCCTGCTCAGACCTCGTCTTCCCTCTGGCCACAAGCGGCCAGGCTGTTCTACTGATGTTCACAGATGTGTTTACTGCCCAAGCCGCTACCTCTCCGGCGTCTCCTGGTCCCATTCCTCCAGCGCCCAGGCTTCCTCTTCTCTCCTCTTCCTCTTCCTCTCCCACTGGGCAGAGTGGTCGGTGGGTAGCACTTGACAACTCCAGGACTTGCTCAGGGGTCAATGCCCAGTGTCACCAGGGGCTCTGGTCAGGGAGCCTCCTGCTCTGATGGACAGGGGCCGGCTCTGCTGCTCTCACTTAGTCCTCGGCTTGCCCATGTGTAACCACCCCCTCAGAGGGCTCCTGTGGACCCTTGGCAAGGTCCCTGGCCACGTTTAGAGCTGCCAATTTCCTGGCAAGTGACAAGTTCTGCACAGTAACCAGAAGTCTCCTACCCAGACTCTCCCATCTTTGGTTTAAACGCGGATTTCCCTGCATCTGCACATGAAGAAAACAACCCTGGAGACCCTGCCCTGCCTGCAGAGAGCTGTCAGTCATGGCAGGAAAGAGCTGATGAAGCCTGCCAGCCACTTACCGTTCTGAATTTGCGGGCATGGTGGGGTCAATGGAGACCATGGCATCATCCGTGGTCAGGAGGGAGATGGTGGTGTTCCTGGAAGATAGGAGAAGCCATTGTCTTCACCCTGATCTTGTTTCCTGGGTGTACACTTGAATCTGGGCCTCCCTTGAGGGAGGAACCTGAGCACCAGGCAGTCCTGCCCAAGGCACTCTGAGTGCTCAGGCCCAAGACTCTGGCCCTCAGCTGGGTAACAGAATTAAGGGTTGCGCGTGCAGTTTTAAGTGCTCAGCAGATGTGTAAGTCATTTGAAATGGGAATTGGAGAGTCTAATTTGTTGAGTTAGGAGGCTCAATAAAACTGTGGTAAAGTAGCAATGAACATTTATATCAGCTGGTGATGAATTCAGGGTTTCCTTTTCCCTTTCATTTCCTGGGGGAGTCCATCTAAACAGGCAAAAAGCTCTCCTACTAAACAGTTTTAAGAGGATAAGTTGACTCTTCCTCTAACCTCCATCTCTGGGGGGGCCTCTCACCCAAGGTGTTGCCTTAATCACACGACTTAACTCTGGTTTTCAGTTGTGTATTTTTAAAATCTGTGCCATGGCAGTGACACCTGAATCCCAGGATTGTTCTAGAAAGAAATATATATTTATTTCTTAGCACGCTGCTTATCAAAAGATGCCCCAAACTGTGGGCCATTTCTTGCTGCTCCAAGCTGCCACTTGCTGTAATTTCAGGCATGTAACCTATTGCCCGACTCTCCTTTTCTCACCTGACTCTGAAAGGTCCTGTCTGTCCTTCCTTCTCACCCTCCTTGACCTGGGTTGTAACTTGAAAGTTAACTGCAGGCCAAAGTTATTCCTGGTTACTCTCTATAGTCACGAAGTTAGGACAGAAGATTCACTTGCTAGAACAAGTTGCTGACTGTGCTTCTCAAGGGTAGGTTTCTGGTCTTTTCAACTTATTTCTGACACCAGTTTTTTTCTGAAATGTTGATCCGGATCCCTGGGTCATCTGGGGCTGGGGGACCACAGCCTAAGCACTACCATTCTTCTTTATCCTTTCTCCCAAAACAAAGGAATAAATGAAAGAAAGGAAAAAAAACACTTTTTAAACAGCAGTTTCTGCCTAATCCTGCCCAATGGTTCACTCCGTTAACACAGCTATGGTTGCTGGTGGGCAGCTGGCAGCGGTGGCTGAAACCTCCAGGGGCTCATCCATTGATTCGAAAGGTCCCATGTGCAAGGTGCAAGGCGACTCCATCAACCCTTCCAGGCCTCCCATCCCCTACACTCGGCCACTCGGCCTCCCAGGTACCTGCCCCTCCAGGTGAATTTAAAGGCGACCCTCTGGTGGGGTGACTCTGAGTCACTCACCGAGGCAGGCCGGTAGCGATGCAGAACAGGTCCATAATATCACTGGAGTTGCAATACTTGCTAAAGACCACCTGCAAAAACAGAAGCACATGGCTGTGAGGGGTGGGCAGGAGTGGGGCAGCTGGTTTCCACAGTGATGTCAGATTCCAGGGGGTTCTCTCTGCTCCCGACCTGCAGGTTAATCTTACAAAGAAAAAAACCAAAATCACCGTGGGCTCTGGAATGCTACATGCACATCTCATTGAGTTGGCTTATACAAGTTGAGAACAACATGACTCTCTTGTTCATTGCAGAGTTGTGAGAAACAGTGCTGTCACCCAGGTAAACTCACCTGCAGGTGATATGCTGCCCTGCGCCCCGCTGGTGACGTTTGATGGACCACCACAACCTCAGCTTAATGATACCCCATCTTGCGGGGTGGGTGCGGGAAGCTCCAACGACCTCTGGGGCCATTATGTTAAAAAACAATTTTAAGGTCATTAGCTTAAAAATAAAAGATGGCCTTTTAGGATTTGGGGACTGGGGCTGCAGGACTAAATCAGACAGGGAATCACAATGAGAAAGGATGTGGTTGGAACTGGGGGTCCACACAGGGAACAAATTTCACTCAATGCAATTAATTCTGCACCCAGCCTGGGTGTCCAGTCCCCGCTGGACAGGACAGAAACATGTTCACACCTGCACCTTTTGTCCGAGGGGTCTCGACCGTGAGCGTGGGCTCCAGAATCGCTCCCTGGGAGAGGGGGCTTCAAGTACGGCCTGCGGTGGTTCTGCAGGGCTGGATGTGTGGGCTCCAGAATCGCTCCCTGGGAGAGGGGGCTTCAAGTACGGCCTGCGGTTGTTCTGCAGGGCTGGATGCGTGGGCTCCAGAATCGCTCCCTGGGAGAGGGGGCTTCAAGTACGGCCTGCGGTTGTTCTGCAGGGCTGGATGCGTGGGCTCCAGAATCGCTCCCTGGGAGAGGGGGCTTCAAGTACAGCCTGCGGTTGTTCTGCAGGGCTGGCTCGTGCACAGACAGTCCCCGCCAAGGGTCCTGTTTGCATCACAGCAGCTGTTTTCCTTCAGGGCTCTCCCTGGAATGGCTGTAAGGCCCCACTGCTCACCAGCAGGAGCGGGAGACCCACTCCACTGAACACGGGCAGAGCCACGCTGAACAGAGGGGATTTTTCAGTGCCCAGAGCACCGTTTTTTCCCAGCCAGATCAGTCTGCATCTTTTTTTAATTGGAAAGAGGGAAACAGGGCAGGCAGATATTTTCCCCACAAGCGTGGCCATTCCCTGACTACCACAGCTCCTCTGTGCCACTGGCCTGGCAACGCAGAGACACAGCCAGCACCGCCGTCCAGGCTGCCCACTCCACCCCTCAACCGAGGCGATGTTTGCACTCCCCACTGATGGGGCCGTTGATGGGCACTGTCCACCCAGTGGCCACCATCCCGGCTCAGTGCAGGTCCACCAGGACCCCCGCAGCACCGCTGCACCGGCCCTGCAGGCTCCCGCCCCAGCACCCTGCNACCGAGGCGATGTTTGCACTCCCCACTGATGGGGCCGTTGATGGGCACTGTCCACCCAGTGGCCACCATCCCGGCTCAGTGCAGGTCCACCAGGACCCCCGCAGCACCGCTGCACCGGCCCTGCAGGCTCCCGCCCCAGCACCCTGCCTCAGTTTCTAGAACTCGGGCCTGGGGGCGCTGCCTTTCTGTGCAGAAGCCTTTGCTGCCCTGTGCGTCCAGGGTAGAAGGAAGGTCCACCTCCCCGCTGGGCTCCTGAGCTTCTGGAGTGGGTCCCTGGAGCCTGTGTCCTGGCCAAGCTCTCTGCCCGCCTTCACCCTAGTCCACGGGCAACTCCCCCAGCTTTCTCTGTTCCGGGCCCCGCTTCCCAGGGGCTCTCCTCCCCTCTCTTCCTCCCAGCTATCAGGACTTGGCGCAGCTTCTGCACAGGGCCTCCCAGCTCCACTGCCAGCAGGGTCTTGCCTCATCCACCGGGCTCTCAGGACAGCACACCTCCAGGGCCCCCGGCACGGGCTTTCATTCACGCCTTGGCTCCTAGGGCTGTGCCCGTGCCGGGTGAGGTATGGAGTCCAGCCATCCCACCACCGACGAGGGGCCGTTTCTGACTTTCCTGTTTGAACCTTTCTGAAGTTCATGTCCATCTGGTGCAGACTGACTTTGCGGGTTTTCTCCAGACCCCAGTAAAGGGCAGGGGTGGGCGGGGGCGGAGGGTAGGGCAGCTTTGTCTGTGAACATTCGATTTGCTCAAAGATTCCAGAAAGGGGCGAGGCGGCTTGCAGGTCATGACCAGATGCTGGTCAGGAGTGTAGCGTGGCTCCAGGAAGTCACAGCGGAGCAGGCCCTCCCCAGGGAAGCAGACCCAGAGCCTGGAATATCCAGGGGACCTCGACGAGAAGTGAGTTTGCCCAACTTTATAAGCACTGCTGTTGAAATCTAGAGGCGAGAGTCTTTTGTGATGGTTTCCTAGCCTCGGGATAGCAAATAATAGAAGCTGTAAAAAGTCCAATTATGAAGCCTTCCAGCAAAACAAGTCCAGGAGCGCCCACAGGGCACACTGCCTTTCTCGCTGCCCCTTGTGACCGATTCAGCTCAACCCAGGGAGGGAGGCCAGCCTTCTCCTGTGTCCAGAACAGGCTTAGAGATTTTTTACACCAGGCTGGGGGGTGGGGGGCTGGAAGGAAATCAGGAATAAGCAGAAAAGACTGCATGGGTGTCTCCCATTGCAGTGGAAAACCATGCTGTTTCCACCTGTATATCCATGTCAGCATGCCTCTACTGTACAGAAATGCCCGGTTCTTTGATTTCTCTTTTGAACCAGTTGTGACATCTTACCAGTTTCCTCCTTCAGCTAAGACATTGTTAGGGTAAAATTCTTTGATGTGTGGCCACTTTACATGTGTGTGTGATCAGGCTTTCACCTTATTATTAATAGTTGAGAAGCCTTTAGTGGGGACAACACCGGTGAGAAGCTAGGGGTGGAACGTCACATGAACCCTAACATCAGCATCACGCGAATCTAACACGGGACACGCCTGGACAGCCCAGCTCTTTGCCAGGTGCCAGGAGAAGCTTCTGGCCTAGGCGGATTGTTCCTGGCGTGGGAAAGCAGCCCGTGCCCCACAAATGAGTGGTTGTCGTGGGAAGATCCCCCAGGCAGCCTGGTCAGCGGGGCACAAGGCTCTCTGTTCCCACGCTGAATCATTCTGCAAATCCTTTATCCTCGATCCAGAAATAAACAGCAGTTAAAAAAAAAAGTGTTGGTGAAATGAAACTTATAAGTGAGATGTGGAGACAGCAAGATTAACAGAGGAATAAAGATTTTATATTGCCATCTGACTAGAGGCAGAACCGGCTGCCGTTCATCAGTAAGCACGACGGATCACCCCAACCCTTCCATGGGGTTTGACTGGCAGCTCCGCAATATGAACACAACACGAGAAACAAATGAGAACCCAGAGGCCTCTCGTCTGCAGAACGCTGATCGTTCTGTGCATTCAGCTGGGGCCTGTGAAGGTCGCGGGGAACTCTGGTGCTGGAACCTACTGGTTGCCTGCAGAGTCAGGAAACGGCACTCAGGGAGTGCCAACCACCTGCCAAGCCCCATTCCAAGGGGCTCCCACGGGAAGCAACACACAGAGGTGGACAAGGGTCCCTAGGGCCCAGCCGGCAAGCGGTCAGGGAGCCAGGACCACGGCCCAGGCCTCGCTCTGGTCAGTGCACACATGTGACCCAAACACAGGCTGCGTGTGCGTGTGTGTGTGTGTGTGTGTTTAGTCGCTCAGTCATATCCGACTCTTTGTGACCCCATAGACTGTAGCCCACTAGGCTCCTCTGTCCATGGGATTCTCCAGGGAAGAATACTGGAGTGGGT
>SJYX01000896.1:121638-143310 GCA_006410675.1 Oreotragus oreotragus
ACTGCAAGGAGATCCAACCAGTCCATTCTGAAGGAGATCAACCCTGGGATTTCTTTGGAAGGAATGATGCTAAAGCTGAAACTCCAGTACTTTGGCCACCTCATGCGAAGAGTTGACTCATTGGAAAAGACTCTGATGCTGGGAGGGATTGGGGGCAGGAGGAGAAGGGGACGACCGAGGATGAGATGGCTGAATGGCATCACAGACTCGATGAACGTGAGTCTGAGTGAACTCCGGGAGACGGTGATGGACAGGAAGGCCTGGTGTGCTGCGATTCATGGGGTCGCAAAGAGTCAGACACGACTGAGCGACTGAACTGAACTGAACTGAAGACAGTGTTCTAGTCACTTCCCAGGCGTGGGTCCAAACCACTGCCCTGCACGGGCCCTCCGCAAGCAAAGATGCTCCTTTCATGTTCATTACTGCTGAGAAATGGAATTAAGCTAAATATCTCAAAACAACAAGACAATTGCATCTTAACTAAGTCTCCACGATGGAACATTATACAGACATTAAAATCATGATTTTGAACACTGCTGCTTCTGTCATGCTGAGTGACAATGATCAAAAGAAAAAATTATGTTAAAGAAGATGATCCTGTCCCTCTCCATCTTGCTGACAATACCAGCAGGAAAGGTCCTGAAATGTTCGCAGCAGTTTCTCCTCTCTGGTGAGCTAACGGGTTCTTCTCTTTTCTTTTTTATACTGCTCTGTAGTTTTCAAATATTCTACAATGAATACGTGGGGCTTTTGTAACCAAAAGGGATCTAGATCTAGAAGCTGATGTTAATAATCAATAACAGAACTGGCTTATGAATATTCCCTCCTAACAGCAGGCTGCACTGCATTTACATAAGAATCTTGGGAGAGGGGAAAAAAGGTCTTTACCATTTTTATTTGGAAAGAATACTCTTTGGCTTTAAGCCAAGAGGATGAGAAAATTAAATGACAGTTAGCCAGAGGACAAAATTCAGAATTTAAATAGCATTTGGAGAGGAATGTGGGGAGCTGCTGTGTGAGCCGGAGAAAACCAGAAGGGAGGGAGAGGCAGGGACCCTGTGGGTGGGGGGACAGGGTGGGGAGGATGAGGCCGGGCACCTCCCGGGATGGACAAAGAGGCAGGTCCCAGGGTTCTGTGCCAGTTGCAGGGACTCAGGCTGAGATGGGGCTGGAGGGGCTGGCCATGGCCCCTGGGGGACCCGAGGCCATGCAGACAGAAGGGGCTGCAGAGAAGGTGGTTCCCACCACCCTCGCCACCACTCCCCACCCGTTCCGGTTAAGACTCGCCGCCCACACAGCAGGACTTCCTGGTGAAGCAGCTCTACAGCGTCAGACGCTAACCTAATGCCCGTCACACCCATGCATCTTCCAGACCCCAGCCAAGTGAGGTTTTCAGTGGCCAGGATGGGTGTAGGTAGAGTCCTCCTAGGGGGCTTCAGGGAGCCTGGGCGGGTCCCCAAGGGGTCCAGACCAACAGGTGGGGCAAGACCATCTCCGGGGGGAGCTATGCCCCAAATTTGGGAAGAGGGTCTGATTGAGTGGCACTGCTCTGGAGTGAGGGCAGGGGGCGTTGGTCCGCCAGCGCTGAGACAGGCTTCCTTTCTTTAAGGAGGTCTATGTAAACTCCTTTAGACACTAATTATAAAGCAACTGTGTGTGTGTGAACCGTGAACTTCAGATGTTCAGGCTGGATTTAGAAAAGGCAGAGGAACCAGAGATCATCGAAAAAGCAAGGGAGTTCCAGAAAAACATCTACTTTTGCTTTATTGACTACGCCAAAGCCTTCAACTGTGTGGATCACAACAAACTGTAAAATTCTTTAAGAGATGGGAATACCAGACCACCTGACCTATCTGTATGCAGGTCAAGAAGCAACAGTTAGAACCGGACATGCAACAAGAGACTGGTTCCAAATAGGGAAAGGAGTAGGTCAAGGCTGTATATTGTCACCCTGCTTATTTCACTTATATGCAGAGTGAGCGAAAGCGAAAGTCATGCAGTCATGCCTGACTCTTCAACCCCATGGACTGTGTAGTCCATGAAATTCTCCAGGCCAGAATACGGGAGTGGCTAGCCTTTCCCTTCTCCAGGGAATCTTCCCAACCCAAGGACTGAACCCAGGTCTCCTGCATTGCAGGCAGATTCTTTACCAGCTGAGCCACAAGGGAAGCCCTATATGCAGAGTACCTCACGCAAAATGCCAGGCTAGAGGAAGCACAAGCTGGAATCAAGATGGTCGGAGAAATGTCAGTGACCTCAGATATGCAGNTCTCTGAGAGAGAACAAAAAAAATGCAATCTGATGCTCATCTGTGCTAGCCTCACTGTAAGCATTTAACCTGCAGGAGCTGGCTCTTCTCAACCAATAACTGGAGGAATTGAACAGGGGCTTGAGGGAGCATGTTGTACCGCTCTGATCAAGGACTGCCATCATAATTAAGCTAGACATCTAATTTAACAGCAGTCACTAGAGCACAGTGCTCTGACTGTGCAGGTTCAGTCACTAAGTTGTGATTCTTTGTGACCCCATGATCTGCAGCACACCAGGTTTCCCTGTCCTTCACTATCTCCCAGAGTTTGCTCAAACTCATGTCCATTGAGTCAGTAATGATGTCATCCAGCCATCTCATTCTCTGGCACCCTCTTCGGAGGGCCTGGGTTCAAATTTGGCCTTTCCTAGTTATGCCACATGGGGAAAACATTTTCATAAGCTCCAAAAGCGTCTATCTGCTCCCACGTAGAATAAAAAATGATAGCAATAGAACTTACCTTCTGTGTGAGGGGTTGTGCCTGAGAAACAGTGTGTGCTCAATAAAGGAGAGTTATTTTTACCTTCACTGTGTCCACCCACTCTCCTTCAAGCTACCCACAAATGTTGGCACTGATATCACCAACCTGATATGAAAAATCTTAGCAAGTCAAAGACTGAAGTGTGTGTGTGTGTAAAACATTGAACAAATGGTAAAGTATCACTAAGATAAGCATTAAAAAATAGCCTATTATGAGATTAAGTACTATATTTATATATACGTGCAGCTGCCTGAATTTCTAAAAATTATTAGTGCAACTTAACCACATAAATAAAACATTTTATCACAAAATCAAAATATGAAGAGTATGAGATTTCTTTTTAGGAGGATGAAAATCTTCTGGAATTAGAGAGTGGTTATGGCAGCAAAACTTTGTGAAAATACTAAAACTCACTAAATTGTACACTTTTTAAAAGGTAGACTTTATAAATGTGAATTGTATCTCAACAAAAAAAATTATACCTCAAAAAAGGGTAAGTGAATATTTTAGAGCTCTAGCAAGAGTCGTGTAAATATTTAAGAGACTTCAAACTTTATCTCAACTTATGAGGACTGAGGAATGTTTGTATGTGAAGTGGTAAAACTATACCAGTGCTAGTGGGCAAGCGAGAAACAAGTGTTTCATTCTGTTGTCTAGAACTGGAAATTCCTGCACTTTTTCCTTCTGACTGGGTTCCTGAATATACTTGGCAATTCATGTGCCACTGTGAGGTTAAGTTGAGTATGTCATTGATTAAGAATTTCAGGAAAAACTACACATGAACTTAACCTCATTAAACAGATCTGATTATGCCATAGCAATATTTAAGGTGAACTTGACTAGCAAAATTGGTCCTTAAGAATGTAAAAAAAATGTTATTGAAAACCAGAAGTCCGTGGAAAATCATTTCAATGACATGGTCCAAGAGAACTGAGGACTTTGGAACAATAAGTTTCTTCACATCCCTCCAGAAGTTCTAATGGTAAAATATCCAAGTGCCTCTACAGCCCACATGACTCATGGGCAGCCTCCTGTGTCTAGTACTGTTGGTCTGTAAGCATGAGTATACCTAGAAACAGAACTACCTTCCATGAAAAGGAAACAGAACATTTACAGAACACTTCCACATACCAGGCACTGTTCTGAGCATTTTACACACATATTTACAATCCTTACAGCGACCTCTGTAGTCAGTACTATTCTGGACCTTCCCACTTAGCAGACTGGGAAATGCCAAAACAGAAAATAAATAGTGACATGCGAGTATTTGGACATGGCAATGTAGCTCTCCCAATCCACGATCCTCATTATTAGGTTAATACAGCGTCTACAGGTTCAATTGGCATAATCTAAGTGCTTTCTGAGAGATATTAAATCTATATGACCAGGAGAGCCTCTTCGGGAAGGAAGTATTTGAGAAGGACCTTGAAGTCAGATAGGAAAACGCTTCAGTAGATGGAGATGCAGGGGCTTAGATTGGAAGCGGGTCATAGGAAAGAGCATCTAAAGCAAGGGAGCCAGCAGGAGAAGCACCAGCTGGTCCAGAATTAAGCCATCGCCTTTGCTGCAATCAAGGTGTGAGTGAAAGGAAAAGGGAGTGAGATAGGGCAGGAAATAGAGATTAAGGTCATTACCTGAAAGGCCTGAGTCTGAGCTTAATACAATAAGTAATGATGTCAGTGAAAATAAACTGGCATCACAAATATGCATGCTTTCTTTGATCAGCCTGTACTTGACTATTACAGGAATCACTGAATAAGCAAGTTCTAAAGTAACTTAGTCTTTCTAGACAATAGAAAGATTTTTTGAACCCTCTAAGTTAAATGTACTTCCTTTTACAACATTGTTGGAAAATTAATTATTATTTATTAAATAAATTTTAAATTTCAATAGACTTTTGGGAGCATTTTCAGATTTGTACTAAAGTTGAGCAGAAGGTAGAGAGATTTTTCATATACTTTTAAAAACTATACGTCTTTCCTCCCCTATTACTATTCTCCACCAGAATGGTATATTTGTTATCAATTAAACCTACACTGACACATCATTTTTACTCAAGGTCCACAGTTTACAGTAGAACTCACTTTCGGCGTTGTCCATTCTGTGAGTTTTAACTCCTATAGTATCATATAGTTTCTCTGCCCTAAAAATTCTCCCTCCTCCCACTATTCATCCCTAACTTTCCAATGACCTCAGGCACTGGCTGATTTTTCACTGTCTCCATAGTGTTACATAGTTGGAATCATACAATATGCTGCCTTTTCAAATTGATTTCTTTTGCTTACTAATATGCTCTTAAATTCTCCTGGTCTTGTTTCGATGGCTCATTTCTTTTAGAGTTGAATATCATTCCATTGTCTGGATGTACCACAGTGTATTTATCTGTTCACCTACCAAAGGATGTCTCGGTGGCTTCCAAGTTTTGGCTATGAGCATGGCAGCTATAAACATTCATGTGCAGGTTTTTGTGGAGACATATGTTTCAGTTCAAACATACGTTCAGGAACAAGAAATTTAACAATCAAGGCTAAACTAATTAACCAAGAAATAATTTAAGTAAGTAACTTTTGTGTTTGTTATTTATAATCACCTCATTTGATTATCCCATCAGGGAATTGTAAGTTAAAGCAACAATGAACTATCCCTATATACCTATTAAAATGGCCAAAATCTGGAACATTGCCAACACCAGATACCAGCAAGGATGTGGAACAGGAGAAGGTTTCATTGCTGCTGGGAATGCAAAACAGTGCTTTGGAAAGCATTTTGGGAATTTCTCACAAAATTAAACATCTTATCATACAATTCAGTTATTACACTCCCTAGAATTTACCCCAGGAGTTAAAAGTTTCATTATTTAAATCAGTCTCTCTTTTTCTTAATGTCACCTATTTGAAATATACTCTCCACTGGATGTGCCTCACAGAGTATAGTGTGACGTGGTAAGTGCAGAGGATGAGGTTTGGCGTGATCTGAATTCAAATCTTGACACTTTTCTAGCACAAACTATTCATTCATTTATTTAACACTTGTTTGATTCACTTCATTGTGCCAGCTTGTACTAGATGAAGAATGTGAGTTAATATACCTTTGAAGAACTAAGTCATTAAGAAGCAAGACAAACACCAAAATGAATTCCAAAACAAGTACTAATTACAAAAGAGGGGCAGAGAAAGTTCAGGTAGAGTAAGGACAGAAAGACTTCATGGAGGTAGGAAGCTCCATGCCAACCTAGATAAATGGAGATGGAGAGATAGACAAAGCATTACTGACAAAGAAGACTGAACGCAAAGGCCCACTGAAAAGCATGCATGTGAGCCCATTGTTGCTGCTGCTGCTGCTAAGTCACTTCAGTCGTGTCCGACTCTGTGTGACCCCATAGACGGCAGCCTACCAGGCTCCCCCATCCCTGGGATTCTCCAGGCAAGAATACTGGAGTGGGTTGCCATTTCCTTCTCCAATGCATGAAAAAGAAAAGTGAAAGTGAAGTCGCTCAGTCTGTCCGACTGTTAGCGACCCCATGGACTGCAGCCCACCAGGCTACTCTGCCCATTGGATTTTCCAGGCAAGAGTACTGCAGTGGGGTGCCATTGCCTTCCTATATTGTAGGACTGTATGTAAAATTTTTGAGAGAAAAACAGTTCTGTTGCTAAAGTTATACAAATCACTGCACTGACCACTGGCCCCCAGAGCAGAGGGGGCACCTGAGAGCAAGGACAGTGAGTGAGTGACTGCCGTTAGCTGGCTCCCTCTGACAGAGTGGGCCCTGGATTGGCTGCAGCCCCTGAGGTTCCCAGAGTCTCACATCCCAAGATCGCCCTGAGCTGGTGCCAGGGTCGCGTACTGCTCCAGACACCTGCAGAGCAGAGGGGTGGATGGGAGGAGTCAGAGAAGTGACTACAGGCCCAGCTTCTCCTTTTCCAGCTTGGCTCAGGGCAGGATTCTTAACCTTGAGGTGCTGGCTCTTCCCCTGCAGAGTGAGCATTGTCATACCAGGGTGAAGGCTTCATCATGACACACAGAGGGCCTGGTACACAGTAAGTGCTCAGCTAAGTGGCAGCTGTGATTACAGGAGGGCCCCTTGAAATTCACAGATATCTTCCCTGGAGATGGAGAGGCACCCCCTTGACCGTGCCAAGGCCACTTTCCCAAGCAAGAGGCGCCGAGGACACACAGCCTTGATGTCAACATGTCAGCATCTCTGGGTGGTATCGTATGTCGGGATATCGGTGCCCAAGTATCCGCCTGTGTCAACAAGCTGAGAACAAACTCTGCACCTGCTGGTTTTAGGTTAAACACCACCACTGCCATCACCTGAATCATCACCGACCCCCACCTCCACCGTCACCACCACCATCCCCACCGTGACCACCACCATCCCTTACTCCATCATCCTCACCATCACCTCCTGCTCCTCTGCCTCCACCATGACCACCACCATCCCCACCATGACCACCATCCCTTACTCCATCATCATCACCATCACCTCCTGCTCCTCTGTCTCCACCATCAACACCACCATCCCCACTGTGACCACCATCCCTTACTCCATCATCCTCATCATCACCTCCTCCTCCCCTGCCTCCACTGTGACCACCACCATCCCGTACTCCATCATCATCATCACCGCCACCACCACCATCTAACGTGGTTGAGTTCACGCTCCAGCCAAAACCTGAGCCAAGAGTCTTACACCCTGTGACCCTGGGTCCTTGGAGGGACCTCCTAAGCTTGGAGCATCATCATCCCCTCAGCTCTCACATGAGAGCTCTGACACAGAGAGAACCTGGGCTGGGAAGGTCTGTGTGGTCCCGGATATAAACTTGGCCACCTGGCTCCAAGCCGAGATGCATGCAGTGCTGAAATGAGACCTTAACGTTGGTCCTAACGGGAAGGAGAGGTGGTCACTTGGCCTCTTTTCTGCTGCCACTCCCCCTTAGCGGTGTCTATATTCTGTCTGCCTTTTTCTTAAATTACTGATATTTCTAATCACCTGCTTGGAGTGAATATTGATTTGGACCACACGCTCGGAAGAAGACAAACCAATCCAAATTCCTTTCCTTTGTCTATCAGACCATGATTCCTTTTTATAGCTTTTATAAACTATTAAGCTTTTATAGGGCTCTGTCTTCCCTCAAAGCAAACCAGAGTATTTCAGTCTGGTCCCAGTGCCCATGCCCCAGCTCCACGAGTTAGAACTCACCAGGCCAGCTGTCAGGAGAGCTGAACGCCAACTCAGTGGTGGTTTTGCTATCTTTGGGGGAATTGAAAGCTGAATTTCTATTGCTTTTTCAGCACCTGGGAATTATGAGTGTTTAATATATAAAACAAGCTACAAAGAGACCAAGATTCAAATCCCAGACATTTAACTTTCTTTTTACCTCCCCTCAAGAAATACACATTTTCACCAGAGGAAAGATTGTAGGCTCTCTCCCCATCCATCCATGTGTATCTGCAATTCCTCTGCCATCTACCTCAAATTATAAATTACATACATAAAGGTGAATATAATGTTCATTCCATCCTGCCCCTTGTTTCTAGAACATGTTACAATAATGTCACATTCAGAATGGATCACTGCTAACCACCAGGCAGGCAATCACAGCTTCTTTGTCTAAGATAAAATCTGAATTAGGCCTCATTTCTCTTTCCAATTTAAAAGGTATTTTTCCGGCCCTGTTATTTGAAAACACATAAAATAAAAACAAAAACTGCCATTTATTACTATGAACCAGACACATTACGTTCGTTCCCTGAAAAGAAAAAAAAAGAACTTTTATACATAATGGAAATGCTCTGTTGCTACAAAAGCCAAAGGCCTGGCATAACGGAACCTCAGTGCCCACCTCCCAGCTTCCACAATTAGCAACACGAGATCCATCCTGCCTTCTCTGTCTCCCATCAGGGTTATCTGAAAGCTCAGTTTAGACATCGTATTACTTCCCGCTCGTATTGGAGCATGGATCTCTAAAATATAAGATCTCTTTCTTAGGGTTTAGGATAAGCCACAGCGCTACTGTCATATGCAAAGGAAACTGACAACAATTTCCCTTATTATTTCTTAGATGTCAGAGATCTATCTTTAGGGCCTGTTTTGAGGACCACAAGTAATATGTCTTCCCTGACAAATAAATGACAAGGAACGCAAAGGGGATGAAACAAATGGATAGAAAGAGGCCAAGGGTGATGGCAAGTAAATGCACCTTGTGGATCCTAACTTGAAAACAAGTGTGTGTATATGCGTGTATGTGTGTAAGAGAGAATGGTCCCCTTTCCTTGCCACTTGCCTTCACTCCTTAAAGCAAGCTTTAATGGTGGGGACCGTTATTCCTATCTTGCAGATACTAAGGTTCAGAGAGGGGAGGAGCCCTTCTTCCGAGGTCACATAGCAAGTGAGCAGGGTTGAAAAGGAAGGGCGGCTGCCAGTCCAGCGGCCGGTGATGGTCAGAGTGAGGGAGCGGCGAGGCGCTGGTGCCTCAGTGTGACAAATCATCTCAGATGATGGAGACCAGCGGTGGGTGAGGCCAGGAATCATGGATGCGCTCGGGAGGCAGCATACGCCGTGCAAAGCCTCCTGGAGCTGTGACAGGGTGAGCCTGGGGTGAATGCAGAGAGAGGCCCCAAACCCCAACCTTGTTGCAGAGCCTGCAAGGCCGGGAGGAACCCGCTGAGGAAAAGTCTCCAGGCTGGGCATCAGGACCTGACTCTGTTCCTTCTTGAATAAACTGTGTATCGCAGGCAAGTCTCCCAACATCTCTAGTCTCCGACATCTCATCCTCAGAGTGGACAACATCAGCTCCACTTGCTTCACGGTGTTGGGGGGCTCCCTTGGGCAGCCTCTGCCCCAAGCCCCACACGCTGGGATGACCACCTCACCCCATGGGTGAGATCCCTTCTCCCCGAGAGTCACAGGTGCCACACAGACCTGAAGCCAGCCCTCCTGGTTTACCAGCTCTGCTTCTCATGGACTCTAGGATCATAGGCAAACGCCTTACCCTCTTCAATGCATACCTTCCTCATCTGCTACATAGGGAAGATACACAGCCTCTATAGAACACTTCCCAAGACTTCTGGGATATGTTAAGCGTGATCCAAATGTGTGCCAGGCAGGTACCAGCCTCATTTACAGATGTGAAAACTGAGGCCCAAGATCATACAAGCAGCATGGGAGACTGGTGGAGGCAAACCCCATTCTGCTGAAACCTGGGCCATGGGAAAAGCAAGCCAGTGGGTGGGAGGGTGACTTAAGGCTGATGTTCTGAAGCACATCACCTCCCTAGCATCACCTTCTCTGGGGTCCAACACACAGGAGGCCTTCAGTAAATGTCTGTTAGGCAAGAGCATTTGAGAGGCACATGGGTCTCGCACGGCATGAGTTAATACAATCAAATGCAGAGCAAGATCTGCTGGGGGAGCAGAGAGACATCTAAGCCCCTCCTGTCACCTGTTGCCAGGGGCACGGGATGCGGTGATGTTCACAACACACATGAAACTAAGGGCAGACGGGACATGTCTGTGAAAGAGGGTCGGCCGGGAGGGGCGGGTGGACCACAGGAGCAGGGGCATGGGCTGGGGCTGCAGGGAAGATGCGACCCCCTCACTCTGCCCCATGCACACTCCAGACCAGCGATCCCGTGGGGTTTAGGGCCCAGCGACCACATGCAGAAAGCCTGCAGAGCCCAGGAAACGCGGGACCAGCTGAAGCTGGAATGTTTACAACCATGTAGCTGACAGCCCTGCAGTCCCTGAATAATGGCCCACTCCCTGCAGTATTCCTGCCCGGAGAATCCCATGGACAGAGGAACCTGGCGGGTCACAGTCCATAGGGTCGCAAAGAATCGACATGACTGAGCAACTGAACACACCCCACAGATTGTTGTTGTTTAGGCGTTAAGTCAAGCCTTTATCATCCCATGGACTCTGGCCTGCCAGGCCCCTCTGCCCATGGGATTCTCCAGGTAAGAACACCGGAATGGGCAGCCATTTCCCTCTCCAGGAGATCTTCCTGACCCAGGGATCAGAGCTGAATCTACGACATTGGCAGGCGGATTCTTTATCGCTGAGCCACCTGGGAAGCCCATGCCCCTGAGAGATACCCTCCCCCCAACCCCGGGAACCTGTGAATACTGCCCTATAGTCTCTGCAGGTGTGCTTAGATCAAGGCTCCTGAGACCATCCTGGATGATGTAGGTGGGCCTAAATGAAATCACAGTCTCCAGGGAGGCGGGGTGAGAGCTAACAACACACAGAGGAGACAGTGATGTGAAGAGTGTGGGGCAGACATGGCCTGGAGGATGCTGGCCTTGAAGACTGGAGGGCTATGGCCACAAGCGGAGGTCCGCCGGCAGCCCCAGATGTGGGGAGAGGCAGGGAACGGATGCTCCCCCAGGGCCTCTGCCAACACCTTGACTCTGACCCCAGTGAAGCTCATTTAGGACTTTCAGCCTCCAGCACTGTGAAAGAATACATTTCTGTTCTTTTTGGTTATTCTGTTTGTGGCGATCTGCTACAGACGCCCCAGGGGTCTGGCACACCTCGACCTTCATTCTGAGATGGCTGGGATCTCTTTTGAGGGTGATAGGAGTCCTTTAGAGAGCTGGACCATAAAGAAGGCTGAGTGCCAAACTGATGCCTTGGAACTGTGGTGTTGGAGAAGACTCTTGAGAGTCTCTTGGACTGCAAGGAGATCAAACCAGTCAATCCTAAAGGAAATCAACCCTGAATATTCATTGGAAGGACTGATGCTGAAGCTGAAGCTTCAATACTTTGGCCACCTGATGCAAAGAGCTGACTCAATGGAAAAGGTCCTGATGCTGGGAAAGACTGAGGGCAAGAGGATGAGGTGGTTGGATGGCATCATCGACTCAATGGATACGAGTCTGAGCAAACTCCAGGAGATGGTGAAGGACAGGGAAGCCTGGTGTGCTGTAGTCCATGGGGTTGCAAAGAGTGGGACACGACTGAGCAACTGAATAACAATGAGGAGTCCTTGATGCTATGTGAAGTGTGGAGTGGGATAAAGGACTGGGATAAAGCTTCAGGACTGGACCAGGGAAGGACAGGTTGAAGAGAGGAGACACTGATGGCTTGGAGGGTCAAAGGCTGCGATTTCCCCAGCTTCCATAAGAGCTGCTGTGAGTGTGGGGCAGGGAGGTAGAGAGGCTAGAGGGAACAGTGCCCAGGTGGAGGAATTCCGTCCTGGTTAGGGATGTTCACCAGCAGGACTCAGCCACCCAGACGCTGTAAACACCCCCCTCCTCAGGCTCAGTGGGATCTCAGGGCCCATTTCCCACCCAGTCGGCAGCCGCCTTCTCCCCACGAAACCCATTTGTCACGGCTGAGCCACTCAGCACTCCTGCCATCTCTCTGGGTTACTCTGTGGTTTTTTTTTTTTTTTCCCCACTTCTGGTGTCTTCACTGTTATAAATAATGGATCACAGGCGACCGAAAATGCAGAAAGCGACGAACTAAAAGAATAAGAAATGTGCTGAGACGGGGCTGGAGGTGAGGACGTTTCCCAAGGTTTCGAATCTGCTCTCCTTCTTAAACTCTAACCCCAGTTTCAGGCAGCTCGTGACCCAGAGCCCAGTGCTCCCCTCGCAGGGCTCTGTGGTCCCGGGGATCCACTCCAGGATCAGGGCTCCTGGGTGTCCCGGGGCAGGGAAGAGTGCAAACGGGAAGGTGCTGGGGAGGACCCGGGGCCCTGGGGACCATCCGCGAGGAGCCTGGTCCCAACACGCAGCCTCTCCCACCCTGTTTCAAAGCAGATGAAGGAGGTGGGGGTTGGGCAAGGGCAAAAGACAAGAGGAAACCACGTGAAAGTGAGACCTAGGACCAGATGCAGATGGAGGAAGGACCCCTCCCTCCAGCTCAGGTCAGACCTCAGCAGACACAGGAAGCCAGCATCCAGTTCCATTGTCACTTCCTGGCAGGAATGAATCGGGGATCCGAGGATCTGGGGTGTCTAGGGAAGCTGTGCCTTTCAGTCTTTTCCAGAGAAGGGTCCGGGCTTTCCGGGCCGTATTTGGAGAAAAGTCTTTAAGGAGGTAATTGCCCCATAGACTGTAGCCTACAAGGCTCCTCTGTCCATGGGATTTTCCCAGGCAATAGTACTGGAGTGGATTGCCATTTCCTTCTCCAGGGGATCTTCCCAACCCAGGGCTCAAACCCAGGTCTCCTGCACTGTAGACAGATGCTTTACCACCTGAGCCACCAGGGAAGTCCTAAGTTAAAATTAGGCAACTGTATGAGTTTCCTGGGGCTATTGTATTCATTGGCCAAGATCTTTTGGGTTTTTCTGTACAATGCTGTGAAAAACCAGGAGGAAATTTTTGGTCAACCCAATAACAAGATACCACAAAAGGGCAGCTTAAACCCATAGAAGTTCATCCTCAGCTCTGGAGGCTGAAGTCTGCAGTAGGGGTGGCGGTGGGTTTGGGTCCTTCTGAAAACGCTCAGGGAGGATCCATGCTGTCTCTCTGCAGTTTGGACAGTGGCCAGCACCCCCGGGGCTCCTTGGCTTGTGGACACATCAGCCCAGGCTTTGCCTCCACCATCTGTTCTCTGAACGGGCACACCTCCCTCTTCTTTCAGGACAGTCATGTCCAGCCCCATCTCATCTCATCTTGCTTACATCAGCAAAGAACCTATTTCCAAACATAGTCCATTCACAGGTTGTTGCGGGGGTCGGGGGGGCGGTCAGAACATGGCCTATCTTTTGGGGGGCCACAATTCACCAAAAACAGTGGGAACCCCCAGGAACAAGGCAAGATGAGGTGACAATGTGGGCGGACAGGAACTGGCCAGAGGAACCTGGGCCATCACACAGACACCGGGTGAGCAACGGTGATCACATCAAAATGGGAGGCGGGGAAGGAAGGCTGCTGAACAGAGCTGGCCGTGGGGCATGGGGGAGCCGACAAGCTTCCATGTGCAGTGGAGAGAGGCCTTCCTTCTTCCCTCCAGCACCCGCTGTATTTCCTTTTCTTTTTATTATTTGAAATGTCATTAGAAAAATTGAGCATACAACGTTATGTGCTGCCTGGATGGGAGGGGAGTGGGGAGGAGAATGGATACATGTATGTGTATGACTGACTCACTTGGCTGCTTACCTGAAACCATCACAACATTGTTAATCAGCTAGCGTCCAATACAAAATAAAAAGAAAAATAGTTTTCCTGTGAGAAAACAAACGTCTCTGGGTATGGGCAATGGTAGCCTGTGGGGGGGTCCAACCCCACTGTCCAGCTTCTTATCCAGCCAGAAGCCAGTGTCCACCACCCGGAGAAAACCCCCAAGGGGCCCCCTACGGCTGCTACAAGTGCCTCCAAAGATCGGGGTTTCTGCTCAGTGCTGCTGGACTTTCAGGGGTGCTTGTCCCCGAGGTAACATCGGCTGGGCGGTGTCTCCCAGGCCACACTGAGACCCACACTGTCCCAGGCCGCACGGCACCCGTGTCCCCCAGCGTGTGGAGGCCATGTGACCCGAGCAGCCTCTGCACCGAAACAAACAGTTCCTCTCGGGTACACTGCTCTTAAAGCCTGATGCCTGGGGCTCACGGCACTTGGTTGAAAGCCGATACCCCCATGGCTCCTTCTTCCAGAAGCCAAGCCTGGTGTTGCAGAGCAGGGTGGGAGGTGGAGGGGTCACCGCAGGGCTGGAGACGGAGTCAAAGACCCCAGGCCAGAGAGGGCCCCGGCTTCAGCACCAACACGAGAGACCCAGGGTCCTCCATCCCGAGAGAGGCCCTGGGCTTCAGCGAAGGGACTGGAAGGAGAGCGACTGGGCATAAGATGAGTCGGGAAAACCAGGGTGTGGGGCTCCACACTCCGTCATGTTCCGGGGGGAAATGTGGGGGCGCAGGGAGCAGGGATCAGGTGGAAGGAGGTCTCGACATGTCCGTAGTTCAGAACATCAGCTGCGTCTGGCAGTGCATGAAGCCCACACCCTCCAGACTTGTTTACCGAAGCCCACAGACTCGGACCCCGATGATCAGAGCTTAACACCCTAGGCGCCTGGGATGGGCACCTGAGTCTCTCGCTGAGGAGGGCTGCCCTCAGCCTCCGCCCACCCACAGGGCTGCTCCTCCGCCACCCAGGCGTCACCTGCACAGGCGTGTGCGCTCCACTCCCGAGGCTGTGACCCGTCTCATCCACCTTTTCCATCAGTGCCAGCAGCACTGCTTCAGGAAACGTTCCTGGAGGGAATTCACTGCTTCTGCACGTTTCCCCACAAGCGCCCTCCACACCCTCATTCCTTGGAGCATTCTGTGCATCTCTGCCCAGAGGGCACAGATGCCATCTCTCATCTCTGCTCTTTGTGGCTCAGCCTTCAAAACACCACACGCAGAATCGGTCTCCCATGCATGCTGGGCCACGGCTGCACATCCTGTCGGCTCCAGGGCGCAGCCTGGGCCGTCCCTGGAGTCACGCGTTTCAGTGCTCCTTGTATTTGCTCCCAGCTTTCGATTTTTCTGTTATTAACAGCGACGGTAAGACATCTGAGGCTTCCATAAGAAGCTTCATTGAGAGATTTTTTTTTTAGAGTATGTATGACCATTAATTTTGAGTCTTTAAGCACTGCCCATATCTCAAGTTTTCTCCATGTGAAGCTTACATAACACAACTCTGAGCGAAAACATCTTGGGGGCTGCTCCCCAAAGCACCCTGGAACTGGGGCGTGCAACAGACAGGCTCCAGACAAGCCACCAGCCACACCCGGCTGCTGCGGCTGACAGGCAGCCTTTACGTAACAAGGAACGACGCTCAGCGTGAGCTGATTTTGCAAATGTAAACTGCAGGTGGAGAGGTTACTGAAGATCTCTAGATGATCATGTCAAATGCGTGGCCTCTTTTTCTGTGATTTGTAACGCTGTGAAACTAAAAACAACAACAAAAAATCCCCAAGGCAGAAGCTGTGAGGATAAAGGCAGCCTGAGTCACTGGGTTCCGCTAACTGTTCTGCTTACAGAATGCATCAGTATGACGTGCGGCCGGCCTCAGGGATGCCTGAGTCCCCTGGACAGCACCCGAGTACCTGGAGCCTTCGGGGCTGGGCGTGGTGATGGGAGGGCGGTGGCCGCTTGCCTTGAGGCTGTGTTCTATCTGGGCTAAACTGAGGAGGATCTGCCTGTGACAAACGGTCCTAACTCCCACCATCCACGGGTGGGCTCTGACTCTGTCTCCCTGAAGCTCCCCTACCCCGAACCCCCATAGGACCAGGCAGCTCTCCCAGGCTGCACACGAGGGGTGGAGGGCCTGGGTTCGGGGGGTATAGTCAGTGGACAAAGGACAGACAGCAAGTCCCCCCAGGCTACACGGGCCAGTGATTGGCCAAGCATGCTCCACACACAGCTCGCTTCCACAGAAAGGCTTCTTCCGCCTATAAAATTACTGTTAAGTGTTTGTGAGTATCTCTACAACTCCTTCCAGCAGAATAAATGAACCAGAGGCCTAGAAACCCTAATGCAGTTGGAGCGTGTGCAGACACGTAGGCTGCCCCACGTCACTACCCGGGCTGGTGGTCCCGGTGCATCCAGGCCGAGAGTCTGTGCTGGGGGGTCACGTCTCCTCTTCCCACCCTCCCTCCTCATTGCAGTCCCCACAGAGCACCGCCTCAGAAACAGTCGGAGGATAAATGAAAGGCATTCCTGGTCTTCTCTTTCCTGGAAAGAATCGGGGAAGGAGTGTGGTCTGGGGGCCAATCTGGGGAACACAGTCACCAGTGTCATTGAGCGGGACGCACCTGTGGGGCTGGTCCGGCCCTTCATTCCACAGAGCATGCCTGGACAAGGCCCTGGGCCTGGAACAATGGGGAGACGCACAAGGCCAGAGGTCTCGGGAAGGCTCCCCCAACAAGACCCAGAGATCTGGCAACTCAAATCCATGACACAGATAAATAAAAATAAAAGCAACATGACCTTACAGAGCACACACCACGCGCCACCCCATTTCAGCACAGGACATACACACTTGAATTTCATCACAGCCACCCTGTGAGGTGGACGCTTGCTTCTCCCCAGTACACAGATGAAGACACTGAGGCACGTAACCTGCCTGCACACTCACAGGTACAAATGCACCCAAACCGCACCCTTCCCTGAACTGATGCTCTTGACACTGATGTCATGCTGCCGGTAAACGGACTGAGTATAATTGCATCGGAAAAGCATCTGTCTTCCCTGAACAGTTTACTCTCATCCCCGCCTGCAATACATCACACTTCATGGACCACGCTGCAAACACCCGCCCGAGATGAACACAACCAGGTCTGGAAAACGGGAGGACTCTGGGAACACAGCGTTTTCCAGAAGACACAATAATGTACCACCGCAACCGACCTACTCTGCAAACTGAGGAGAGACGAGTGGAAATGATTCAGGTTTACAAGAGAGCAGGCAGGTTCACTGATGAATAAATGGATCAGCAAGATGTGGTCCATCCACACAGGGCAACCTGACTCAGCCTTAAAGAGGAAGGGCATCCTGACGCCTGCCACAGCTTGGATTAGCCTTAAGGATGTGACGCACAGGGAAAGAAGCCAGCCATAAAGGGCGAAATACTATATGACACCTCCCCTCTACGGGAGGCCCCCAGCGAAGTGAGATCTGCAGCGAGAGAAGACAGTCAGTGGTGCCAGGGTCTGTGGACGGGGACACAGAGGCAGCGTTTAGTGGGGACAGAGTTTCATGTGGGGAAATGAGGAAGTTCTGGAGATGGATGGTGGGGATGGTTGCACGACAGTGTGAATGAATTAACGCCTCTGAACTGTACACGTAAAATGGTGAAGAGGGTAACATTGTATGTTATGCGTATTTTACTACAATTTTTAAAAATTAAAAAAACTATTAGGCAGGGAATCTGAACCCAAATGAACAGAACATTCAGGGTCTTCTTTAATCATGTCTAGGGGAAGGCGATGGCACCCCACCCCAGTACTCTTGCCTGGAAAATCCAATGGAGTAGCCTGGTGGGCTGCAGTCCATGGGGTCGCTAACAGTCGGACAGACTGAGCGACTTCACTTTCACTTTTCTCTTTCATGCATTGGAGAAGGAAATGGCAACCCACTCCAGTATTCTTGCCTGGAGAATCCCAGGGATGGGGGAGCCTGGTGGGCTGCCGTCTATGGGGTCACACAGAGTCGGACACGACTGAAGTGACTTAGCAGCAGCAGNCTTCACTTTCACTTTTCTCTTTCATGCATTGGAGAAGGAAATGGCAACCCACTCCAGTATTCTTGCCTGGAGAATCCCAGGGATGGGGGAGCCTGGTGGGCTGCCGTCTATGGGGTCACACAGAGTCGGACACGACTGAAGTGACTTAGCAGCAGCAGTAGCAGACTGAGTTAAGAAGCAGATACAACACTCTTCCGACAAAGGTCTATACAGTCAAAGCTATGGTTTTTCCAGTAGTCGTATACGGATGTGAGAGCTGGACCATAAAGAAGGCTGAGCGCTGAAGAATTGATGTTTTCAAACTCTGGTGTTGGAGAAGACTCTTGAGAGGCCCTTGGACTGCAAGGAGATCAAACCAGTTAATCCTAAAGGAAATCAACTGTGAACATTCATTGGAAGGTCGACTGCTAAAGGTGAAGCTCCAATACTTTGGCCACCTGATGCTAAGAGCTAGCTCACCGGAAAAGACCCCGATGCTGGGAAAGATTGAGAGAAGGAAGAGAAGAGGGTGACAGGGGATGAGATGGTTGGATGGCATCACCAACTCAATGGACATGAGTTTGAGCAGGCTCTGGGAGTTGGTGATGCACAGGGAAGCCTGGCGTGCTGCAGTCCATGGGGTCACAAAGAGTCACGCAGGACTTGGCAACTGAGCAACAACAGAGAGAGTCAGGTGCTGAAAGTTTCTGTTTGGGCAAAAGATCCCCCCGGGTGAAGAGCTCTGGGAATCGGGAAGGAGATGTGGCACCTGGCGGAGGTGATGGAGCCGGTGCAGGGGGCAAGCAGGCAGGAGCAGGGCCAAAGCACGCGACCACACCATCGACTGCAGACATTACTTTCCTGAGACTGAGACTGGTGCTGTCTCCAAGGCAGCTGAACGCACTGTGCAGTGACCCACAGCACAGCTGTAAACCGGTGTCCAGGGAGACATGCGCGCACTTTTTAGACTCCTGCAGCTGTGTCTTCAGGTGTGCATGGTCTTAGAATACACTTTTCTCAGAAAGATTCACAGCCCTGGAAATGCAAATAGCCACAAAAGCATGAGGAAACAGCCCGGTGAGCCGAGCAAGAGGCTCCATGTCAACACCTTTCGAGCTGGGCCACTGACGTGCCCCTTCCGTTGGCTGTGAGCCATCCCTGCCTGGAGCCCAGGCCTCCGTCCCACCCAGGCAAGGGCGGTGGGGGCCCTCTTCCATCTCACGGCCTGTCTGTCCCGAGTGGGGAGGGGTGGAGATGGAGCATGGAGAAATCCTTCAGTGGGGTGGGACTGGGCTACTTGTCACAAGGACACCCGAGGTCCCTCTGAGTCCTCTGGGGACCCTCTTAGACCTTCTTGCCAAAGTCTGCCCCCCAGGCCCCAGGTGTGCAGCCTGTCAATCACAGACAGTAAACCCAGGACAGGGGTACAGGGTCCCAGCCTGTAGTGACTCTAGGCTACCTGTCCACCCAGCTCCTGCTGCCCGCAGCTGGGCTGGTGTCTGGGCCCACATGGCTGGCACAGGGCTCAGCATCCTGGAGGCACCCCTTTCATCTCTCATCTGCACGTCAGTTCTGACGGGGCGCTCTGCCCGTGCTCCTCTTCCCTGATGCCCAGGGCTGCATTCTGCATGTTTCTGAGGCCAAGCAGCCCCTCAGCCCATGAGGGCTCTGGTGAGACCGCTGGTGCCCTCGCTCAGGGCTTGAGGTAGCCTTGCTGCCAACAGGCATCGCCTCTGCCAGGCTGAAGGAGCTGCCTGGGCAGTGGGCCCCGGGGTCTCAGGGCCTTGGCACTGCCCTCTCTTTGTGATTATTTATCTTAGTGGGCTCACAGATACGGAACTGAAGACACCGAGGCACTGCCAGGCTCCTTCCAGAGTCTCCGAGGGGATAGGTTCTGGGCACAGGGAGGGGGGCCAAGGGACAAGATGCACTCACTGAGCCTCTGCAGGGGCCCAGCTCTGCCCTGGGCTCCATATGGTGGTGTTCAGAGCCACCTGCATCACCCCATGGGGGGTGGGGCGCCAACATCGCACCCACCTCATCGAGGAGAAGGTGACCTCCCTGGGGGCTTCCCTTGGCAGAGCTGAGCACTGAGATGCTGTGTCCAGCGCCATGGCCTCCGCCCACCACACAGGTGACTGCGGAGAGCAGCCCTGCCCCCTGCACTTGGCCTACAAGGTCTCCACATCATTATCCGTCAACCCCAATGGCATTAGTGGGGTTCGGGCCCCCAGCAAACCCCCTCCCAGGGCCTCCAGGTGTCAGGAAGTGTCTGGCTTAAGAGGCCTCCAACCATAGCCCGTGGGAAGGAGGAGGGAGATCCGCAGCCTTCTGGGTCCCCCGTGGCCTCGGGCTAGAACGCGTGAGACCCTGCGCCTGAGAGGCCGTGTTGGGGAGTACCGGTACGTTCCCTCTGGAGTCAGGTGGCTGCAGTCTAGCGGCTAATCTATGTGGTGAAGAGAGACTGAAAATGGAGGCGCGCCAATGTTCACAGCCCAGCTGGAGACACAGGGTCATTGCGGGCGAGGGGCAGGGTCTCTGTCCCGTGATGACCGGGGCCGCCTCCATTTACACTGAAACCCCGAGAGGGTGTGGAATGACCCCCTTTCTCCAGCTTCCTTGGCTGCAATTAGCTTGTGTTGCTGCTGCTGCTGCTGAGTCGCTTCAGTCACGTCCGACTCTGTGCGACCCCATAGAGGGCAGCCCACCAGGCTCCGCCGGCCCTGGGATTCTCCAGGCAAGAACACTGGAGTGGGTTGCCATTTCCTGCTCCAATGCTTGAAAGTGAAAAGTGAAAGTGAAGCCGCTCAGTCGTGTCCAACTCTCAGCCACCCCATGGACTGCAGCCCACCAGGCTCCTCCATCCATGGGATTTTCCAGGCAAGAGTACTGGAGTGGGGTGCCATTACCTTCTCCGTAGCTTGTGTTACCATTTCAAAATATCCTTTTAAAGCTCCTACATTATGGACATTTAAAGGAAGATAAATGACTTTGCTGGGACTTCGGAGGGCGACCAAGGGGAGCCGCCGTCCACCTGGTGGTTACGTGAGGACTCAGACAGCAGCAAAGTCCAGAGAAGTGTGGAGGGTCTTTTGGACGATCCCTGCACAGATGAGCCAAGACCCTGCCGGTGGGCAGGGAAGGGAGGCTCTGAGTGAGGGGCGAGCCAAGCACACGTCTGAAGGTGAAAGGGACTCTCCACTGGGATTGGCCAGGTGGCTGGACAGATATCCCGGGAGGGGAGACATTTCATGAGCCAGGGAAGGACTCCAGGCCTTGCCACACTGACCACACTGGACAAGACTGTGCCAGGGGCACCCTTCAACAAAAAGAGGACAGGACTGCCGTGAAGATGAGCAGCCAGCCTGCAAGGCCAAAGCCTGTGTCTGTGCCAAAGGCAGGCGAGGCTGACGTCCTTGGAGGGAGCAGGGCTGGAGCAGGACAGGGGTACCCGGGGAGCCTGTGGCAGGGCAGGCAGAGCCAGGGCCCCCAGAGCAGGGAGGAGGGCCTGAGCCCCAGGGAGGCCGCTGGGGAGGGGATGGCGGCCTGGCCCTGAAGGTCCACAGGGGCTAACTGCTGGCTCCCGAGGAATCCATGGCAGGGCCCAGGCCCCAACTGGCAACAGAGCCAGGTTGAGAGGAAGGGAGCACATGGCGAGGCGCCTCAGTAGAGGTGGGCTTAGCTCCGGGGGGCAGGAGGGGGAGCAGTCCCGGGGCGGGTGGGGGGACCCA
>SJYX01000896.1:154506-273051 GCA_006410675.1 Oreotragus oreotragus
ACTGAGCGACTTCACTTTCACTTTCCACTTTCATGCATTGGAGAAGGAAATGGCAGCCCACTCCAGTGTTCTTGCCTGGAGAATCCCAGGGACGGGGGAGCCTGGTGGGCTAATGGGGTCGCACAGAGTCGGACACGACTGAAGCGACTTAGCAGCAGCAGCAGGCTCTTTGCATCAGGTGGCCAAAGTATTGGAGCTTCAGCTTCATATCAGTCCTTCCAATGAATAATCAGGTTGGCTGGATTTCCTTGCAGTCCAAGGGACTCTCAAGAGTCTTCTCCGACACCACAACTTGAACACATCAAATCTTTGGTGCTCAGCCTTCTTTATGGGTCAACCACCACTGATTCTGGAGCCCAAGAAAATAAAACCTGTCACTGATTCCACTTTTTCCCCTTCTATTTGCCGTGAAGTGATGGGACCGGATCCCAGCCTGTGCTTCATCCAGCCCGGCACTTAACATGACGTACCCTGTAGCTGGAATCAATACTGCTGGGAGAAATATCAATGATCTCAGATATGCAGGTGACACCACCCACGTGGCAGAAAGTGAAGAGAAACTGAAGAGCTCTTGATGAAGGTGAAAGAGGAGAGTGAAATAGCTGGCTTAAAACTCAACATTCAAAAAATGAAGATCATGACATCCAGTTCCATCACTTCGTGGTAAATAGATGGAGAAACAGCGGAAACAGTGAGAGATTTTATTTTCTTGGGCTCCAAAATCACTGCAGATGGTGACTGCAGCCGTGAAAGTAAAACATGCTTGCTCCTTAGAAGAAAACCTATGACCAACCTAGACAGCATATCAAAAAGCAGAGATATTAGTTTGCCGACAAAGACCCAGCTAGTCACACTTACGGGTTTTCTAACAGTCATGTATGGATATGAGAGCTGGACCATAAAAGAAAAGCTCAGCTGCTCTTGAACTGTGGTGCTGGAGAAAACGCTTAAGAGTTCCTTGGACTGCAAGGAGATCAAACCAGTCACTCTTACAGGAAATCAGTCCTAAATATATATTGGAAGGACTGATGCTGAAGCTGAAGCTCCAGTCCTTTGACCACCTGCTGTGAAGAACTGACTTACTGGAAAAAGACCCTGAAAAGTGCTGAAAAAGATTGAAGGCAGGCGGAGAAGGGGACAGCAGAGGATAAGATGGTTGGATGGCGTCACCAACTCGAAGGACATGAGCTTGAGTAAACTCCGGAAGCTGGAGATGGACCGGAAGCCTGGTGTGCTGGAGTTCGTGGGGCTGCAGGTAGCTGGACACGACTGAGTGACTGGCGTGACCTGACAGGACCAGATGCCATGCTCTTAGTTGTTTGAAGGTTGAGTTTCAAGCCAGCTTTGTGGAANACTGATGAAAGAAATCAAAGAGGACACTAATAGATGGAGAAATATACCATGTTCATGGATTGGAAGAATCAATATAGTGAAAATGAATATATTACCCAAAGCAATCTACAGATTCAATGCAATCCCTATCAAGCTACCAGCGGTATTTTTCACAGAACTAGAACAAATAATTTCAAGATTTGTATGGAAATACAAAAAACCTCGAATAGCCAAAGCAATTTTGAGAAAGAAGAATGGAACTGGAGGAATCAACTTACCTGACTTCAGGCTCTACTACAAAGCCACAGTCATCGAGACAGTATGGTACTGGCACAAAGACAGAAATATAGATCAATGGAACAAAATAGAAAGCCCAGAGATAAATCCACACACATACGGACACCTTATCTTTGACAAAGGAGGCAAGAATATACAATGGAGTAAAGACGATCTTACCTATATATTAATTAAGCCTTTATATCACTTCTGGGTGCCTAACAAACAACACAGACCAGAAATCACTGTGAGGTTCTTAGATTTAATAAATGCTTTTGTACCTGTGCACTCTTTTCTGTGAGATGACACAGTTTTTGTCAATTTTAAAAAGTCACTTACGCTCTATTTTATCCTTCACATAAAACTTAATGCATGGGCCTCTTTAGGAGGTCCTCAAAAGTGAATGTATGCCAAAACCAGTAGAGTACTGTAAAGTAAAATAAAAAAAAAAAAGTGAATGTGTTATTGGAATATGGAGTGAAGAGTTTTTGAATTTTCATTTCTTTAGGATACATAAAGTTATGAATATTTATTCATCATTAATATACTATGTATATTTACTCATTGTTATAGTAAATATATTATAGTACAGTATACTATACTATGAATATTTACTCATTGTTACTATAATGAATATTTCTTGGGATCTTCATTTGTTCTGTTAACATGCTTGTATATTAGAACTGTAGAAATCACTGGGATGATAATTGTTGTTATTGAGAAAGTAAATTTTTCAATCTAGGTAAATTTTGCCTCAATGTATAAACCTGCAATTTCAATAGAAGCTTTTGGATAAATAAGAGATCATTCATAGTTGCTGGGAGAAAATGGGTGGGAGAGAAATAGTAAAGGTCATAATGAATGGAGAGGAAAATTTCTTAAAATCACTGTATTCTTTCCCTCTATGCTGTTTAATGAAATTCTTTATGGCACAAGAGAATGGAGTTGACATTTTAGAGTCAGCAAAATGTTTAATGATTCACCGTATGATGGAATACTTTTTTCCAAGACTATTTTATCTTTGATGGAGCTGCTGCTGCTAAGTCGTTTCAGTCGTGTCCGACTCTGCGACCCTATAGATGGCAGCCCGCCAGGCTCCTCTGTCACTGGGTGTCTCCAGGCAAGAATACTGGAGTGGGTTGCCATTTCCTGCTCCAATGCATGAAAGTGAAAAATAAAAGTGAAGTCGAATGGTATGTAAAACACTGAAGTTCTTGAGTTTCCCAGTCAAGGAGGCTATGTTGCTCTCATAGGAAAGCTAAACACAAAATTGACAAGTAACAAAAGTATTAATTTCAAATCTTCTAGCACAGAATACTCTTAAGAACATGCGTTTTTAATTTTAGATTGAAAGATATTTTATTTTTAGCAGTTCTCAAGTTTGGCCCTCCTGTTGAGATTTCTTTTTTCTTCTTTTTTCTTGAAATATAATTGACATAACATTTTATAAGTTTAAGGTATACAATATAGTGATTTTGCATGTGCATATATTGCATCACCATAAAGCTAGTTAACACACTTACCAGTTGACCTAAGTCACAACATTTTTTGGTGAGAGCTTTTAAAATCTATTCTCAGCAATTTCCATATATGCAGCACAGCGTTTACTGTGGGCTTCTCAGGTGGCTCAGTGGTAAAGAATCTGCTTGTCAAAGCAGGGGACATTAGAGACTCAGGTTTGATCCCTGTGTCTGGAAGATACCTTGGAGGAGGGCATAGCAACCCACTCCAGTATTCTTGCCTGGAGAATTCCATGGATAGAGGAGCTTGGCAGGCTACAGCCCCTGGGGTCACAAAGAGTTGGACATGGCTTAAGTGACTTAGCACACATGCATGCATTATTTACTATAACCAGCATTATACATTACATCTGCAGAACTTATTCATCCTCTAACTGGAAGTTTGTACCCTTAGACTTCCTTCATCCATTTCTTCCACCACAGGCATACCCCTGAAACTCACCAATCTGTTCTGTTTTTGTGAGTCTGTTTTTTTCAGATTCCACATATAAGTAAGATTATATAGTATTTGTCATTCTGTGACTTAATTTCACTTAGCCTAATGCCTTCAAGGTTTGTCCATGTTGTCACAAATGGAAAAATTTCCTTCTTCTTTATGACTGAATAATATTCATATATATGTGTGTGTGCTCAGTCACGTACAACTCTTTGCAACTCCATGGACTGTAACCCACTAGGCTCCTCTGTCCAGGAAAATTTCCAGGCAAGAATATTGAAGCCAATTTCCATTTCCTCCTCTAGGGGATCTTCCTGACCCAAGGATTAAACTCATGTCTTCTGCATCTCCTGCGTTGGCAGGTGAATTCTTTACCACTGAACATCCTGGGACACCTTATATAATGTGTGTGTATATATAATATGGGAGTATAAGACCAAGCTTTTTGTACCAACCATCCATCAATAGACACTTAGGTTGTTTCCACATCATCCTGTCTATTGTAAATAATGCTGCATCGATGCAATGAACACAAAGGTGTAGATATCTTTTTGGTATAGTGATTTCATTTCTTTCAGTTATAAAATTTGGAGTGAGATTACTGACTACTATGTTAATTCCACTTTTAATTTTCAAGGGAATTGTCATAAATTTGTTCATAGTAACTGTATCAATTTAACTTTAACCAACAGTGTACAAGAGATTTGTTATATTTTCAATTAAACCAATCAATTAATTCAGCTATTAGAAGTTTAATTAAACCTAATAAAGTCCTTGAAATGTGAATTCTTGTGTTTCAGTTATCAGTTTTGTCAAGGACATTTTTGGTTATTGTCTTCACAATCAAATAAAAATGCTAAAAGTCAGGTAAAAGCAATAAATTGTCCCTCATACAAAGAGTGTATCTTATTTATAATAGAAAACAAAAGTAAGAAGCATTGGGAGCCTAACAGAAGAGTATTACATTATACTCTTTCTTTTAAGTGAATTAACAAGTTTTTTGGAAAATGATAAGTGATAAAATATGATAAAGGATGTAATTTTCATAATGTAAATATCTTGACATCTCAAATTTTTGATAGCACCAAGAAAAATAACAGTAATCAGCAATTGTTTTTCTCTTCCTAGTAATCATTACCCTGTTCAATGTTTTATGTCCATTATCTCATTAAAAACTTACCTTTTTATGATTTTTTTCTCTTATACATTAAAGAAAAGGAAATCTCTGAGGCATTCACAATAATTACAAGCCAAAATAACAATTATTGTATCAATGCAGTCACTATTTTTTGTCATAAATTTAATAATTTTTATTATTGTATAAGATGACTACCTTTTATGTGTCACAATGACAGTCACATATTTAAAACATTTCTATCAGTGCGGTTGCACTCCATATGTTTCAAAAGAAATGACTGCTAAGTGCTCTGACTCACCACCCACACCCATGGGTTCCTTGGTTTGAGCTGGACTCTTCAAGATTTAATAAATGCCACCATTGATAACACCTCCCCTACAACCTGCTGAGGCACAAAGATGTTCAGATCTCAGAGGTATTTAATTGGAATAACAGTGCTCTTTACACCCTATGATACTATTTTGGACACATTTTGAAAAAAATATTAATGTGTATTATAAAGGCCACAGGACTGGAAAACGTCAGTTTTCATTCCAATTGCAAAGAAAGGCAATGCCACAGAATGTTCAAACTACCACGCAATTGCACTCATCTCACATGCTACCAAAGTAATGCTCAAAATTCTCCAAGCCAGGCTTCAACCATATGTGAACCACAAAATTCCAGATATTTAAGCTGGATTTAGAAAAGGCAGAGGAACTAGAGATCAGATTGCCAAAATCCATTGGATCATCAAAAAAGCAAGAGAGTTTCATAAAAATATTTGTTTTATTAACTACACCAAAGCCTTTGACTTTGTAAATCACAACAAACTATGAAAAATTCTTGAAGAGATGGGAATATCAGACAGGGTATTACCAGGGTAATACCAGATGGGAATACTGACCCGCCTCCTGAGAAATCTATATGCAGGTCAAGAAGCAACAGTTAGAACTGGACATGGAACAACAGACTGGTTCCAAATAGGAAAAGGAGTACATCAAGGCTGTATATTGTCACCCTGCTTATTTAACTTATATGCAGAGTACATAATGCAAAATGCCAGGCTGGATGAAGCATAAGCTGGAATCAAGACTGCCAGAGGAAATATCAATAACCTCAGATATTCAGATGAACCACACGTATGGCAGAAAGTGAAGAGGAATTAAAGAGACTCTTGATGAAGGTGAAAAAGGAGAATGAAAAACCTGGCTTAAAACTCAACATTCAGAAAACTAATGGAATATTACTCAGCCATTAAAAAAATACATTTGAATCAGTTTTAATGAGGTGGATGAAACTGGAGCCTATTATACAGAGTGAAGTAAGCCAGAAAGAAAAACACCAATACAGTATACTAACACATATATATGGAATTTAGAAAGATGGTAACAATAACCCTGTATGCGAGACAGCAAAAGAGACACAGATGTATAGAATAGTCTTTTGGACTCTGTGGGAGAGGGAGAGGGTGGGATAATTTGGGAGAATGGCATTGAAACATGTATAATATCAGAAAACTAAGATCACAGCATCCAGTCCCACCACTTCATGGCAAATAGAAGGGGAAACAATGGAAACAGTGTAGAACTTTATTTTCTTGGGCTCTAAAATCACTGCAGATGGTGACTGCAGTCATGAAATTAAAATATGCTTGCTCCTTGGAAGAAAAACTATGACCAACAGATATTAAAAAGCAGAGACATTACTTTGCTGACAAAGGTCAGTCTTGTCAAAGCTATGGTTTTCCAGTAGTCATGTATGGATGTGAGAGCTGGGCCATAAAAAAAGCTGAGTGTCAAAGAATTGATGCTTTTAAAAAACAGTGGTGTTGGAGAAAACTCTTGAGAGTCCCTTGGACTACAAGGAAATCCAACCAGTAAACCTTAAAGGAAATTATTCCTGAATATTCATTGGAAGGATTGATGCTGAAGCTGAAACTCCAGTTCTTTGGCCACCTGATGCGAAGAACTGACTCATTGGAAAAGACCCTGATGCTGGGAAAGATTGAAGGCAGGGGGAGAAGGGGACAACAGAGGATGAGATGCTTGGATGGTATCATCAACCCAATGGAAATGAGTTTGAGCAAGCTCCAGAAGTTGATGATAGACAGGGAAGCCTGGCATGCTGCAGTTCATGGGGTCACAAAGAGTCAGATGTACTGAGCAACTGAAATGAACTGAATTGATGATCTGTCATCATTATTTGAGTATATCCATCATATAAATTGATTTTTTCATGTATGGGCATTTTTGAAGTAAAAAAAAAAAAAATCTCATCTAATATGAAGGAAAGAATAAATGAATCATATAAACATTACTTTAGCTTTTTTACCACTAAAATTTATCTTTCTTTTCATTTGAACTTATAGTATTAATAGTGTTATGCTTTAAATATAATACTAGGATGAAACACATATAAAGATTTTTTAAGTTCCCAAATCTATAAGCTTTTATTTTGACTTTCTCACCCACAGTTTGCTTTTAGGGTCTGACGTATCCATCAGAATATAAGTAAATAACAATGCTAAAGTGAAATGTTCCTTTAGCATTCATTCTATTTGTTGCTCTTTAAGTGAACTATTGCCATGTGACATTTAAGAATGACATCCTAGATGTTTAAATCCAAAAATTGCTCAGGTCTTGTATTTATATTTTATTGATGGAAACAGTTTTTGGTGTAGCTGCCAACCAGCTTAAGAGACAAACTCAAGGTTCAGCTATAAGAACTAATTTATCAAAAAGCAAGAGAGCAACTACTTCTCTGTTCTTTTAGCTCCTATCTATTCTCACATTGTACGGGATAATGTATCAACATTATATTTTATTCTTTTTTTGTTTGCTTTATATTTCTAGGGACTTTTGTTAGTACATCTATTTAATATCATGGAGCTATTTCCTTGTCTAAACTATAGCATGTTCTACTTGAAAATTTGGATATATGTGGGATTTGGAAATGAGATATGATATTGTAATATTACATAGTTGGGACAAGTTCCAAAAAGTTGTGTCTTTTCAGACCACAGGGATACAGGGATAGTGTTGAAATGAATAGGTTAGTAGTAAATGCAAAGAGTTACCCCAACCAATCTTTCTTGCCTATGTTCTTTCAACTTGAGAAGAAGGACATTAACCTGGAAATACTAGACTGAATTTAGGGACACCAAAGTGTCCAACAGTAAGAGTACCTAAAGCAGTTTTCCTTCACTCTGAATAGTTTCTTAGCTATTTGGGAGCAAGTTGGCGCTGTTAAGGAACACCTGTGTTCAAGTCTGAGAACGTGAATTATCAAATTCATCTGACTACCACTGTGTGTGTTAGTCACTCAGTCATGTCTGACCCTTTGCGACCCCATGGACTGTAGCCTGTTAGGCTCTTTGTCCATGAGATTTCCCAGGTAAGAATACTGGAGTGTGTTGCCATTTTTTTCTCCAGGGGATCTTCCAGACCCAGGGATCAAACTCACATTACTATCAACTAATAATGCTAAAAATGCCTCAACTTTTCTTGGTCTTAAATGTCTAGCTTTTAGTATTAGCATTTGAAACATGATATCTAAGATCCCTCTCAGTTATAAAATGAGTGCTAAAAAAAAAAGAGGAAAGGGGAGATGTCTGACTCCAGAGTATAAGTTCAGATTTACCTGACTTTTGGACATGAGGAATTCAACTGTAATTATATCAAACTAAGCATAGTAAGTAAGGCTCAGCACAATGTAAAGCAAAGTATAACATTAAATATAGATAGGTCATGAATACCACTCATTTCTTGATATGTTTATTATATATATATATATATGTGGAAAATAAGCAGAAACTTAAAAGTCCATTGCAAACATAAAAGTGTTGGGAAAAAAGGCTCATTTGTGGTTTTCACGTGTCAGCAATGGGAAAAATCAAAGAAAATATCTGAAATATATGGCATTGTAAAGGCAGACAACTAATCACAGCCCATAATGCAATGGATGTGAGAGCTTTATAAGAGTACCACAGAAAAGTAATCTTACACTGCCTTGGGATTTTAATTTAAAAAAAAAAATTCTTTTTTTTTTTTTTTTGGTTTACATTTGGTCTTAACACTGCATGATTACGAACTTAATTGATAGTGATATGAGGTCGCGTTCACTGTTAAATAAGGAACAAGTAGCTAAGTAGCTAATTGTTGGTACAAGTTTGTGATCTTACCTCACTGAGGAATATTGACATTATGTTCCATGTTGTTTGCAAATTACCAACATGTATAAACCTGTACAGGCCATCTCAAGACAGATGTTTACAATAAACAACTGACATAGAGAATATTTATTCATTCTACACTCATACAAGTTGGTTAAATGAATATTGGTTGGGTGAATATGTATAAATTCATAGATCTGAGAGGGCTATTATGAAGTCATAGATTGTACTGGAGACTTAATGTCACCCATGAAAGGAGGAAATGAATATACCAGTGCAAAAATCATTTAAAGAATGGTAGAATGGAATGCTAGAACAGTTATTTTCTAGATTAAAATGTGCTCAAGGATTTGGGGAATAGAAGATTTTTTAAAAGTTAGTATAAACAGTATAAAATACATGCAGATAGTTTGAATATAGCAGACAGGGATTAATAATGGTTTAAAGGAATTAGCAGTTTCACTAGGTTGAGTGGACAAATGTTATTTTTCCCCAAAATGTCATTTATTTTGAGTAGCAGAAGTACACTCTTTTGAATATGGATCAGACAGATTACCATTTCTTGAAGGCAAGCGGGCAAATGAAGACAGCATTGCAGATATATAGTCAATACTCAAGAGTTAATACCAAAAGGATTGATAAGAATAAATGTCAATACTTTATTATCCTGGGTCAGGCACAATCTTAAGCACTCTAAGCATATAAACTGTATAATCCTCTCAGCATGGCAGTGTGGGTAGGCATCATTATTACTCTATTTTACAGAAGTGGAAACTGAGTCACAGAGAAGCTGAGTAGTGATTTATCAACAACATTCAGTAACAATTAATAGTAGAATCAGGATTTGAATCTAGGCAGTCTGATTGCAAAGTGGTGCTCTTAATTACTAGCAAAGGTTAGTGCCAGTGGATTCTGCAGAGATCAAGGGCAGAACCTTGAGTGGCATACACAGTTTGAGATTGAGAGGTGATGTGTGTTAGTTGTTCAGTCATGTCTGATTCTTTGCAACCCCATGGACTCTAGCCCTCCAGGTTCCTCTGTCCATGGATCTTCCAGGCAAGAATACTGCAGTGGGTTGCCATTTCCTCCTCGAGGGGATCTTACTGACCCAGAGATCAAAGCTGGGTCTCCTGCATTGGCAAATAGATTCTTTACTGTCTGAGCCACCAGGAAAACCCATTGAAAGGTGGAAATGCAGCCAAATGAGGAGGGGAGGGGAAGTCATCATTGTAGTCGCTAGTTAGCGCTCAAACAGCTCTGGATTTTCATAATTTCAATTTCAAGAAGGAAAATTTTAGACTGATTACCAATGGACCCAGAATTTTTCTCAGCAAGTATTAATTGAATGAAAGGGGTTTCCTGACAGGCAAAACGCATAATTCCCAGGTGGCCAAGAGAGGGCGCCTTTGAATAGAATAGCTGAAAGTATTCAGAAGCTTTTAACTCTTTCTCTCACATGATTTATTCCAGAGAGCATATCTAATCCTCTTTGTTGTGTTTCAGAGTATCGTCTGTCGACCACCTGCATTAAAAGTACCTGAAGTGTTTTTAAAATATAAGTTCTGGTCCCAAACACAAGTTAGAAATCTGATCCTAACAGAAAATACAAGAATCTCTAGAACTTTGCCCAAGTTTTCTTTTCTTACCTCTTTAATTATGAAAAAAAAAAATCAGCTACAAGTATAGAGAAAAATTGTAATGCAAACCTCCATTTACATAGATACTAAGTTAAACAATTAAAAAACTTGAAATCTTATCATATTTTTCCTTCTTCCCTTCCTCCCTTTCTTAATTCCTTCCTTGTTTTCTTTCATTGAAGAACTTTAAAACATAAAGGTCATTTCATCTTGCATACTTCAATGTACATATTTACAAATGTGAATGTAACTTATGTAACCCAGTGACATTATCATACCTAACAAAATTTACTGTAATTTCTTTTCTATCATTTATGTTAAAATGTGTACAGCTATTTGAAGAAGAATATTTGTAAAGTTGTCTTTTTCTAACCAAACACTAAGCAAAATTCAGACATCATCTTTGGTTGTTAAGTATAATAAGTCTACTTAACTCTAAAGCAATCACAGTCAGCCATTTAATTTTTTTTTTTTTCATGTAAGGAATATATTGAAGACACCAAGTCAATCCATCTGCATAGGATTCCGTGATTTTATTTCATTTTATATAAATTTTAAATATATGTATACCTTCAAGCCTGCTACCCAGAGTTATTTTCTTGTCCAATTTCTGGCAGAAAAAAAGACAGGAATAGAGGTCTATAAACAGAAGAGAGAGAGAAGATAGGACACACACACATATTTAATCTACTTAAGTAAATGTTATATACAGTCAAGATTTATTTATCTCCTCAAATTCATGGCAAATTCAAGATGGCTATTTTGATCATTTAATGGCTTATTTATAAAATTCAAAGCTACCTCCACTAGATTTGCATTTCATTGTTGGTCAGGCCTGGTGGATTGTTGTTCATGTCACCATCATCTATTCCTAACATTTCATGCTGTGATGGATTGTCTCAGCATCTTGACAATTATTATCAGTACAATTTTATGCCCTGAAAGCTGAGAGCTTGCTGTTTTCTGAGGGTCTGCTGTCCTGAAAGGCAGCAAGTCTCTGAGTGGAAAATTCACTGCATAAGTAGCTCTGTTGACCTTGTTCTTTAGCTGTCCAGACTCATTTTCTAGTGATGTTCCACATGTCTGCTTTCTCATGGACAGAATGTGTACATTCCATTTCCTTTTATTTGTCACAATTTCTTTCCTTATTGATAAATTAGCATTCAATTATTTTTGACTCATGGGTCTTAAAATGAAATTCAGCGTGATCACAGTCAACACAGCTTTTGTTATCTATTACTGACACAACATATAATCATTACTGTTATACTGAAAAATGCTATGAACATTATACCATTGCAATTATCATTAATAATTATAAGCTTGATCATGTGGCCTATAATTGAATATATATGAAAAGCAAGTGTAATGACAAAGTGAGCTGTTTATATAAATCTTCCAGTGTATCACACTGCCTACATCAGTGGCTAGTACAAAGTAAGAAATTAGTAAAATTCTGTTGAATGAGTGAGCGCATAGTTTTTAGCATACACCAATGTTTTAAATATTTGTTATGGCATTTTCCTTTTGGCAGGAAAATTATAGCAGGAACAGTTATGGCAGTTCCTTGGTAACTGCAAATACTTATGTGCTGGGCTATTTGCATTTGAGAAATCTGGAATTAAGCTACATTTTTTGATCATTCACACTTAAGGATTAAAATGTCTTCTATGCTAATCAGTTCCTAAAGGTGTATGAAATATAAGTCAATGATTTTGCTTGTTTAAAAATGAAACAATTTGAATTATTGTTATTTGCTCAAACATGTCAAATAATGTATAGATATATGCTAAATTTACTAACACAACAGTTATCATAACAGAAGATTGGACTGTTAGAAGTCAAACAAAGAGAACAATCTGCAGCAGCTTTGAAAATTTACATTGGGGTGTGTCTATTGCTTTGTCTTATAAACGAAGACTTGCTAGGTTATACTCAGACCCAGGAATATATTTGCATGACTAATATAGAGTATAATTGAACTTTTCCTCCAAATACCAAATATGAGATTTACTACATCTGTAAAAAGGTTGTAAATGTAAGAATTCTTATATGTGATTCTCCTCTGAATATTTTGCTTACCTCTAGAATATGCTTCGGGGAAGGCAATGGCACCCCACCCCAGTACTCTTGCCTGGAAAATCCAATGGACGGAGAAGCCTGGTGGGCTGCAGTCCATGGGGTCGCTAACAGTCGGACAGACTGAGCGACTTCACTTTCACTTTTCTCTTTCATGCATCGGAGAAGGAAATGGCAACCCACTCAAGTATTCTTGCCTGGAGAATCCCAGGGATGGGGGAGCCTGGTGGGCTGCCGTCTATGGGGTCACACAGAGTTGGACACAACTGAAGTGACTTAGCAGCAGCAGCAGCAGAATATGCTTTCATAAGTTTATAATCACTTAGGAAATATGGCTATTACTTTATTTATTCTGTACTATTCTAGTCTAGATTGCAGCTTAGTTTCATCCCGTGTGTGGTGAGAACTCATTCTTAGGATGTTTTTAATGAGACAGAATTGCCACTTCATTAACAAAACATCCAATAGGGCTGAGTTCCAAGATCACATTTAGCTCCAGCCTAGTCACATTTTCTTTCCAATAATGTCTCTAATTTGTTGTATTAATGTGTATATATTTCATGTATTGGTGAGGGAAATTTATTTAGTTTGATCATGACCTTATTATTCAAATCTTAAATGTGAAACATCACCTTTTCTCCTCAAGTGGTGTCAGGAAAGCTTGTTTCTTTTCTGTGCAGCAGATCAATGACTGTCATGCACGATGAGGCTTCTACCGGCTCTGAGTGGCACCTTGTGGTTATTTATAGCATGGCCAGCAAAGCCATCTGTCTTTTCTGACAGCTTGCAGTGTTACTAACCCAGCATCGTGTTTTCCTCTAATGCTATTTGCAAACCATCCACCCATCTATTCATCATTCATTTATTCCACCTACCTCTGATCAACTATATGTTGAAGATTTAATTAATACAAGGATAGAGTGGCCTACAATCTACCTCCCTACCTGTCCAGACTCATTTTCTAGTGATGTTCCACATGTCTGCTTTCTCATGGACAGAATGTGTACATTCCATTTCCTTTTATTTGTCACAATTTCTTTCCTTATTGATAAATTAGCATTCAATTATTTTTGACTCATGGGTCTTAAAATGAAATTCAGCGTGATCACAGTCAACACAGCTTTTGTTATCTATTACTGACACAACATATAATCATTACTGTTATACTGAAAAATGCTATGAACATTATACCATTGCAATTATCATTAATAATTATAAGCTTGATCATGTGGCCTATAATTGAATATATATGAAAAGCAAGTGTAATGACAAAGTGAGCTGTTTATATAAATCTTCCAGTGTATCACACTGCCTACATCAGTGGCTAGTACAAAGTAAGAAATTAGTAAAATTCTGTTGAATGAGTGAGCGCATAGTTTTTAGCATACACCAATGTTTTAAATATTTGTTATGGCATTTTCCTTTTGGCAGGAAAATTATAGCAGGAACAGTTATGGCAGTTCCTTGGTAACTGCAAATACTTATGTGCTGGGCTATTTGCATTTGAGAAATCTGGAATTAAGCTACATTTTTTGATCATTCACACTTAAGGATTAAAATGTCTTCTATGCTAATCAGTTCCTAAAGGTGTATGAAATATAAGTCAATGATTTTGCTTGTTTAAAAATGAAACAATTTGAATTATTGTTATTTGCTCAAACATGTCAAATAATGTATAGATATATGCTAAATTTACTAACACAACAGTTATCATAACAGAAGATTGGACTGTTAGAAGTCAAACAAAGAGAACAATCCGCAGCAGCTTTGAAAATTTACATTGGGGTGTGTCTATTGCTTTGTCTTATAAACGAAGACTTGCTAGGTTATACTCAGACCCAGGAATATATTTGCATGACTAATATAGAGTATAATTGAACTTTTCCTCCAAATACCAAATATGAGATTTACTACATCTGTAAAAAGGTTGTAAATGTAAGAATTCTTATATGTGATTCTCCTCTGAATATTTTGCTTACCTCTAGAATATGCTTCGGGGAAGGCAATGGCACCCCACCCCAGTACTCTTGCCTGGAAAATCCAATGGACGGAGAAGCCTGGTGGGCTGCAGTCCATGGGGTCGCTAACAGTCGGACAGACTGAGCGACTTCACTTTCACTTTTCTCTTTCATGCATCGGAGAAGGAAATGGCAACCCACTCAAGTATTCTTGCCTGGAGAATCCCAGGGATGGGGGAGCCTGGTGGGCTGCCGTCTATGGGGTCACACAGAGTTGGACACAACTGAAGTGACTTAGCAGCAGCAGCAGCAGAATATGCTTTCATAAGTTTATAATCACTTAGGAAATATGGCTATTACTTTATTTATTCTGTACTATTCTAGTCTAGATTGCAGCTTAGTTTCATCCCGTGTGTGGTGAGAACTCATTCTTAGGATGTTTTTAATGAGACAGAATTGCCACTTCATTAACAAAACATCCAATAGGGCTGAGTTCCAAGATCACATTTAGCTCCAGCCTAGTCACCTTTTCTTTCCAATAATGTCTCTAATTTGTTGTATTAATGTGTATATATTTCATGTATTGGTGAGGGAAATTTATTTAGTTTGATCATGACCTTATTATTCAAATCTTAAATGTGAAACATCACCTTTTCTCCTCAAGTGGTGTCAGGAAAGCTTGTTTCTTTTCTGTGCAGCAGATCAATGACTGTCATGCACGATGAGGCTTCTACCGGCTCTGAGTGGCACCTTGTGGTTATTTATAGCATGGCCAGCAAAGCCATCTGTCTTTTCTGACAGCTTGCAGTGTTACTAACCCAGCATCGTGTTTTCCTCTAATGCTATTTGCAAACCATCCACCCATCTATTCATCATTCATTTATTCCACCTACCTCTGATCAACTATATGTTGAAGATTTAATTAATACAAGGATAGAGTGGCCTACAATCTACCTCCCTACCTTCAGGAAGCTTAATATGTTCTCTTTATTGATTGAAGAAAATTTGATGGTAGAGAAATATATGAATGCATAAGACAAGGCCACTAGACTTTACTGTTTTATCATGAAGTATTATCATGAAAGTAAATAGCTGTATATCAAGGAAGCTAATATTAAATATTATGAAGTTATTTTATGTGATGCCACAATAGAGAAGACAGAGAATTTCTCCTCTGCTATATCTCTCACCAAGATAATTTCTTAAGAATAGGAGATACTTGCTCAGAAGCTCTGAAATGTATATTCCTCATTTCATTTGTACAATTCAGGTCATATGTACCTATCTGAGAAATAGACTTGTGCTTCAGAGAATGCCATGCCTATGTGACTTAAGTCTGGGGTATCTGCATCGACCACTTTGACAGAAAGTTTATAAAATATGGAATGGAACCTACCAGTACATACTTCAGTGATGTAAAGTCAGCTCAGTAAAAGCACATGGGCTCCAGAAGGAAGTCTTGACTATAACATATGTGTATAGGAAAGGGAGGAGAATGGATGCTGGTAAGTAATCAACAGTTGTCAAAAAAATACCATATTTTTTCTTATATATTGTTTCCTATGTGAAAATACCAATATAAAGCAAATAGGCATATGGTAAAATTAACTGAGAAAATGATATTGTGACAGAAGTAATTTTATTTCTATGATGCTATATATTAATATGAGTTAAGCCTTCAAATATCTATGTGTTAAACTGAATAATTCAAAACAACATCATTTTTTTATGAAGAAAGCTTTTGGTATTTTACTTTATTGAAAGATTATCAAGTAAAGAAGAAATAATCAGCCTTCCAAGCACTGAAATTAGAAACCAATATGCCACTTAATTTACTAGTATAGCACATTTGGGAGACAATGATTGGTACTAGATGAAAAAGTGTTTGTACTTTCTCCATCATCATAATAGTTTTTGCTTACTCAATATTTGGGGCCTCACACACACGTGCGCGCGCATGCGCGCACACACACACACACACACACCCCTCATTTCTTTAGCCAAAACTTATTTACTCCTAGGTAGAAAAAATGTACCTGAGAATTTCAATATAAACCAGTTTCTCATTAAATTTCTCAATTTCATTTTAGTCAAATTATCATTAACCGTCTTAAAAAAAAGAGCTATAAATTAATTACATAATCCATATAAGTGGGTTCTGTCCAAGTTTGCATTTAGAAACAAAGAAATGAAAAGGCAAAGGAAGTGTTTATTTTGTTAGGGATAATCGAAATGGCAACACACTTGTGTTCTTGCCTGGAGAATCCCAGGGATGGGGGAGCCTCGTGGGCTGCTGTCTATGGGGTCGCACAGAGTCGGATACTGAAGTGACTTAGCAGTAGCAGCAACAATGAAAGTTCTTAGGTTTAGCTTCAGTTTAAAATAGATATAAAGGAGAAGCTGAGAAGTCTGTAAAACTAATACCCCAAAGTGAGAGAACATCTCATTTCTATAAACTTGAGGGCTTAATTAGCTTTAAAAAAAAAAAAAGGAGGCTCACTTTCTTTTCTTGCCTGGAGAATCCCAGGGATGGGGGAGCCTCGTGGGCTGCTGTCTATGGGGTCGCACAGAGTCGGATACTGAAGTGACTTAGCAGTAGCAGCAACAATGAAAGTTCTTAGGTTTAGCTTCAGTTTAAAATAGATATAAAGGAGAAGCTGAGAAGTCTGTAAAACTAATACCCCAAAGTGAGAGAACATCTCATTTCTATAAACTTGAGGGCTTAATTAGCTTTAAAAAAAAAAAAAGGAGGCTCACTTTCTTTCTTTTTTTTTTTGCATTTTATTTTTTTAGAGCTTCCATTTTACTTTGTTTTACTTTACAGTACTCTATTGGTTTTGGCATACATTGACGTGAATCTGCCACGGTTGTACATGAACTCCCAAACATGAACCCCCCTCCTACCTATGAATCACCAGTCTATGTTCAATGCAGGATGCAGGAGGCTCACTTTCAAACAAGCTGTGATTCTCTGCAGGATAGCCTGAAGCAGGAGAGGCATGCTGGGCAGAGAAAAGCCATGGAAAGTTCTGGCCAAAGAAATAAACTTTATACTTATTAAACTTCTATCTATGGGAGATAAGATTATTTGGATCAGGTGTTGGGATGATAGATGCTCTGGATTTTCACAGAGTTCTTTGTGTCAGGAATTTTTTTTTTTTTCCTGAATTGTATGTACTTTGATATACTTATTAAGAAGTAGTTAATCAAGTTAAGTTAAAAGTCTAAGCTTACTGATTGCTGCACAATAGACCAATAACTAAAGAGGTGAGTTGTTGGGGCAAGGAATAGCAACTTTATTAAGAAATATAGAAGACTGAGAAGATGGTGGACTAGTGTTCCAAAGAATTATCCTACCTAAATTAGAATTCAGGCCTTTTTTACACTAAAAGAGGAGGTGATGAGGCTGTTTGTTGCAAATTTCTTGGTGTAGGAATTCTTTGTTCTTGCAGCTATCCAGGTAGGTCTGGTCACAATGTTCCTATAAATCTCCAACAAGACAACTGTTATTTTCTATTCTGTAACTTTGTATCTCTATGTGAATGGAAAAGTGTTATATATTTAAAGGTCAGAGTCTTGCGAATGGGTTATCATCAAGATTTCAGGCTCTAGGCAACATTCTATCACAAAGGTACAGAGCCAGCAGGACTAAGCACAGGCAACAGAGCATAAGGGTTAGAGCTAAAGGAACAGATCCAGTGTGGGGTCACATTTCTCTTTCTTTGTCACAATTATAGATTTTCACAGTTGAAAACACTCTTGTTTAAAACACTTTTGGTGTGAAAGTGAAAGTTGCTCAGACTCTTTGGGGGTGAAAGTGAAAGTTGCTCAGTAGTGTCTGACTCTTTGTAACCCCATGGAATATACAGTCCTTGGAATTTTCCAGGCCAGAATACTGGAGTGGGTAGAAGTTCCATTCTTCAGGCGATCTTCCCAACCCATGAATCTGATTCAGGTCTCCCACAGTGCAGGCAGATTCTTTACCAGCTGAGCCACCAGGGAAGTCTAAGAATAGACGAGTTGGTAGGCTATTGCTTCTCCAGCAGATCTTCCCGACCCAGGAATGGAACCAGGGTCTTCTGCATTGCAGGTGGATTCTTTACCAGCTGAGCTACCGGGAAAGACCTTTGGGCCACCACCTCACACATTAAAACCAGTTTAACATCACAGGCTGACAAAAATTCTCCCGAAAGACAAAAACAAAAATCACAGACATAAGTGTATTATATATTTTTAAAAAATAAATAAATAAGCAAAAACGATTCAAATAACATTAACAACAAACAACAAAAAATAAAACCTATATTAAATGTCATGAACTACACCCACAAAGGAGGCTCTAATATTCTTGCTAGCTTAGTTATCTGGTTTTAAAATCCACAGATGATTAAGAAACAAATTAGAGAAAGAAAAGCTTAGCTGCAGGCAAATAGCCTGAGTAAGAGTGAAAATCAAGTCGCTCCTGTCTGACTCTTTGCGACCCCATGGCCTGTAGCCTGCCAGGCTCCTCCGTCCATGGGATTTTCTTTGAGTAGCTCCAAATAAAGGTGCCAGCATGACAGGTATTGCAGGATCCAGCACATTTGCAGAGAAAGAGTCACTTAAGTTTAAAAGCACTACTTAGGATTTCTGGTAAAAAAGTCAAAACCCTGAAAAACTCATGAGGTCTTATTGGTTTTGCTTCTTTCAGCAAAGAACAGGTTCGATTTCTAATGATAACCTTTGTTTAACCATTATATTCAACATAATGATGTTAAGAAGTCAAGAAAAAAGATACAAAATTCAAAAATATTTCCACTCAGTGCTCGAGTTTTTATGTTTAGACAGGATTCAGGGAATTGCTGGCTTACTCAGTTGCTGAGAGTTTTTTAAATGAAATAAATTTCCTGTTTGAGGATAATAAAGACTGAATTTTTTAATACTCTAGCTCTTTGTGTTCTAATCATCACAGAAACTGGTTACTTCAAGCGATTAAGAATGTAGGTGTGTATTTAATGAGGATTCTCACTAATTTTGTCTTTACATACGTGTTCAGTAAAATAAATCACACTAAGCCCAGGGCATACAAAAATGGAATTTCCCCAAGGGATTTGCAGTGGAATAAATGGATATATATACAGTGCATATATAGTTGCAAATAAAATATATATATACGCTGAGAGAATTTTGGAGTAAGTTCTTACTCCAAAGGGTGAAACCCTCAGTCATTTGGAGCCATTTAAGGAGCAGACATATTAAAATAGCTTTTCAATGACGTCACATAATAGTGTAATGTATTAATGTATAGTATTAGCTGTTAATTATGCCACAATTATGTGACTTCCCTGGTGGCTCAGATGGTAAAAGCATCTGCCTACAATGTGGGAGACCCGGGTTCAGTTCCTAGGTGAGGAAGATCTCCTGGAGAAAGAAATGGCAACCCACTCTAGTATTCTTGCCTGGAAAATCCCATGGATGGAGGAACCTGGTAAACTACAGTCCATGGGGTCGCAAAGAGTTGGACATGAATGAGCAACTTGACTTTCTTTCATGCCACAGTTATTTCAGAAGAGCAAAAAATAAAGACCATTTAAATTTAGTTACAAAAATATTTACCTATATGATGATTGTGTAGGTTAAAAACTTAGCAACTTTTTAAAATTTTAAAACCATTAAGAAATAACCATCAAAAGAATTTGCAATGCAATTAAATGCAACTGTATTTGTGTGTATATTGTATACAAACATATTTTAATCTTATATAATTTATATTTTGCTATACTTACCTGTTGGAACTAATTAATACATTAATAAACTTGCTTTTATTTTTGTTTTAAGTGTTTAATTTAAAGAAATACATTTTTATCTAATGCTATATAGGGATTTTATTTTCGTTAAAATAGATTCAGTTCAGTTCAGGCACTCAGTCATGTCTGACTCTTTGTGAAACCATGAACTGCAGTACACCAAGCCTCCCTGTCCATCACCAACTCCCGGAGTTCACCCAAACCCATGTCCATTGAGTTGGTGATGCCATCCAACCATCTCATCCTCTGTCGTCTCCTTCTCCTCCTGCCTTCAATCTTTTCCACCATCAGGATCTTTTCCAATGAGTCAGCTTTTTGCATCAGGTGATCAAAGTACTGGAGTTTCAGCTGCAGCATCAGTCCTTCCAATGAACACCCAGGACTGTTCTCCTTTAGGATGGACTGGTTGGATCTCCTTGCAGTCCAAGGGACTCTCAAGAGTCTTCTCCAACACCACAGTTCAAAAGAATCAATTCTTCCATGCTCAGCTTTCTTCACAGTCCAACTCTCACATCCATACATGACTACCAGAAAAACCATACCCTTGATTAGACAGACCTTTGTTGACAAAGTAATGTCTCTGCTTTTCAATATGCTATCTAGGCTGATCATAGTTTTCCTTCCAAGGAGTAAGTGTCTTTTAATTTCATGGCTGCAATCACCATATGCAGTGATTTTGGAGCCCAGAAGTATAAAGTCAGCCACTGTTTCCAATGCTTCCCCATCTATTTGCCATGAAGTGATGGGACCAGATGCCATGATCTTAGTTTTCTGAATGTTGAGGTTTAAGCCAACTTTTTCACTCTCCTCTTTCACTTTCATCAAGAGGCTCTTTAGNTTCCCCATCTATTTGCCATGAAGTGATGGGACCAGATGCCATGATCTTAGTTTTCTGAATGTTGAGGTTTAAGCCAACTTTTTCACTCTCCTCTTTCACTTTCATCAAGAGGCTCTTTAGTTCTTCTTTACTTTATGCCCTAAGGGTGGTGTCATCTGCTTATCTGAGATGATTGATATTTCTCCCAGCAATCTTGGTTCCAGCTTATGCATCATCCAGCCCAGCATTTCTCATGATGTACTCTGCACATAAGTTAAATAAGCAGGGTGACAATATACAGCCTTGATGTACTCGTTTTCCTATTTGGAACCAGTCTGTTTTTCCATGTCCAGTTATAACTGTTGCTTTCTGACCTGCATACAAGTTTCTCACAAGGCAGGTCAGGTGGTCTGGTATTCCCATCTCTTTCAGAATTTTCCACAGTTTATTGTGATCCACACAGTCAAAGGCTTTGGCACAGTCAATAAAGCAGAAATAGATGTTTTTCTGGAACTCTCTTGCTTTTTCCATGATCCAGTGGATGTTGGCAATTTGATGTCTGGTTCCTCTGCCTTTTCTAAAACCAGCTGGAACATCTGGAAGTTCACGGTTCATGGGTTGCTGAAGCCTGGCTTGGAGAATTTTAAGTATTACTTTACTAGTGTGTGAGAGGAATGCAATTGTGTGGTAGTTTGAGCATTCTTTGACATTGCCTTTCTTTGGAATTGGAATGAAAACTGACCTTTTCCAGTTCTGTGGCCACTGCTGAGTTTTCCAAATTTGCTGGCATATTGCTGCCAGCAATAACTGGCAAAATAACTATTCCATGAAATTGCAGCACTTTCACAGCATCGTCTCTCAGGATTTGAAATAGCTCAAGTGGAATTCCATCACCTCCACTAGCTTTGTTCATAGGGATGCTTCCTAATGCCCACTTGACTTCACATTCCAGGATGTCTGGCTCTAGGTGAGTGATTACACCATCATGATTATCTGGATTGTGAAGATCTTTTTTGTACATTTATATATATTTTTTTTTTATTTTTTTACATTTTTGTGCATGTGTATTTAAAATATAGTAAAGTGCTTTAATGCCCCCTTAAAAGGATGTAACAGAAAAGTTAAATTTAGTTAATTGTTAAATCCAGTATTCTTATGAAAAATGTAAATTTATGTTCACACTATTAATGGTTCCACACAATTTTTTCAGTGAAATACAGTTAATGGCATATATGTTTCCTAGATCACTTCTGAAATTGCACTACTAGTTCACAATCCACTGGTTCATTATAAGTTTGTGTGGCCACATACATGTTACCAGTGCCAACTGGTTTTGATTGAGGTTGACTTCTAGCTAAGGGCTTCCTTCATGGCTCAGCATTAAAGAATCTACCTGCAATTCAGGAGATGTAGGTTCAATCCCTGAGTTGGGAAGATCTCTTGGAGAAGAAAATGGCAGCCCATTCTAGTATTCTTGCCTGGGAACTCTCATGAACAGAGGAGTCTGGCAGACTAGAGTCAGACAGGACTTGGAAACTAAAACAACAAAAACAACAACCTCTAGCCAGGCTATGAGGTTAAGATTCAGACACACATACACATACACACACACACTCACACACGCACACACATTCATATGCCTTTATATCACATATACACGTACATGCATGCATTGCTTTGGTCCCTATATGTCCCTGGAATACATGAACTCCTGGGTACCTGGAGCTAGACTTATATAATGTTGCTAAATCTGAATTCAAATCTCATTGGCTGATAAACGTACATGGTGGATATACAGGAAATGTTTGCTAAATGAAGAAATTTATTAATTTACTTTAAACATCGAGCACTGTATTTTGGAAATTTAATGGTTCTTAACACCAAAAAGTCATTATTGCATGAGAAAAATTAAAAACATCACGAAATTTTGATGTGTCTTTAAAAATAAATATTAGAATGACTAATACATGAAGCAGTTATGAAGATAATTAAGTTTGATGAGATTATTCCATCAGCTTTAGACATATTTTTATGGTATAACTTTTTACTTTTTTAAAGGAACAGAAAACAAAAAGTAGCTTTAAATTTTCCCTAAGCTGCGCTTCAGTTTTCAAGACTACTATTTAACTGTCAGGGCTGAACACCTAAGAATTTATCATCCACCTTTCTATGTCACTTTCTTGCAGAATGGGATAAAAAGTGACAGACATCAGTGTTTTAAAATTGATTTTGTGGACACATAAATAACCCATATTGCAGGTACAGTTTACTTGTAATACAAGAACAGAACTTTAAAGCATACATGTGTATACCAATACATCCTTTATCCAATACATAAGAAATATTTTTAGAACTTGTCTCCACTTACAAAACACTAGTACATGTTTTATTCTACTTGATTTTTACAACAGGTGAATGAAATCTTCAAAGAATTATCCTTGTTTTACAAACAAGGGAACAAAGTCCCAGAAGAGATAAATAATATTCCCATGGGCAGAGTCTGAATCCAAAGCCACATCTCAATTCACACAACACTCTTTCCTCAATGTAAAGATGGTGCTCTCACTGTGCACACATGTTTGTAAAGTCATAAATGTTCTTACATTAAATAACTATTCCATACAACTGTCTACATGGGAGTTTCTCAATATTACTGACAAGAAAACTAAGAAATAATAATAATTTAATCATAAAATAAATATAAATTACATGTATAGCCCTGAAGACTGCCCAGCAATATAGCCTTCTAGTATTTACTCTTCTTCCTTTAATTTAGAGTAAATTATGAAGCAGATAGTCAGAAGAGCACACTGCTTAGCCATTTCCTATTAGAAATGTAGATAACAGTTACTTTATAGAATAAGACATTTTTGCCATCATTTGTGAGATATAATCAACATATGGTATTGTTAATAATGCACAGGATGGTGATTTGATATACATATATATTGTGAGATAATTACCACAATAAGGTTACTTTTGGGTGTTGAAAATAAAATCCTAGTCTACTCTCTTAGCAACTTTTCAGTTTACCAACTAATATTAACTGTAGTTACCATGCAGACCCTTACAACTTCTCCATCTTATTGCTGAAATTTTGTACCCTTTGACTCATAGTTCCTCATTCTTCCACCCAGCCCCTGACAACCACTATTGTGCATTCTGCTTTATGAGTTCAGCATTTTTATATTCCACATATAAGCTAGATCATGCGTCATTTGTCTTTCTCTGACTTACTTTCTTCTCTATAATGCCCTTAAGCTTTATATATATTGACATTATTGGCAGAATTCTCTTATTTCAAATGGATAACTAATATTTCAATTTAAATATCACATATCACATTTTCTTTATCCATTCATCTGTTAGTAGACACTAGCTTCTTTCCATGTCTTGACTGTTGTGAATACCACGGCAAAAAACATGAGGGTACATATATCTCCTCGAGATAGTGATGATACTTTTATTGTTCAGTCACTCAGTCAGGTCCAACTCCTTGTGACCCTATGGACTGCAGCATGCCAGGTTTTCCTGTCCCTCGCTATCTCCCAGAGTTTGCTCAAATTCACATTCATTGAGTTGATGATGCCATTCAACCATCTCATCCCTTGTCGTACCCTTCCCCTTCTGCCTTCAATCTTTCCCAGCAACAGGGTCTTTTCTAATGAGTCAGCTCTTTGCATCAGGTGGCCAAAGTATTGGAGCTTCATCTTCAGCATCAGTCCTTTCAATGACAATTCAGAGTTGATTTCTTTTGGGATTAACTGGCTTGATCTCCTTGCTGTTCAATCTGAAAGCACCACAATTTGAAAAAATCAGTTGTTCAATGCTCAGCTTTCTTTACGGTCCAACTCTCACATCCATACATGACTACTGGAAAAATCATAGCTTTGACTATAAGGACTTTTGTCAGCAAAGTGATGTCTCTGCTTTTTAACATGCTGTCTAGGTTTGTCATAGCTTTTCTTACAAAGAGCAAGTCTTTTAACTTCAAGGCTGCAGTCACCATCTGCAGTGATTTTGGAGCCCAAGAAAATAACCTGTCACTGTTTCCATTTTATTCCCATCTATTTACCATGAAGTTATGGGACTGGATGCAATGATCTTAGTTTTTTGAATGTTGAGCTTTATTTAAGCCAGCTTTTCATTCTCCTCTTGCGCCTTGATCAAGAGGTTCTTTAGTTCCTCTTCATATTCTGTCATTAGAGTGGTGTCACCTGCTTATCTGAGATTACTGATATTTCTCCAGGCAATCTTGAATCCAACTTGTGCTTCATCCAGCCTGGCATTTCACATGATGTACTCTGCATGTAAGTTAAATAGTCAGGGTGACAATATACAGCCGTAACATACTCCTTTCCCCATTTGTAACCAGTCAGTTGTTCCATGTGTGGTCCTAAGTATTGATTATTGACATGCATATAGGTTTCTCAAGAGGCAGGTAAAGTGGTCTGGTATTCCCATCTCTTTCAGAATTTTCCAGTTTTTTGTGATGCACTTTGTCAAAGGATTTTGCATAGCCATTGAAGCAGAAGTAGATGCCTTTATGGAATTCCCTTGCTGTTTCTATTATCCAGTGGATGTTGGCAATTTGATCTTCTGAAGCCTAGCTTGAAGGATCTTGAGCATTGCCTTGTTAGCATGTGAAATGAGCCCAACTGTGTGGTAGTTTGAACATTCTTTGGAATTGCTCTTCTTTGGGGCAATTTGGAATTACCTTCAGATCTGTACCCTAACATGGGATTTCTGGATTACACTCTAATTCATTTTATTTGTTGTTATTTTTAAAAGTTTCAATGGAGTATAGTTGATTTACAATGTTATGTTAGTTTCATGTGTACAACAAGGTGAATTAGTTATAAAAAAAAGAGTGGATACATGTATCCACTCATTTTTATTTTTATGAAAAAAATTTAACTGGAAAATAATTGCTTTACAATATTGTGTTGGTGTCTGCAGATATTAACATGAATAATTCATAGGTACATGTATGTCCCCTCCCTCTTGAACCTTTCTCTCACTTCCCACCCCATCCCATCTATCTAAGTTATCAGAGAGCACCAGATTTGAGTTTCCTGTGTCATACAGTAAATTTTCCACTATCTATCTTATAGTACATGTGGTAATTTATAAGTCTCATTGCTACTCTCTCAATTCATTTCACAGACAAATAGATGGGGAAACAATGGAAAGAGTGAGAGACTATTTTCTTAGGCTGCAAAATCACTGCAGATGATGACTACAGCCATGAAATTAAAACACACTTGCTCCTTGGAAGGAAAACTATGACCAACCTAGACGGTAAAGCGTCTGTCTACAATGCAGGAGACCTGGGTTCGATCCCTGGGTTGGGAAGATCCCCTGGAGAAGGAAATGGCAATCCACTCCAGGACTATTGCCTGGAAAATCCCATGGACAGAAGAGCCTAGTAGGCTACAGTCCATGGGGTCGCAAAGAGTCGGACACGACTGAATGACTTCACTTCAACCTAGATAGCATATTAAAAAGCAGAGACACTATTTTACCCACAAAGGTCTGTGTAGTCAAAGCTATGATTTTTTTATATGTGTGGGTCATGAATGGGTGTGAGATTTGGACTATATAAAGAAAGCTGAGTGCAGGAAAAATCATGATTTTGAACTGCGGTGTTGGGGGAAATTCTTGAGAGTCCCTTGGACTGCAATATCAAACCAGTCCATCCTAAAGGAAATCAGTCCTGAATATTCATTGGAAGGACTGATGCTGAAGCTGAAGCTTCAATACTTTGGCTACCTGATGCAAAGAACTGACTCACTGGAAAAGATCCTGATGCTGGGAAAGACTGAAGGCAGGAGAAGAAAGAGGACACAGAGGATGAGATGGTTGGATAGCATCACTGAGTAATGAACTTGAGTTTGAGCAAGCTCTGGGAGTTGGTGAAGGACAGGGAAGCCTGGTGTGTTGTAATCCATGGGGTCAAAAAGGGTCTGACATGATTGAGTGACTGAACTGACTTTCAATTCATCCCACTTGCCCACTGTGTCCACAAATCTCTTCTCTGATTGTTTCCCAAGGTAGACCATCACAGAGTATTGAGTAATTTGTGCTATATAGCAGGTCCTTATTAGTTATCTATTTTATATATATAGTAGTGTCTATATGTCAGTCTATCCCAGTCTTTCAAAATTATTCCCTTCTTGACCCTACTTCTTTGTAACCAAAAATTTGTTTTCTATATTTGTAACTCTATTTCTGTTTTTCAGATAAGTTCACTTGTACACTTTATTTAGATGCCACATATGAGTGATATCAAATAATATTTGGTTTTCTCTGTCTGACTTACTTCACTCAGTATTTCAGTTTTTAGGCCCATAGATGCTGCAAATGGCATTATCTCATTCTTTTATATAGCTGAGTAATATTTTAATTTTATATGTACCGCATATTATTCATTGATTCCTGTATTGTTGGACATTTAGGTTACCTCCATGTCCTTGTTATTTTAAATAGTGTTGCAAAGAATATTCAGTTCAGTTCAGTTCAGTCACTGAGTCGTGTCCGACTCTTTGCGACCCCATGAATCGCAGCACGCCAGGCCTCCCTGTTCATCACCATCTCTCGGAGTTCACTCAGACTCACATCCATCAAGTCCGTGATGCCATCCAGCCATCTCATTCTTGGTCGTCCCCTTCTCCTCCTGCCCCCAATCCCTCCCAGCATCAGAGTCTTTCCAGTGAGTCAACTCTTCTCATGAGGTGGCCAAAGTACTGGAGTTTCAGTTTTAGCGTAATTCCCTCCAAAGAAATCCCAGGGTTGATCTCCTTCAGAATGGACTGGTTGGATCTCCTTGCAGTCCAGGGGACTCTCAAGAGTCTTCTCCAGCACCACAGTTCAAAAGCATCAATTCTTCGGCACTCAGCTTTCTTCACAGTCCAACTCTCACATCCATACATGAGCACAGGAAAAACCATAGCCTTGACTAGACGGACCTTAGTCGGCAAAGTAATGTCTCTGCTTTTAAATATGCTATCTAGGTTGGTCATAACTTTTCTTCCAAGGAGTAAGCGTCTTCTAATTTCATGGCTGCAGTTACCATCTGCAGTGATTTTGGAGTGCCCCCAAAATAAAGTCTGACACTGTTTCCACTGTTTCCCCATCTATTTCCCATGAAGTGATCATTAGGGTGCATGTATCTTTTAAATTATGTTTTACTCAAGGTATATGTCCACGAGTGGCACTGCTTGATCATTTAATAGCACTATTTTAGTTTTTTAAAGGAACTCCATACTGTTCTGCATAGTGGCTGTACCAATTTATATTCCTACCAACAATGAAAGAGGATCCCTTTTCTGCATACCGTCTTTAGCATTTATTGTTTGTAGATTTTTTTAATGATGGCCCTTCTAACTACTGTGAAACGACACCTTGTTGTGGTTTTGATTTGCATTTATCTAATAATTAGTGATGTTAAAAATTTTTTCATGTGCTTCTTTAGCCATATGTATTTCTTCTTTGGAGAAATGTCTGTTTAGATCTTCTGTCCACTTTTGATTGGATTTTTTTTTTAATATTGAGCTGCATGAGATGTTTGTATATTTTGAAGATTAATTCCTTGTCAGTTATTTTGTTGGCAAATATTTTCTCCCATTCTGAGAGTTGTATTTTTGTTTTGTTTATATTTGTATTGAAACATGAATGTATGGGCCACAAATAGCTAAAGCAATCTTATAGCAAAACAGAGCTGGAGTAATCAATCCCTTTGACTTCAGACTTTACTACAAAGCTGCAGTCATCAAAACAGTATGCACTAGCACCAAAACAGAAATATAGACTAATAGAAGAGAACAGAAAGTCTAAAGATAAACCCATGAAGCAATGGTCACCTAATCTATGGCAAATGAGGCATGAATATACAATGGAGAAAAGACAGCCTCTTCAATAAATCGTGCTGGGAAAACTGGACAGCTACATGTAAAAGAATGAAATTAGAATACTCTCTTATAGCATACACACACACAACTCAGAATGGGTTAAAGATCTAAATGGACACTAAAAGCTCTTACAGGAAAACATAGGCATAGCCCTTCTTGACATAAATCACAGATCTTTACTGATTCATCTTTTAAAATAAAAAATAAAATAAAATAAAATAAACAAAAATATGGGACCTCGTTAATCTTAAAAGTATTTGCACAACAAAGGAAACAATAAATATAATATATTTCAATTTTTTAATTTAATTTTTTAAGATGAGATTTTCCTTGCTTTTGTGTGTATGCCTCCATATACATCTGGGCTGATGATAATATTTTTCCTATGTTGTTGGTGATGTAAGAGGAATTTCTTTCATCCTTATTTCAGGAGATTGCTATATCAACTTATTTATGATAATACTATATTTGACTCTGGCCTGACTCAGTGTCCCTTTAAATAAAGATACTATCTCCTTGTCTGTCCATATGTTTGCATATGTGATTTTCATGGAATATTTTTTTCCTATAAGACAATAGTACAATTAAGTAAGAAAGAGATAATGCAGAGTGATTTTGAGCGAGTCCCCTAATCAGAGAGGCTCAAACAACCTCCAGCAAATATTCAAAAATATTTGAAAGGAAATATTCAGTTATAGCTGCATATCTTTTCTGTCCATTTCAGATGAATTAATAGTTTCCAAATCGATTGTAGACTCATAACATGAATCCATAAAGAACAATTTCTCTATCACCAATCATCTGGTTGACATTCTTCTTTTTTATTTTATTTTATTTTTATTGTTTTACACACCGAGGAAACCAGAATTGGAAGAGACATTCTTCTTTATAGAAACAATTCTCTAAGCATCCAAGAACTCCAGAGTCAAACATGGCAGGGCTTCATTTAAGTGGGAGGAAAGAGGTACCAATGAGCAGGGAAAGTGAGGGAGTCTTTCTCTCGTTTACAATGATCATAGAACCATTTATTCTGTTAACTTCATGAAAAGATGTTTCAAAATTATTTTATGTTATTTACCTCAGTGATGTACATTGGATAATTAGATTGACTTCCTCATAACCAAGAATAATTTTTGTCCAGGAGAGTTAGAGAGTTCTCAGAATTAATCTAATACTTAGAGAGATCAAAAGTTGAAGAAAAATAAGGGGAAAGTAAATCTTGCTATGATAATGCTGCTATTGCTTTTGTTAAAATAACTAGTGTTGGATATCTTTGGAGTTGCCCAACCAGTATTCATCCCTTCCTTCCTTTCAGGACATGACTCTATTTGGAGTAGCAATATGCCCCAAATCATGTGATAAATTGTGAGTCATATAAACCTATCATTATTTTGATTTCATTTTGTAAAGTACTTAATTTCTCAGCCTTCCTGTACTAGAGGTGGTAGAATGACCCAGTTCTTATCAGTAAGAAGTGAAGGGAAGATTACTGGGGCTGTCTCTCTGGGAAAACATACAATGGATAGCAATGCCTGAGACTGCTGTCAGATGTTATTCCTGGACCAGCTTTCAGATTTTATTTCTGTAGTTGGAGTAGCCATATTGGGAGATCAAAATGACAAACATTAAGTCAAAAGACCAACTGCAAAAGATGACAGAGAAAAAGTAGAAAACTACTAGCCTTTGAAGCCATTTTTTTTTTTTTTTTTGGTCTGGCATTCAGGATTTTACTCAACCAGGGACTGAACCCATGCCCACTGTGCTAGGAATGCAGAGTCTTAACCACTGAACCACTAGAGAAGTTCAAAGATATTTTTGAGTCACAGCTCCATCATTTGTCTGCCTATCACCAGTCATTTTGTTCTGTGGGATATTAATGTTTTCACTGCTTAGGCTTCAGTTTGAGCTGTTGTCGCTGTCGCTTGCAGCTGAGGACATTCCAAACTAATAATTTTCCCTTACTCTCTGCAAGTAGATGAAAGGTTTACATCAATAGAGTTTTAAGATTTTGGTTTACACATTGGGTTTATTTATTTATAAACTTTGTATTTGTTATCTTGCATTATTGTGTATGTTTGTGTTTCTTTAAATGTTTTGTGCTTTTTTTTCTTTTTGCAATATTTCCTAAATGTCTTTATTACTGACTTTTGCTGTGAATAACTTTCAAATGGCTTAATGAAGTAGAGATTTTAGATTTTGGTTAATTTAAGAGATTGGTAGAAGGAGATAGAGTATGATTGTCAATTACTTTTTCAGAAACAGAGCATTTGTAATTAGATATACAATTACCTTTGAATAACTTAACATTGTGCTGTGCTGTTTGAGCTGATTTAACAAAACAGATATTTTAAATGACAATATATATAGTTTCTCATAATAATCCCTTTTGTAGTTTGATGGTCATGCAGGGCCATGCTACAGAGAATTATGAGTTAATGTAAAATGACCCAATTTTTTGCAGTTTAAGAGAGTAGAGTATGATTCTTTTTTTTTTTTCTTTTTTAGTTTATTTTTTCCTGATGCTAATGTGTGTGTGTGCTCAGTCATATCTGACTCCTTGCAACCCAATGTACTATAGCCTGCCAGACTCCTCTGTCCATGGGTTTTTCCAGGCAAGAATACTGGAATGGGTTGCCATTTCCTCCTCCAGGGGATCTTTCCTACCCAAGGATTGAACCCGTGTCTCCTGTGTCTTCTGCATTGGCACATGGATTATTTATCACTGTGCCACCTGGGAAGCCAGACACTTATATACACATATGTATATACTTGTTTGATGGAATGTGGATACAAGTATGGTTTACATACGATTTATATCAATAATAATAACTAAATATTTATGGGCTCCTTGTGGCTCAGTTGGTAAAGAATCTGCCTGCAATGCAGGAGACCTAGGTTTGATCCCTGGGTTGGGAAGATTCCCTGGAGAAGAGAAAGGCTACCTACTCCAGTATTCTGGTCTGGAGAATTCCATGAACTCTACAGTCCATGGGGTCACCAAAAGTTGGACACGACTGAGCAACTTTCACTTTCACTTCACTTAAACATTTATAGAAAATCTCTATGCCAGTAGTATAATGTGTTTTATATACTCAGATCAATACTATTATTATCCTTATTATTACAATTAATGTTTTATATATATATGTGTGTGTGTGTGTGTAACAAAGCCTAACAATTTGTTTGAAATTAATGTTATATGCTATGTTTGTTTGTTTTTTATTTATTTTACTTTATTTTACTTTACAATACTGTATTGGTTTCACCATACATCAACATGAATCTGCCACAGGTGTACACATGTTCCCAATCCTGAACCCCCCTCCCACCTCCCTCCCCATATCATCTCTCTGGGTCATCCCAGGGCACCAGCCCCAAGCATCCTGTATCCTGCATTGAACCTGGACTGGTGATTCATTTCTTATATGATATTATACAGGTTTCAATGCCATTCTCCCAAATCATCCCACTCTCTCCCTCTCCCACAGAGTNGTGATGCCATCCAGCCATCTCATCCTCTGTCGTCCCCTTCTCCTCCTGCCCCCAATCCCTCCCAGCATCAGAGTCTTTTCCAATGAGTCAACTCTTCGCATGAGGTGGCCAAAGTACTGGAGTTTCAGCTTTAGCATCAGTCCTTCCAAAGAAATCCCAGGGTTGATCTCCTTCAGAATGGACTAGTTGGATCTCCTTGCAGTCCAAGGGACTCTCAAGAGTCTTCTCCAACACCACAGTTCAAAAGCATCGATTCTTCGGTGCTCAGCTTTCTTCACAGTCCAACTTTCACATCCATACATGATACATCCATGTATGTATCATACATAGGATATCCAGTCAAGATATCCTAAATTCACCTTGATAGGACTTAAAACCAAGCCTCAAAATAATCAAACTGTCCTCAAGTAATTTAACTGCCTTCCAGACAAATTCAACACTTTTAATACTAGATAAGCGAAACTATTATTCAAAACCAAGAAAAATCAGTGCATAGAAACCCACCCAGAAACGACAGAGGTGATATCAGTAGACAAGAACTTTAAGTCAGCAATTGTAAATATAATTAGTGATGTAACACGTAAAGCCAGGAGCGAAATGAAATTTATAAAAAAAGGAACCAAATGGCATCTTGGGAATGAGAATTATAATATCAGAAGTTTTAAAATTTACTAGATGGCTTTTGTTTTCTGGAAGATTTCTGATTACAGTTTCAACTTCCATGCTTGTGATGGGTCTGTTAAGATTTTCTATTTCTTCCTGGTTCAGTTTTGGAAAGTTGTACTTTTCTAAGAATTTGTCCATTTCTTCCACGTTGTCCATTTTATTGGCATATAATTGCTGATAGTAGTCTCTTATTCTTTGTATTTCTGTGTAGTCTGTTGTGACCGCTCCATTTTCATTTCTAATTTTATTGATTTGATTTTTCTCCCTTTGTTTCTTTATGAATCTGGCTAATGGTTTGTCAATTTTATTTATCCTTTCAAAGAACCAGCTTTTGGCTTTGTTGATTTTTGCTATGGTCTCTTTTGTTTCTTTTGAATTTATTTCTGCCCTAAATTTTAAGATTTCTTTCCTTCTACTAACCCTGGGGTTCTTCATTTCTTCCTTTTCTAGTTGCTTTAGATGTAGAGTTAAATTATTTATTTGACTTTTTTCTTGTTTCTTTATGTATGCCTTTATTGCTATAAACTTTCCCCTTAGCACTGCTTTTACAGTGTCCCACAGGTTTTGGGTTGTTGTGTTTTCATTTTCATTCATTTCTATGCATATTTTTATTTCTTTTTTGATTTCTTCTGTGATTTGTTGGTTATTCAGAAGCGTGTTGTTCAGCCTCCATATGTTGGAATTTTTAATAGTTTTTCTCCTATAATTGAGATCTAATCTTACTGCATTGTGGTCAGCAAAGATGCTTGGAATGATTTCAATTTTTTTGAATTTACCAAGGCTAGATTTATGGCCCAGGATGTGATCTATCCTAGAGAAGGTTCTGTGTGCACTTGAGAAAAAGGTGAAATTCATTGTTTTGGGGTGAAATGTCCTATAGATATCAATTAGGTCTAACTGGTCTATTGTATCATTTAAAGTTTGTGTTTCCTTGTTAATTTTCTGTTTAGTTGATCTATCCATAGGTGTGAGTGGGATATTAAAGTCTCTCACTATTATTGTGTTATTGTTAATTTCCCCTTTCATACTTGTTAGCATTTTTCTTATATATTGTGGTGCTCCTATGTTGGGTGCATATATATTTATAATTGTTATATCTTCTTGGATTGATCCTTTGATCATTATGTAGTGTCCTTCTTTGTCTCTTTTCACAGCCTTTGTTTTAAAGTCTATTTGATCTGATATGAGTATTATTACTCCTGCTTTCTTATGGTCTCTGTTTGCATGGAATATCTTTTTTCCAGCCCTTCACTTTCAGTCTGTATGTGTCCCTTGTTTTGAGGTGGATCTCTTTCAGTCTGTATGTGTCCCTTGTTTTGAGGTGGATCTCTTGTAGACAGCATATATAGGGGTCTTTTTTTTGTATCCATCAGCCAGTCTTTGTCTTTTGGTTGGGGGATTCAATGCATTTACGTTTAAGGTAATTATTGATAAGTATGATCCCGTTGCCATTTACTTTATTGTTTTGGGTTCTNATTGCTACTCCTGCTTTATTTTGGTCTCTATTTGCATGGAATATCTTTTTCCAGCCATTCACTTTCAGTCTGTATGTGTCCCCTGTTGGGAGGAGCTTTCAGGTTATAGGTGATAATATTCTGAGAATTCAGTTTAGTTTAGTTCAGTCGCTCAGTCATGTCTGACTGTTTGTGACCCCATGAATTGCAGCACGCCAGGCCTCCCTGTCCAACACCAACTCCCAGAGTTCACCCAACCTCATGTCCATCGAGTCAGTGATGCCATCCAGCCATCTCATCCTCTGTTGTCCCCTTCTCCTCCTGCCCCCAATCCCTCCCAGCATCAGAGTCTTTTCCAATGAGTCAATTCTTCACATGAGGTGGCCAAAGTACTGGAGTTTCAGCTTTAGCATCAATCCTTCCAAAGAACACCCAGGACTGATCTCTTTTAGAATGAACTGGTTGGATCTCCTTGCAGTCCAAGGGACTCTCAAGAGTCTTCTCCAACACCACAGTTCAAAAGCATCAATTCTGTGAAGAAAGCACTCAGCTTTCTTCACAGTCCAACTCTCACATCCATACATGACCACTGGAAAAATGACAGTCTTGACTAGACAGACCTTTGTTGGCAAAGTAATGTCTCTGCTTTTGAATATGCTATCTAGGTTGGTCATAACTTTCCTTCCAAGGCAAAAATGTCTTTTAATTTCATGGCTGCAGAATAGACAAACACAAAACAATCTCCCAAGCTACATCAGGATAACTTGAGTAATTAGCCAGATATTTATTTTATAAAGGTACATGAATGTTATAACTGAGATCAGGGTAAGATTCTCAGGCAGCTGTTTTAGGAAAATGCCTTAGGAAGTTGTTTAAAGAAAGAAAGAAGGTGCGGTTCTCAGTAGACCAGAACTACAGTGAAGAAGGTTGAATGCTAAAAGAGAATACGTCAACATTAAACTAAAAGGGCAAAATACTCAAAGTTAACTCAAAGAACACTAAAAGATAAAAGACAAGGGAAGTGTCAGAAAACAGGGGCTAAGTTAGGGAAGAGACTTGGAGGTGACGTGGGGAGACAGCTGGTGCTAATGTTCTGTAGTAATGTTCACACTGAGCGAATGTTTGGAATAAATTGTGATGGAGTAAATCTTAAACCTACCTCTTTGAGTATACAGCTGTAGGACTTCACTGGTCATCTGATCAGTATCCTCTCCTGACAGGAGACCATTTTGAGCATACATTACTAGTGAAACTCATATCAAATTACGTGTTTATTGTATTTTCTTTCATCTACTTTGTGTGCACATAGGAAGAATAAGGATGAGAAAATATAGAAAAAGGGAAGGGTAGGAAGGTGACTGAAAAAAGAAATATATCAATTCCGGAAGAAAAGCTGCAAAAATAGTTCCAAACTGTTGGTCTCAGAGTAAATCAATTTGGGCACCTTATATGTGAGAATATAGATGTTTTAAAAGTCATTGTTTATGAATTGAATAGTATGTAGTAAAATGTCATAATAAAAACCTTTTCAAAGTAGCATATTTTCTGCAAAGCTATTTTCAAGTCACTGTGACAGCAGGAGTGTAAGAAGGTGATTAACATATTTTGTGCATCTCCCATGTGCCAAAAAGTGTGCTTGATACATATGGTCTCTTACAGTAAAACTGGAAGATATTTGCTAATCTAGTATCTAGATAGTCTCCACAAGCACCAACAAATGCTTTTCTTTCTGCTTTATGCATATAACTCTTGTATAATTAAAAAAGCATCCCATTACATTCAGGAATCCTTTTTCTTTATTGAATTAATCTCTTGCACCAGTCTGGAAGTCTTCACACATCACCTAATTGGACTGGTTATACTTTTTACATAACTGTTGTGACAGTGTCCCAAGATGACTTTTACCCATAGGAAAACATTATGGATGTAAACACAGTATTGATTATTTTGGGAGGATGATAATGAAACTCATTCAAGTTAACTTTAGGCAAATTCTGCTCTGCCTCAGAATCCAATGATATTAAGAATAAAATCATAGGTACAAATATTATGAATTCTTGAATTTGAACTCTTTTTAATTTAAATTAAAAAGATAGAAGATTGGTTGTAACCATTCCTAGGTAAGAAGCACATGTTGATTCAGTGGTACACAGTGATAAGAACCAAAAAAATATCAACCTTATTTACCTTTTAGCTCTAGTTATTAGAATAAAATTTCTGCATATTATACAGTAAGTTTATGTTATATGTGTTAATCTTACTCAATACCCATTATTACTATATTTGTATTTGGGTATATTTTATACCAAATCTTTATGATTTTTTTTTTGTTGTTAGTTTACTTAGTATTTTCTTCTGTGAGTAGAAGAACTCCATTTAACCAAATGATTAGCTTCATATATATTTTTAAATGTCAATTCAGGAAATATTTATTGAGTGCTTAGTTAATATAATTTATACTATTAATTACAGCACTTGGTCTACTGTGTACAGTTTCAGATTAGTACATTAGATAGTAGAAGTGACTCTCAGTCTTTCTGTGGTTTACTTATTTTATCCATTGAAATAATTTCTTCAAAGTAGTATCTGTATAAACTTAGAAATAAGAGCCATCTTATTCGTTGAAAACTGTCTTTATGTTCTGTGTTCTGTGGAAATGTGTTTCCAGATTCATACTGTGATTTGCCCATGCAGATCAGACAAAATGGGAAATGGATGTAAACTCCAGGATTGATTAATTTTGGTCATGATCATAAAAATATCCTGTTGGCTATCTAAGCCTAAGTTTATACTGATATAATGAGTACATTTGTTGTCACATTCAGTTTCCTTAAATGTTGATATTAAAGCTAATTAAACGGTAATTTTAGTTTGATCTTTGAAGTTTTTGTTGTATATTAAAAGTTTTGACTGCTATGTGCATCTTGAGACTAAAGAATTAAGGATGTGTTATCTTTTATTAGGACAGGTATGAATAGAAATATTTCTTAATGACAGACTTATGCAAACATATAGATATCTACATATTCATAGGAGATAAAAAGCCAGATATGTTTCTTCTGTGAATATTATGTGGATGAAAATTTGCTTTTCTCTTTGCAGCATTATAGAAGAAGCTTTACTAGTCCCCAAGGAAAAGTCAAGATCTGCATTTAAATAAAGATATTAATAACTCAAGCTAGGGATCCCTTTAGAATTCTGTTAAGTGGTTTAAGATATTTAGTATAGGTACGAATGTGAAGTGAATTGCTAATGACACATACAGAATGGTTTTAAAAGGCTCATCTTTTGTCATTCATCATACTGTATGTGGTAAATTACTAGTTACCTTGTAACATGAATTCTAATAAATATATTATTCAGGAGTATTGATAGAATTTTAACAAAGATATACAAATTTAGTTTCCATATGCATTCACTGTAATAAATCTGATATATTACTAAATGGACTATGTCTCTATATATGCCAATAGAAATTTTAAAAGAACATATAGTGCTGTCATTATTAATTTATCATTCATATTTATATTAGATAGATTATTAAGAGTAAGACTGAAATGAAGTCGCTCAGTCGTGTCCGACTCTTTGCGACTCCATGGACTGTAGCCTACTAGGCTCCTCCGTCCATGGGATTTTTCAGGCAAGAATACTGGACTGAATTGCCATTTCCTTCTCCAGGAGATCTTCCTGACCCAGGGATTGAACCTGGGTCTCCCACACTGTAGGCAGATGCTTTACTGTCTGAGCCATAAGATTACCTTGAAAGTAAGACTGGCAAATGTTAATATTTCATTTTCCATGGCCTGTTAGTTTTTTTTCAATTTTTGCTATGCATTTTCTCTATCTTTTATTAAAATCTCTACCAACATAACCTTCAAAAATTGCCATGTAGATAATAATCATAAAATGTATAACTTCTTCTATAAAGTTTAGCATCTCTGTAAAGTCCAAAGGAAATCTGAGTAAATTGTCCTGGTTTAATATCTTACATTATATATGAAACTGCAATTGTCAGTTGGAAGTGCCTCAGGTGCCTATTACAAATAAACAAACAGCCAAAAATGTATACAATAAGCCAAAGTAATTTATAAGTTTCTGATCACATATTAGTATTCAATGGAATAAATGTAACTAGAAATCATAAAGTTTCAAAAGCAACAATACATAGTAATGCATTGGCTTTTTTAATACTTTAAGAAATGATTCAGTATTTCATTGAATTACCAATGTTTAGGATAATTTTTTTTTAATATGTAGTACATAAATGCTTGATTTTCAGATTCTTTCCTCTCACTGGATACTTTCTGAGTTTGAGAAGAGTGTAACATAAGACTGAGATGATTAAAACATAAAACTCCATTAGATGGTTCTTTAAACAGAAAAAAAATATATTAAAAATGAGAATTCAAGAATCATTTTCAGTATTGAGACTTGCCCAGGGATGTCCATGGTCAGTAACTTGGAAATGTAGGAAAATTAACAGAAAACAATTGTTACAGTATAGATTCATTTTTTGTTCAGCAAAGATGGACTATAATTTTATTTTAAATAAGTAAACATGTTATATGAAGAGATGTAATTTTGGGAAACCACAAAATAACCCGCATTTTGACTGAGCATATATTCCCTTCTGTTATTTTACATATTCCTCTGGTAATACTAAGGTGATTATGAAGATAAACTCGGGGTTAGATACCAGTGTTCAAATTCCAACTCTATCACTGAGTTGCTTTGTAAATTTGGGCAAGCTACTTAACCTCTGTTGCCTAGACTTTGTCACCTGTGAAAGAGGATAATAATGAGATCTTCTTCATAGAGTTGTTATGAATATTAAATGTGTTCATCATAACTAAACTGCTTAACATAGTGTCTGGCAAATAGAATATGACATTTTATTATTATCTATTAAAATGTTAAAAATACATCAATGTTTCAATAATGTTGAAGACACACATCTACAATTTGATCAAATTGGGATCCATTATGATTGAATTAAAGTCATGGCCAGATTTTATTTTTGCAGATTCCTTTAATAAATTTCAGAGGCAGTAATATATATATATATATTAACAGCACTCTATAAGATTAATTAAGTGAAATTGACTGTTTTTAGCTTGTAGGAGCTGAGTAAGTGCTAAGAATGTCTTTTGCTTATTTCTCAATTGGTTCTCTTTGTTGTCAAGGTAACGATTTAACAATCACCTTTTCTCACTGCCTCCCGCCTCCCTGAAAAAAGGCATGTACAAACAGATCAGTCCTTTTTTTTTTTAATATAAATTTATTTATTTTAATGAGGTTAATTACTTTACAATATTGTATTGGTTTTGCCATACATCAGCATGTATCTGCCACAGCTATACATGTGTTCCCCATCCTGAACCCCCCTCCCTCCTCCCTTTTAAAACTGAAGCTAAAAATGTGAAGTGGAAAACACAGATTGATTTTATGTGCATGTAGCAATATTTTTAAGCTGTAAGCGAGGTTTCTTTGGTGGTCTGGTTTACAAGATAAGGAATCATTTCTCCCAGGTATTCAGGTATAATTTCTTCATACCAGATATTAGCACTTGTATGACATTAATAAAGGATTTTATTGAATACTTACTATTTATTATCCAGTGTACCTTATGTACTTCAAATGCATTTATTAAAAAAAAATTCTTCTAAATCACCTAAGGGTCAAATGTTAAGTTTCCATTTTATAGCTGTGAAAATTCACTCAGATGAAATTCTTGTCCAAGTTGTAAAAGGAGTAGAACTGGTAGGATTTGAATCCAGCCATGTGTCTACACGTAATATTAACTCCCATTCATAAGCTTCCAAAAGTCTTTTTGGTTTCAAAAGCTCATATCTGTTACAAAATCATATGCATTCCTTCCATGGCAACTCCTCTAGATATTTATAATATGTCACATTTTTAGTATGTCGTACTTCATCTAAAACACAGAAATGTGTTTGTGTATCCTATTGAGAGTGAGGCCTTGCTTAGGTGAGCTGCTTTTTTTCACAGTTAAAATGACCCAGATTCTTGTAAGTCGCCAAATACTCTTTAGTAATATTGCACTTTTCAAAGATGCATTAACACTTTCAGATTTCCAGAGCATTTTACTGCCTAGTGGTAATGTACTTAGGGAATTGAGTTAATGCATCTTACGTAAGTGACTATATTTTAAGGAGTAGGCACAAGATAAATATGGCAAGCCATGTGTTGAATATGCACATGTACTAAAATTCAACAGAAGGATATATAGAATTCTAAGTATAAAAGTGCCTGAAGTCATACCATTTCTTTTCATATTTGATTTCCTTGTTATTTTCTCTTTCTCATTTATATGTATATATACATACTTACAGATGTCACGATTCAAACTAGCAAAGGAGGATTTGTCATATTCATTTATTGAGAAAGGAATTATACTAACATAGAAGTTACATTAATCAGTACTTGCTAATCATTTATAGAGAATAAAAACATTCCTATGAAACAAACAAACAAAAAACTAGAAAGGATAGGGAAGGAAAAGTAGAGCTATTGGATTTCAGAAATTCACATGAGACCATTTCAGAAAGTGGACCAAGTCTAGAAAAAAGGCAGGCAGCGTACTGCATAATATCAGCCCTCTGCCACTAGCTTTGAAGGATAATTCAAGTGCTCCATCCAGGAAATACTTGGCTTTCTTTATCAGGGTCAGATATAGCAGACAAAATGTTCATGAATGTGTTAATAGCTCAGTTGTGTCTGACTCTCTGTGACCCCATAGATTGTAGCCCACCATGCTCCTCTGTCCATAGGATTCTCCAGGCAAGAATACTGGAGTAGGTTGCCATGTCCTTCTCTAGAGGATCTTCTCAACCCAGGTATCGAACCTGGGTCTTCTGCACTGCAGGCAGATTCTTTACCACTAAGCCACCAGGGAAGCAAATGTTTATGACAGAAGGATAAAGGAGAGAGGCGATAAAGTTAAAGAGCAAGAGACAGATAAAGTAAGTAGGGAAGGAAACCTTAATGGAATGGAAGGGTTGCAGAAAATAGTAATGCAAGCCTCCACGTACAAACAAGGGCCCACCTGAGCTACTGCATCTTCCATGAGTTCAAATCATCACCACATCTAAAAAGAATAGTTGATAATTTTAGAAGTAAAATTTAATAAAAATGCTCAGTGACATAGAAGGAATTATATCAGTATCAAGTTGGTCATGGATAGCTTTGAGAGAGAAAAGGGATCCAATTTAAATCTTTGATTACAATTGAAGTAGTTCTTTCTTATTCCCTTCTTTCTTGCCTCCCTTCTTTCTTTTTTTGCTTAATTTTCTCTTCTTTTTTTAAAATAAATCTTCTTGTAATTCCATATTAATATACCCTGTATATTGAAGAAGATATCTGCTAAAACAACATACTAATAATATGGTTTTGTCATAGCAAATATTTCTTTTTGTACAAATAAGTATATTACTATCCTCATTAAAACAAATTAAACTGTCAACTGTAACTGCGTGTCAAATTTAAAAAAAATTATAATGACTTTTGAAGCAATATGAAAAGAAATTAAAGCTGTATTTTTAAAAATGGGAGGAGGGTTCATGTTTGGGAGTTCGTGTACACCCGTGGCAGATTCATGTCAATGTATGCCAAAACCAATAGAGTACTATAAAAAAAAAAAAAAAAANATTAAAATGTCAACTGTAACTGCATGTCAAATTTAAAAAAAATTATAATGACTTTTGAAGCAATATGAAAAGAAATTAAAGCTATATTTTTAAAAATGGGAGGAGGGTTCATGTTTGGGAGTTCATGTACACCCGCGGCAGATTCATGTCAATGTATGCCAAAACCAATAGAGTACTATAAAGTAAAAAAAAAAAAGATTAAATTAGTTAAAAAAAGTAAAAATAAAAATGGATATAATGCAGTCTCAAAATGATAAGGGGCATAAGTAAAACTGAACAGGACCTTGTGGGGCTCCTGGCCACAGAAGACTTTCTGTCCCCTATTTCTTGTTAGTAGGGAACAGACTCCAGCCTCCATAACTTTCCCTGAGTCACAAAGGGCAGATTAGAACAGTTGCTAATCAGGGAGGGGAGTGGTTGCAGAGACAAAGGATAAGCAGTCAAGAAACAATAGTGCAGCCTCATGGCAGCACCCTGCCCCACACTATCTTTGAACTCTTTATGGAACTAAGCGAAAGTGAAAGTGTTAGTCAGTCTGACTCTTTGTGACCCCTTGGGCTGTAACCAGCCAGGCTCCTCTGTCCAAGGAATTCTCCAGGCAAGCACACTGGAGTGGGTTGCCATTTTCTACTCAAGGGGATATTCTCAACCCAGGGATCATCTTCTCTGGTGGCTCAGTCAGTAGAGTCTGCATGCAATGCGGGAGACCTGGTTCAATTCCGGGGTCAGGAAGATCCCCTGGAGAAGGATATGGTTACCCACTCTAGTAGTCTTGCCTGGAGACTTCCATGGACAGAGGAGCCTGATGGCTACAGTTCATATGGTCTCACAGAGTTGGACACCACTGAGTGACTAATGCTTTCGCTATCACTCCAGAGGGTCTTCCCAACCCAGGGATTAAACCCAGGTCTCCCTCAGCCCCCCTCCACCCATTGCAGGCAGACTCTTTACTGTCTGAACCACCAGGGGAAGTTTATAGAATTAAAACCCCTAACAAATGGAGGAGGTTAGCATTCTTCATTGTAAATTAAAGGAACCTGTGAAACTCTCCAAGAAGACCACCTGAGGCCAGATTAAAGGAATCCCAGAAACTCATCAGACCACCTGAGACCAGATTAAATGAGTACAGGGCCTGCACACACCCTAATCCTTAACAGCACTGTGAATCTTGAACCATTGCTATAAAACTCACCAAATCCTCCATGTGGAGACAGTTTCCAGGGGCATGAGCTTACTGTATTTCCCTTTGACTGACAAAGCAATAAAGCTATTCTTTTCTGTGTGTGTGTGCACACTCAGTCCCTCAACTATGTCCGACTCTTTGCAATTTCATCTGTAGTCAACTAGGCCTCCCTGTCCATGGAATTTTCCAGGCAAGAACAATAGAGTGGATTGCCATTTTCTCCTCGAGGGGATCTTCCCTATCCAGGGATCAAATCCAAGTCTTTTCTATCTCCTGCATTGGTAGGGGAGTTCTTTACAACTGTGCCATCTCTGAAAGTGAAAGTGAAAGAGTTAAATGCTCAGTTCAGTTCAGTCGCTCAGTCGTGTCCGACTCTTTACAACCCCATGAATCGCAGCATGCCAGGCCTTTTTTTTTTTTTTGGCTGAACCATGCAGCATGTTGAATCTTAGTTCCTGGACCAGGGATTGAATCTGGGCCCCCTGCCTTGGGAGCATGGAGTCCTAACCACTGGAGCATCAGGGAAGCCCCTTGTGTCAGTTTTATTCTTAGTTCAGCCACAAGAACTCCAGAGAGATGGGGGTGGGGGTGGTGGTGGTGGTGGAATTTCCCTCTCCCTGACAGCGTCAATTAAAAAGAGATAAATATTAAAAAACTAGCAAGCTGTATTTAAGAATAGAATTTCACAATAAAATACCTGTATTTAGGCACCTTTTGAAAGACTGTGATAACTGGCAGCTCATCAGACAGCAGGGCCTCATCCAGTGTGGTTGACTCCTTTGGCTGGATGTGGCTCCTCCAGTCCCTCTGTTTGCTGCACTTTTTTGTGACCAGGCTGTCCCTGTAGGCATTACGTTTGTTACTCTTGTAGAGGTCTTGCCCCAGGTTGACATAAATTCACTGACTCATTCATTCGTGCATGCATGCGTGGAAGCCTGCTCTATGTGGCAGGCAGGCATAGCACTCACTGGGGGAGATACAGAGGTGGCCAAGACAGGTGCCATCCCTCTATTCAAGGATCCCACGATCTACTGGGGAAGCTAGATATGAAAAGATGATGCCAGTCATTTCCTTAGAAGTGCCACAAAGGCTAATTGTTTTCGGGTGCCACTTGACTTAGATGTTTAGCTTGTTCGTTAATCCACCAAAGTGTGTGAGAAGCCTGGGCACATTTTTCACACTTTTCCAACAGACCGTCATGAGTGACCTGGAGGAAGGTTTTGCTCAAGTCCGGAGACAGATTCCATATCATACTTCCCTCATCTACCAGATCAGCGCCGATCCTAGAACAAAGCAAAAACACAGAAAGCAAAACACAAAAAGTAATGAAGTTGTCTAATATGTCTCAAATCTCACTCTCCTTATGTGGGCTCTTTTGTCTACACAATCCACTGTTTCCTTTTTTTGAAAAACAAAATGACACTGGTGTACCTTTTAGTGTTGTTATTGTTTTTATTGTTGTTCTCCAGGATTCCTTGGGGGTCCAAGGCAGTGGAGATCTCCTTTGTGAGATCTGTTGGGACCCAGGTATGAAATTCATCTGGGCCGCCCATATTGGGAGCATATAAGAGCATTGCGGGTGTTTTAAAGGTGTATTTGCTCTGCTTTCTCCCTTCAGAATCCCATCACTCAAAACAAGTAGGGAATGTGACTTGTGCTGGAATTTCCTTTATTTTGAGGTCTGGGTCTAAGGGAAGAGTGGATGGGAAAAAGGTTATCCCTTGAAATTCCTGTCTTGGTTAGGGTCCTTGGTGGCAAATAGCATAAATTGACTTTAAGTTAAGCAGAAATGAATTTATTAGCAGGACATAAGAGAAATTAGCTATGTGAAGGAAAAGATGAAGACTTAGACTTTGGAAAGATCTGGAACTAGAGATGCTCTGGAGATTCAGAAAGCAGGATTTAACAGTTCATTCCTTGAAGACGCCATAGGCAGAATGAATAACTTTGTTCAAGATGCAAAATCCAGGGAGTGAGCTTCTGATTGGCCTACCTTGAGTCACATGACCATCTCAGAATTGCTGACCCCACCAAAACCCCATGTAATACTACTCCTTAAGGAGAACCAAGGAGAGTGGATCTCAGATGGGTGAACCTTGTGGATGTTCCCTGGAGTCTTCTTCCCCCAACCAAAACCACTGTCGACTCCCTGTTGAGCTCATCACCAGTGGTGTGTGTGCCATCCCATCAGAGCTTCTTTCTGAGTGTTTGTCTGGTTCACTAGATTGTTCTATTTGACTCAGGTCAAGAGTGCTAGTTTTTCTGGGTGGGGCTCTAGTTCTGATTTATTTCATTTTAGTCTCCAAACTAAGAATCTGTATAAGTGATAAAGGAAAAATGCCTACATAGCCCTTCGTGTTGCCGGAGTCCTATTCTAAATGTCTTGGCGATACCCACTCACTTAAGACCGAAGGTACTATGAAGTACAGTCAGTTCTTGCTGCTTGTGATTGGTAGTTTCCATGAAGTTGCTGCAAATGCTTAATTAGTGAATATGGAACCATTGCTCCTAGGGAAATTATGTGGTAAGGTTCCTGTGAGCCTCTGGCCATGACATTTTTGTCAGCTAATCTGTAACCTTGTTTTATGGGTGTTTATATTTAAAGTCATTTTATTTAATCCGTTGTTGACTTTTTCAACATTGAACTCATGGCCAGCAGCACCACAACTGAATGAAACTTGCGTAAGCACATGTATTTTCTTCGAAAGACACTGTAACAACCCTCTTGCCCTTAGGGGCCATTTTTGATAGCTAAGTTTCCAACAAAAAGCACAGAAATGCAAAAAACATGGTACTGATGTCCCGAAAAAAGAATACTTGTTTATAGCATGAAAAATGAAACAAGGAGGCAGAACATAGCCTTGTCCAACCTCAACTGGGAATGTGTACGTTGATGACTCAAATCTTTCATCACTGTGTGTCTCCAAGAATGATCATGAAAGTCCCATGAGTGCTGATTTTGGGTCTATAAGTAAATTTTATCAAGTAGGCAAATTTGCAGATATGGAATCTGTGAGTAATGAGTATTGACTTTAATACTGCTATCCTTATTATACAAATGAAGTGGACTGGAGGGGTAGAGAGAGATGAATTAACTTTCTGAGGGTAATGCATGCGGGGATTGTGGAGCAGGGTCTGACTTTGCTTGCAGAAGATGTGTTGTTCTTAAGACAGTGGAGTGTGGTGGGTGAGTACAATGTGGCCCCTGCCAAGAACTGCTTTTCATATTTTGTGGGCACTTAGGAAGCAGAGAATACTTAGGCCAATGGTTTGAAGAAAGAGGGCAGTGGAGGTGGTAAAGTGGTTTTCTCGGGTAAACTTTGGCTGTTTTCATAGCCTGTGATGAGATGGCAATGATACGCGACCCTGAGGTTTTCTATGTAATTTCTCCTTGAGATGAATTTCCTACAAACAGACGTTAGAGTAGTCTGAGAAAAACACTTGTTTGTGGTCTTTTGGATTTCTAAGAGAGAACAGCGAATGGCTCGGAGCATAGTCTCTGGGGCCTCAACTTCCTGGGTTTGAATGCTGGCTCTGCCATTAATTAACTGTGTGACCTTGGGTAGGTTACTTAACCTCCCTGTGCCTCAGTGTTCTCCTGTGTAAAATGGGGATAATAGTAATAACTATCTCATAGAGTCATTGAGAAGATTAAATTATATATGGAGAGAGAAAGAGAAAGAGAGAGGGAGAGGCTTTCCTAGTGGCTCAGGTAGTAAAGAATCTGCCTGCAGTGTGGGAGATCCGGGTTTGATCCCAGGGTCGGGAAGATTCCCTGGATAAGGGAAGGGCAACCCTCCAGTATTCTTGCCTGGAGAATCCCATGAGAGAGGAGCCTGGCAGGCTGCAGTCCATGGAGTCACAAAGAGTCAGCACGACTGTGTGACTAGCACATACATGCACACAAGTATATAAAATTTAGAATAAGGCTTGGCACAGAACACATGCTCTGAAAGTGTTTACCACTATTATTGTTTGTCCCCAGCTCTGAGACGGACACCACCAGACCCTGGTGTGTGTATCCCCACCCATTCAGCGATCACTGTGGAAGCTGGGTCAGCTGGCAGCTCCTGGGTCTTTTCTACTCTGGTTGAGGGGCTGCCTGACTCACCTCCTCTGCTCAAGCAGATGACAGCTCAATAAAAGGGCTCTTTCCTCTTAGCATTAGCTTAGTTATAGGGGCTCCCTCGAAGGGGGTGTGGGTAGGACGCTTACCAGCTCTCCCCTCCCTCTCCCCTCCCCCAGCCCCCACTGGTACCTGGAAGAAGTCTGAATGTTGGTTCTTGCCTCCTCTTTCTCACACTCTCTTTTATCCCTGTGATTCTGCATGCCTAATCTTTCATCTCTGGATGGGTTCTGTTACTGTTTTATGCGTTTTCTCTGCCCTGGTTTGAGTTCCAAAAGGTCTGTTTGGGTCTCTGTGGGTGTCTGGCAGCCTCTGCGGGCCTCTCTGAATTACATAACCGGAGTTTTGTATTTTCTGTTCCTTGCTGGGGGTTCTTTCTGTGCTATAATTTGACTCTCAGGGTACTAGAACTTTCTTTTGGGATCCCTAGTGTTTTCTTGTAAACCTTCTTCTGCCATATACTTTCTTCTTTAAAATAATGCTTTCTCATTGCCAGAGAAATACATATTCATTACAGAACATTATAAAATGCACAGAAAGCAAATAATCTCACCCCTCCTCCAAGTGTGAACACCTTGGTGTATCCTTCTCCATCTCTGTCACACAAATGGGGTCATGATGACACTTGAGACTGCCTGTTTGTCAAGTCACATTTCATTGTGTGTTTTTAAATTTGATTTGTGTATTTATTTTGTTTTTGGCTGCATGTGGGCTTTCTCCAGCTGTGGCAAGCAGGAGCTCCTCTCTAGTGGCAGTCATGGGCCTTTCCTCTCTAGTGGCAGTCATGGGCAGTCATGGGCCTGTCGTGGAGCACCGGCTCCGGGCATGTGGGTTTCAGTAGTTGTCCTGCGCGGGCTTAGTTGCCCCAAAGCCTGTGGGATCTTCCCGAACCAGGGATCGATCCAGTGTCCCCTGCTCTGCAAGGTGGATTCCTAGCCACTCAACCGCCAGGGAAACCCCATTGTTGTCGTTTTTTTCATGTGACTCTAGACTCTCTATTGCATGGCTTGACTATCCTTTATTTAAAAGGTGCCCCAAGGATGGTCATAGAGGTGTTTCCCTTTCTAACCATTATAAGCTTATCTCATGCCTGCATCCCTAATTAGGTTCTCAGAGCAGATTTCTAGAAGTCTTTAGTGGGGATGCTAATAGGAGTATTTGCCTCCTCTTCACCCCCTGATGCTCGTGGGGGCCCAGATTCTTGAGGCTCTGTGTTCATCTTCCCAGCGTTAGGAAATGGACAGGGCAGTTATTGGGCCTCTGTGTTAATTTCTTTTCTTCTGGCTCTTTCCCCAATCTAGTTTTTTTTTTCCTCCTTCTCTTTTTAGCTGGCTTAGGTACCTTTCTACTTAGGTGAAAGTTTTATTGTTTTAAAAAATATTAAGATAATTTAAACTCATGGTAAAAAAAAAACATATACAATTCACCACCTTAGCCCTTTTTAAATGTACAGTAACTTGTGTTCAACATATTCATATTACTGTGCAGCAGAGCTCCAGAGCTTTTTCATCTTGTAAATCTGAAACTCTGTCCCCATTGTAAACAACTCCTTTTTAAGCCCTACCCCCAGTCCCTGGTAACCAGCCTTCTACTTTCTGTTTCTGTGATTTTGACTGTACTAGATGCAGCCTACAGTGGATCCATATAGTACTTTTTTGTGACTGGCTTCTTTCACTTAGCATGATGTCCTCAAGGTTCTTCCATGTGGTAGCAGGTGTCAGCTTCCCTCCATTTAAAGGCTGTATAATATTCCATTTTACACATACACTATAGTTTGCTCCTCTGTCTGTCGGTGGACACTTGAGTTGTTTCTTCCTTATGGCTATTGTGAATTATGCTGTCGTGAACATGGATGTTTGGGTAGACACTAGCAGTTGGTGATGGACAGGGAGGCCTGGTGTGCTGCGGTTCATGGGGTCGCAAAGAGTTTTGCATGACTCAGCGACTGAACTGAACATGACTGTGCAGACATCTCTTTGAGTACCTGCTTTCACTTCTCTTGGATGTGTATCCAGACTGGCACGGCTGGAGTGGAAGCGTCTCTGGCAGACTGTTCTGGGGATCTGGCCCCTGATTCCTCCACAGCTCCAGCTGACACATCCATTCGATCGTTTGGCATTTATTGGGCACCAGCCATGTTATTGTCACCAGTCCAGGCTGTGGAGATAGGAGGGCTAAGACAGATCCTTGCCCTCTTGGAGCTGATATTCCAGCGAGAAGGCAGATGATATCCAAGTAAGCAAATTGGAAAAAAAAAAAAACAAGATGAGTTCCATTTGTGATTAATGCCATGGAGAGACTGAACCAGAAGGCAACAGAGTGATGTGGCAGGTGGCTTCTTTGGGTAGGGAAGATCTTCCTAACCAAGTGTCATGTGACCTGAGAACCACAAGATAGAAGGAGCCAGCCATGCAGAATGGGGAAACTAATTGTTCTGAGCCCTTGGGATGAGCCATATCAAGGCCACAAGGAGGAAGCCGACTTGACGTGATCGTGTAGCTGGGTTCCAGTGGTTGTGGATGGAGAAGCAGGTGGGCAGAGACCATATCACACTGGGGCCTTTTAGGCAGGGATAAGCTTCTGTGCTGAATGCAGTGGGAGTGGGTATTAAGTGGGGGATGGAAAGGATTGGATCTGTGTTTAAAACATCTCCCACTGGCTGCTGAGTGGTAGAGACCAGATGATGAGTTAGAGATCGTTGCAGACATCCAGGTGAGAGATGATGAGAGAGACATGCTATATTTGGGGAGACACTGGCAGGTTTGGGAGTTGAAAGGACTTGCTGGATCAGATGTAGGTGGGGAGGGAAATGAACACAAAACCAGATGCCTAGAACTCTTCTCTTTTTGGCCACACTGTGAGACAGGCGGGATCTTAGTTCTCTGACCAGAGATCAAATGTTTGCCGCTTGCGGTGGAAGCTCAACCACTGGACTGCCAGGGAAGTCCTGTCCACTTTTTTAGAGCTCTTAACGTATAACATCTTTTTTGACTTCCTGTCAGTCTCCTCACATTTTGTAGATCAGTGCTGGCTAATAGGAATATAACATGAGCCATACATGTAATTTAAAAATTTCTAAGTAACCATTAAAAAAAAAAAGTCAAACAAATGAAGTTAATTTTGATTAATGTTTTCTTTAACTCATTATATCCCAAATATTGCATATCAACATATAATCAATATAAAATGATTAATGAAATATTTTACTTTTAAAAAATATGGTGTCTTCAAGTTTGGGCACATATTTTATACTTGTCCTATGTCTCAGTTCAAATTAACCACATTTCAAATACTCAGAAGTCACATGTAGCTGGTGGCTACTGTATTGGCAAAGTTGTAGGTGAGGAAACAGAGGGTCAGAAACTGTAGGTTACTTCCTCTAAATTGCATTGGAATGTAAGCCCTAACTTGAGTCTGAAATCCATACTAAGCTTGCGGCACTGTGCCCATCCCCAGTGGATAAGGCCTTCATGGTGTAAGCAAAGCTCATAGGAAGTTCCGTAGACTTTCCCCTATATTGTAAACATGTGGGGCCGAGAACTTACATTTGTCATAAGTTTATGTTTTCCTTTTTAAACAGATCAACCCCAAGTCCCTTCCCTTAGCTCAAGCTTCTCTTTGTAGAGATTAATTCATCAGAAAAATGTGATCATTCTCTTTGTCTTTCTGTTGGCACGCTGCATACTGAGGACACAGAGAACTTGGCCATCTCCTTGTCTTTAGGGGCATTCCAGCAGCCTTTTTGTCCATGGGGTTGTTCATTTGTTCAGCAAATACTGATGATTGGATGGATATAGTCAGTAGAGATGAGATATAGGGGCTTTGGGATCAGACAAACCTGGATTTGAGAACCAAGTTCAATAGGTGGATGATCTTGGGCAAGTTATTTTATTTCTCTGGGGCACTCCAATTTCCTTATCAGGGAACTAAAGAAAATGATACATCTACCTTTCAGGGGTTATTGTGAAAATGATGCTAGATAATATGTAAACTATCACTGCTGCTAAGTCGCTTCAGTCGTGTCCGACTCTATGCGACCCCATAGACGGCAGCCCACCAGGCTCCCCCGTCCCTGGGATTCTCCAGGCAAGAGTACTGGAGTCGGATGCCATTGCCTTCTCCGAAAGTATCACTCAAAGGAATCAATAATAATAAAGATAGAAGTAATAGAGATAATTATTATTAATCTTATATAACAATTATTTAATAATAATAACAAATTTTGTTCATCAGAGCTTGCTGTGTGCCAGCCACTATCCCAATGATGTTAACGTCCTCTCTCTTTACTCTTATTGTTTATGTTCATTTATTTATATGGCCATGCCAGGTCTTAGTTACGGCGTGCAGAATCTCTTAGCCGCAGCATGTGAACTTGTAGTTGCAGTATGTGGGATCTAGTTCTCTGACCAGGGATGAAACCTGGGGCCCCTGCACTGGAAGTGTGGAGTCTTAGCCTCGACCACCAGGGAAGTCCCCTCCTACTCTTACTGTTTCTTTAGGGGTCAAATGTACTAATCATTATACTTTTTTATTAGCCTAATTAATCCTGTGTTTCTTAGACAGACTGGAGATATTGAGACTTTTTACTGTTTTCCTCAACTTTTTTTTTTTTTAAACACTCTTTACAATCCTGGTTGGCCCTCAGCTTTGTCACCCATGCTACCTCCAGTGTAACCTACGTCTGCACTGAATTTGTTTTAAAATAGGAAATGTATATTTCCTGTGTGCTGGGAAATGTATATTTCAGGCCTTAGGAAGCTGGTGGGCAAAGTATGTTCTGGATGTCTTTCTAGAACCCGTAAGCTCTTCTGAGCCTCCACCAAATTGACCTTGTAACAAAGTGGCCTGGGTTGTGTTGTATTTCTTTTTGATTCTGTGTCAGGCACCAGCGGGTCTGAGGAGCATGATAGTAATAACATTAGCACTCGCTAACTTTCACTGATTGATTGCCGTGTGCCTGCACTGTGCACGTGGCATTACGTAGCACTTTTCTCTTTTAATCCTCAAACCGACCCTTTAAGATAAAGATGTTGTTGTTACTGTGCTAAAGATGAGAAAACTGAGGTTCTAAGAGGTTGACAGATTTGCTTGAGGTCAGGGGGCTGGGATTTGAACCCAAGTCTTACACTAAAAAGTGTTCTTAACCAGCATCTCTGCTATTTTTTGGCATTTGACTGAGTCTGCCACAGAATTCACTTTGACTTGTAGATGGATTAGGTCTTCCCTTGAGAGGGCCTTCTCTTGCCTGGTTCCTCACTTGCTCCTGTTACTCTAGGAAACAGCTGTGGAGTGAGAGAGACTGAGGTTCCAGTTGCCGCTGGTGTGACTTTGGGCAAGGCATTCAACCTCATCTTACCTCTTTAGAGTCAAGAAGGCTGGGATGTAACATGTTCAGGAGTTAAAGAGTTCTTGGCCTCAGTAGGTGCTCAGTTAGAAGTTATCATTATTATTGCTCCTTTTTTCTCCCTTTGGCGCCTCAGGTTGTACCTTTCCCCTTCTTTTCTGCCTAGAGCATCGCACAATGGTGGTCTCTTTTCTTTGGGTCTGTGGCTCTCCTTCCTCTATTTGTACATTTCAGCCTGACTCAGTTCTCTAGCTATCGTCTTAGTTTATTTTAAGTTGGGAGTCACTTGGGCCATGAACATTCTCTCATGCCATTCCCTTCCCAAAGATGATTCTGGAACTAATTGCCAAATTCCCAGGCACTGCATAAAGTGAGCTGACAGGCAGTGCCCTTGAGTGAATCTCTTTACTTGGGGGTGCCGGCCCCATGACTAGCAGTTGTGTGGGTTTGGTTCTTTTCTCCCCGGCTGGGTTCCAGGTGTCTTCCTAGGTCTGGATGTTGTTTTGGCTGAGTGAAATGTGGGGCCTTAGTTCCCCGACCAGGGATTGAACCTGTGCCCCCTGCATTGGAAGTGTGGAGTCTTAACCATGGACCACCAGGGAAGTCCCTGTTTTTTTTTTTTTTCCTTGAGTGTTCCTGGGTGCTACCGCTAACTACAAGAATCTGACTTGCTTTACGCTGCTTTTCCACTTTCCCTTTAGGGCATCAGGTCGCCTTTCCATTTACTCAGTCAGGTTATACAGGGCCTGGCTAGAGGGGAACTTCAGGCAAGTCCTTTCCCCTAGGTGGACTGCTGCCACCTCAGTGATAAATTTGATCCTCTCTCTTGACTCAGCTTGCCTTCTAGTCCAGAAGCTGCATCTGGGTAGCTTTTGAAGTTGTTGAGTTGGTGAGATACTTGGGCTGAGCAGTGGAAGGCACAGCTCGGCTCAGCTAGAGGAAGCTCCGTAAAAGCTCTTTGGGTGGGCCTGCTGGCTTCCTGAGTTGGCAGACAAGCCCTGCTCCCCTGGGAGATAATGGGCCCTTGTGGGCCGTAGCAGGGCCTGTGTTTGGGGGGTAGAACATTCAAGGTTTTCATCCTTGCTGCCTTTTTGTATTCTCTTTATCCAGGAAGCTGAATGTTGTTAGCAAGCACAATGCTGCTTGTTAAGTATTTCCCATTTTAAATGTGTGCTGGTGCCAGAGAAGGGGAAATCCTCAAAACCCACTGCTCTTGACTCAGGCACCCTTGGTTTTGCCATAACCACCAGTATGTCCCTCCTTCCTCCACCGCCCTAGTCACGTCTGCTTGTTCTCAGCCACAGCCTGTCTGAGCCATCCCTGCCTTTGTCTGTGTGGAGTTACTGCATCCCACCTGCCAAGAAGAAATCTCTGTGTGGGGCCTGGGTAGCAGGCTTGTGCTTCCAGGATGGCTGGAAAGGGTTTTGCTAGCAAGCATGCAGTGTGCTTACATGGGCCTCTGGCCTTCTGCTTGTAAGCCTGTGACAGCTTGCTCTACTGCTGGAGCTGTTTAGCATGTTAAGTGGTGACACAGTTGGATGACCAAGACTGGTGAAATGAGTGTGAGACCTTCAGGTGTGTAAGTCCCCTTCTGCTGGCCACATGAGTCAAGCTCCTTTTTCCTAGTTGACTTTAGTATTGCTAGTCAACATGACTGGTTATCCCTCCATCCATCCATCCATCCTTTCATCCACCTGTCCATCCATTCATCTGTCTATTTACTCATCTACTCACTTATCCATCCACACACCCACTCATCCATCCACTTACCCACTCATCCATCCATCCGTATATCCACCTGTCGATCGATCGATCCATCCATCCATCCATGCATCCTTCCATCCTCTGTCCACATTCAACATAGGGTAATGTTTAAGAGAATAGGCTTTGCAGTAATATAGCCTAAGTTGGAATCCCAACTCTGCCGCTCCCAAGTACGTGATCTTGGTTAAGTTTTTTCGTGAAGTGAAAGTGAAAGTTGCTCAGCTGTGTCCGACTCTTTGTGACCCCATGGACTATACAGTTCATGGAATTCTCCAGGCCAGAATACTGGAGTGGGTAGNTTTGCAGTAATATAGCCTAAGTTGGAATCCCAACTCTGCCGCTCCCAAGTACGTGATCTTGGTTAAGTTTTTTCGTGAAGTGAAAGTGAAAGTTGCTCAGCTGTGTCCGACTCTTTGTGACCCCATGGACTATACAGTTCATGGAATTCTCCAGGCCAGAATACTGGAGTGGGTAGCCTTTCACGTCTCCAGGAGATCTTTGCAACCCAGGGATCGAATTCACATCTCCCACATTGCAGGCAGATTCTTGACCAGCTGAGCCACAAGGGAAGCCCAAGAGTATTGGAGTGGGTAGCCTGTCCCTTCTCCAGTGGTCTTCCCGACCCAGAAATCGAGCTGGGGTCTCCTGCCTTGCAGGCGGATTCTTTATCAGCTGAGCTATGAGGGACGCCTCATCGCTCATAAGTTTTTTTTTAACCTCTCCTCATCTCAGCCTCCCCAGCCGTAAAATGAGATTGATGTTGAAAGTAATAGTAGAGCCTAACTCTTAGTTTTGTTGCGAGGGTTCTGTAAGTCTGGGTGTCTAAAGCACTTTCCATAATGCGTGCCTCATAGGCAGTGCTGTGTGTTAACGATGACTATTATGACATCTGTCCATCCATTTAACTACTGTTTTTCATGATCACTCATGCTTCTTACTAAGTGTTTCTGGATTTTGTCTTTGCAAGCCATTGGTAGAATTGCACTTTCTGGCTCCTTGTGGGTAAGTTGGGCCATATGAGTGAGTTGCCTGGTGAGTTGCATTCCAGAGTGATGTATGTCACTTTCTGCTGGAGTAGTTCATTGCTGATTCTTGACTCTCCAGAGCAATGTTTGTGTTAAGGCTTCTCTATCAATCTGATCCCAGAGACATAGAGGAAATTCCCTAGCCAATCTGGCATGACCATGTAGTGTGAAAGGAAAAGAAACCTTTTGTTTGGGGATTGTGTATTACCCAGCAATATGACCCAGCTCTCCTCACTAACTCTTGTCTCATCTGTCTGTATAAAGTAACACCACAGTCTTATTTTATTTCCTTTTCCATGTCTTTGCAGCACTTATTACTAGCTGGCATTTTATTATATATTTATTCATTTGTTAACTATGTACAGTGTATTGTTGTTTGTTCACTTCTCTAATTCTAGTGTTTAGAATCGAGCATCAGAGCATTGTACATAGTAGACACTGGATATGTATTCTTTAAATGAAAGTCAATTAATGAATAGGTCTATTTAACTTTTAGAAAGTTCAGCTGAATCCTACATTCCACAGCTCCCTTGAAAATCCTCATGGAGGCAACTAATATTTGAGAAGGAACACACTGACCTTTCATTTTCCAATTTTATTACCTGAATTAAGAAAAAAATCCCTCAGAGCTCATTGTCTCTCTGGAAGCCTCCTAATGCCCTTAGCCTGTTGCAAGAAGCTGCCTGGATCCTATAAGACTGTCTGTGTCCAGATCTAGGCTCTGTTCTCTTGCTCTGAGCCTCATAGGGGCCTCTGCCCTCTCTGTGACAGCTGTCACCCAGAGCATTTGGGTCTTTGTAAGCCTAAGCATATCTTCGGCCACGTCTTTGAAACTAGGAGAGATACTCCCTAGGACTCTTCACTATTTCTGGAAGCAAAATGACCTGTGCCCCATTGAAGACTTCGAAGACTGGTCATTTCCAACCACACTTCCCATCTTTGTATCAGTTATCCTCAGTCATGGGCTGAGACGTAAGCTCTGGTTCCTGTGCCATCACTCGCCTCCTTCATACCTGGTTCCTGGTTCTGTTGATCCCTTGGTGGACTCTCCACTCCACCGTCTGGACTTGCCTATGTTGAATGCTTTCCCTCCCCCCTGCCTGCATAGGATCCTGACTTTCTTCTGGGATATCAGTCCACTCAGGAACAACAACTTTTCTGGAGTCAGAAGTTTGCTTTCCTCTTGTTCTTTGTAGTTACTCTCCTCTAAGCCTCTTATTCAGTGACCGCTTGCTTCTTCCTTTCTTTCATCTATAGACCACCAGCCTCTCATTTATGGAAAACATTGAGATCTGACTCGTAATCTTCCTTCCCACACCAGTGCCTACCGTCATCTTAGGATATTTCAGTATCCACAAAGGCATGTGTATGTTCATGTGTGTGTTTGTGTGCATGCTAAGTTGCTTCAGTCATGTCAGACTCTTTGTGACCCTACAGAATGTAGCCCATTAGCCTCCTCTGTCCATGGGATTCTCCAGGCAAGAATGCTGGAGTGGATTGCCATTCCTTCCTCCAGAGGGTCTTTCTGACCCAGGGATTGAACCTACCTCTCTTATGTCCCCTGCACTGGCAGGTGGCTTCTTTACCAGCGGCACCACCTGGGAAGCCCGTCCATGAAGGCATACCTAACTTTATAATTTTTCTACTTCCTTAAATTATCTTCACTCCCAGAGCCCGTTAGGAAAGAGAGAGATACTAAAGATGTGTGCTATTTGTAAGACAGAATAATTGTAAATATCCAAGCTATCCAATAGGTAAATAATGTTAAGGCATGAGATAGACTGTTGCTGCTTCTGCCAAGTCACTTCAGTCGTGTCCGACTGTGTGCGACTCCAGAGACGGCAGCCCACCAGGCTCCCCCATCCCTGGGATTCTCCAGGCAAGAACACTGGANTTGTAAGACAGAATAATTGTAAATATCCAAGCTATCCAATAGGTAAATAATGTTAAGGCATGAGATAGACTGTTGCTGCTTCTGCCAAGTCACTTCAGTCGTGTCCGACTGTGTGCGACTCCAGAGACGGCAGCCCACCAGGCTCCCCCATCCCTGGGATTCTCCAGGCAAGAACACTGGAGTGGGTTGCCATTTCTTTCTCTAACGCATGAAAGTGAAAAGTGAAAGTGAAGTCGCATGACCCCATGGACTCCAGCCCACCAGGCTCCCCTGTCCATAGGATTTTCCAGGCAAGAGTACTGGAGTGGGAGTGAGATAGACTGTTACACTGTTACAAAAAAAATACTTGTTGCCTTCCTTAGAAAAATGATCATGATACATGGCTAAGCAGGAAAAAATTTAGGTTATGAAATAAGATGTTTATCTTAATATGTATGCTTAGAGAAAAAGCAAAGGAGCATAAGGTGTTCTTATATGTTTTTATACATGCTTATTGTTAAGTGGTGAGGTTATGTGTGCTGTTGTTTGTGTGTGTGTATATGTATGTATTATATATCTGTATGTATGTATATGTGTGTGTGTGTATATGTGTGTATGTTTGTAGGGCATGCATCTTTCTCTAGTTTTTTCCCTTTATGCATATACTAATAAATATATATATTTTAAATGATAAAAATCATAACTGATGTGCACGAGGCTCTCTTGTCTATTTCCTAAGGTACATTGCCCAGTTTCCTATATTGGGTATATCTCCAGGAGTCTGTCGGGGTTCCCAAATAGCACTAGTGGTAAAGAATCTGCCTGCTAATGCAGGAGACACAAGAGACGTGCGTTCTGTCCCTGGGTTGGGAAGATCCCCTGGAGTAGGAAATGGCAACCTGCTCCAGTATTCTTGCCTGGAAAATTCCATTTAGCCTAATTGTTAACACAAGACAAATTTTAGTTTATACCGCCATTGAGCAAAGAGTAATTTTATCATTCATACTTTATCCATGAATAAATTAGGCTATTAATTACATATATATGTGCCTTGCATTTGAGAGACATTTAATAGATAGTGTTAACATTATCACAGTCAGCAAGTAGGGTAGGTATTGTTATGATGTGTAAGGGAAGATAAATTATGAGAGTGGTTAATAAAAATTTTCAATGCTAAGAGATTCATAACTGAAGTAGAGAAATGACTATGCACCTTAGACACGGTCATTAGATAAGTGCCTGGGATGAAGATAGCTTGGACCAGAGTGGTGCCAATAGATATATTGAGAAGCAGACTAATTCTTAGATGATTTTTAAAATCAATAATATGCCAGCAGTTTGGAGCTTGTATGTGAAGAAAGCCAAGGATGATTGCAAGGTATTATTGGAATTGTGAGAAGGGAGGTGAAGTTATACAATTTCTAGTTAATAGACTTGGTGAATTTACTGTGCATAGGGGGATTGCTACAAGAAACCAAGAATAGTGGTTGTCTTTGTACTGGAACCCTGGCAATGCTCACTAGACGTTCACTTTCCATTCAGTTAAAATTAGTTTTTTCATGTTGTTTGAATTGATTTTACCATGTGTACATATTAAAATCTTTGTAAATATGGAAAAGAAAAAGAGCTTAAACATTCTTTCCTTTCTGAAAATTTCTCATATCTCGTGTTTATAATTAGTTTCTTAGTGCATCCTTAGAACATCACCTCTTACATTAAAAGAAAAAAAGTCCACTTCTTCATTGGATTAGGAATTCTTCCATGTTAAGTAGCATCTCCCATTAAATATTTTTACCATCAGCCTCTCTGCAAATCGAGAAAGCCAGTAACAAGTGCTGAATGAGTAAGAGAGATCTTTTGTGGAAATTGGTGCTCTCAAGAAATTGGTGCTCTCAAGTCATCTCAAGGACATTCAAAGTTAAACAAAACTGAATAATTTCAATTAAATATTATCCATTTGTTTACCTCTAAGTCTAAAGAAGTTTTTCTAGAGTGTGTTTCCCAAACACCTGTGTTAGGATTCCCTGATAACTATGGAAACACAGTTTCCTATCACCCCAGATCTATTAAATTATTGTCTCCTCAAACATGAAAATCTGAAAACCAAGTTTTCACTTAATTAGAAGCCATTAAAGGACAAGTAATGATGATCAGACATCTTTTTAGAAAGATTACCCTTGAAGTAAGATGTAGAATAAACTCACTCTCTGGAAGTGGGATCTTTAGATGCTACATTGCCCAATTTAGGATGGAGTCCTCAACTAAACCAATGGAAATAGAAAATGCAGGTAAGTTCTGTGAAATCCTTAGGCAGTCTGAGACTCTATAGGAAAGGGGGATACAACATATGTTTAAGGGAACAGGTGACTTGAAAGAATATCTCCTTATTTACTGGCTTGAGGGAATGCTGATACCATAAACCAAGATAAAGGATTCATGCAAAAGCAGCAGAATGTTTGGTGAAATGGGGAAGTAGAAAATGGGAAGGGCACAGGAATTTAGCAATGGATTTTTTGATTTAGAAACAATAATGTATCAGTGAATACAAGAAGATAAACATTTCTAATATGAATACTTTTTTTTTCTCTCCTCTATGGTGGAGGAGGGAATGGAGAGGAGGAAGAAGGTAAATGGAGAAAAATGAATTTTATTGAATTGAATGGAATTAAAAATTGTGTCAAGTGATATAGTTGCATTTCTGTGAGGAAAAAAAAAGTATTTGTTGATATTTGAAAAAAGTTTTTCCATAGTCTAGGTTCTATATTTTTTATCATGCTTTATTTCTCTTGGTGAAGTTGGTGCTTTGTGAAGAACATATTGAGAACATTAATATTTTGTGAAGGCAAGCTTGCCTTACTTAGCAAATTTCAAGGACTCTGCATTAAATTCTAACAGTAATTTTTCCCTTAGCTTAAATGAGGAGTTATTGAATTTAACTCATTAATACATTTAATAAAATATTTCATTGGCTTATATAGAGGAGCTTTCACTTAAAGTCTGTACATCTGTTTTAGTAAAATAAACATGGGTATCTAATTTCTGTGGGATTATTTCAGTTCAGTTCAGTTCAGTCACTCAGTCATGTCTGACTCTTTACCACCCCATGGACTGCAGCATGCCAGGCCTCTCTGTTCATTGCCAACTCCTGGAGTTTACTCAAACTCATGTCCATTGAGTTGGCGATGCCATTCAACCATCTCATTCTCTGTTGTTCCCTTCTCTTCTTGCCTTCAATCTTTCCCAGGATCAGGGTCCTTTCCAATGAGTCAGTTCTTTGCATCAGGTGGCCAAAGTACTGGAGTTTCAGCTTTAGCATCATTCCTTCCAAAGAAATCTCAGGGCTGATCTCCTTCAGAATGTACTGGTTGGATCTCCTTGCAGTCCAAGGGACTCTCAAGAGTCCTCTCCAACACCACAGTTGAAAAGCATCAATTCTTTGGCCCTCAGCTTTCTTTACAGTCCGACTCTCACATCCATACATGATTATGGTAAAAACCATAGCTTTGACTAGGCAGGCTTTTGTTGGCAAGGTAATGTCTCTGGCTTTTAATATGCTATCTAGGTTGGTCATAACTTTTCTTCCAAGGATCAAGAGTCTTTTAATTTCATGGTTGCAGTCATGATCTGCAGTGATTTTGGAGCCCAGTAAAGTAAAGTCAGCACTGTTTTCACTGTTTCCCCGTCTATTTGCCATGAAGTGATGGGACCGGATGCTATGATCTTAGTTTTCTGAACGTTGAGCTTTAAGCCAACTTTTTCACGCTCTTCTTTCACTTTCATCAAGAGGCTCTTTAGTTCCTCTTCACTTTCTGCCATAAGGGTGCTGTCATCTGCATATCTGAGGTTATCGATATTTCTCCCAGCAATCTTGATTCCAGTCTGTACTTCCTCCAGCCCAGCATTTCTCATGATGTACTCTGCATATAAGTTAAATAAGCAGGGTGACAATATATAGCCTTGATGTACTCCTTTTCCTATTTGGAACCAGTCTGCTGCTTCATGTCCAGTTCTAACTGTTGCTTCCTCACCTGTATACAGGTTTCTCAAGAAGCAGGTCAGGTGGTCCAGTATTCCCATCTCTTTAAGAATTTTTCAGAGTTTGTTGTGGTCCACACAGTCAAAGGCTTTGGCATAGTCAATAAAGCAATAGTAGATGTTTTTCTGGAACTCTCTTGCTTTAAACAATTGTTTATCTTTAATAATAATTGCACAAATGAGCAAAGTAAGGCACAATGAGAGTAAACAGCATTTTGAATATTAGAGTTTATAAAAGAGCCAAGCTCAGTGTTCATTCTTCTAAGATGCTGTGGTTAGTTTAAGGTAACAAAGCATGAGAAAGCTTTCTGATGTGAATAAATCTAGACAGTGTACTGCCTACCTTAATAGTATAATTATTTTGAAGTATATAAATCATACTAATTGAGCTGTCACATATACTTAAATTTTACTAAAATTAATTTTATGTATGTTTAACTGGCAATTTAGTTGTAATCTAAAGATCAACTACTTAGTCTGAATCATTGTAATACTGTTAGATTCATGTTGTGACAAGATTTAAACAATTTCTAGTGCATTATATGGTCATCTACTTTTCTATATGCAAATTCCTAAATTTGCTCAAATATATTATAGCCTACTAAAAAATGTCTTCCATTATTTCAATTCTGCTAACATCAAGATTGTATTAAGTTCATCCAAGGTTAGGATCTTGATACTTTTGATTTTCACAAGCTCTTGTTTTGTTGATGCTGCAGTGCAAATCAGTTCTCCTTCTTGCTATTAAATCACTCAAGTCACATTTCCCCCAAGTTGGTGCAGATGTATAAATTGCTACTGCTGAAACTTCACTTTACACCAGATGTTCAAGAAAGGCTAATATGCTTTCACCCTAAATATGGCTTAGTTGTTGCCTTTCTATAGAAAATATGTGTTAAATAGAATAAGATGATATCCCTAAAGAAGGTGAAGATTGGTGTAGCCAAGTACTAGCAGATTAAAAATTAACTTTAATTAATTAGATATATCCTATTTCACATGAAATAGAAGTTAGAACTTTTGGACACAAGAATCAAATTTCCAGAACACATAGCAACATTAGAATACTTACACTTGTCCCTTCCTAAATCCTCCCTTTTCTGAGAGTGCTGCCCAACTTCAGAAGCTGTGCCCAGGCACTTTCCTGCAAATAGTCCACTTGCTGTCCCCCTTCCTGAGTAAACAGAAAAGTAATGGATTTGTTCCTTTAAGGATGGCCAAGCCTTTGATTACTTCTATTACTGCACAGTCCCTATATCTGGCTATTAAATTGTGCAATTTTCCTTCATCATAGAGTCAGGCGGCTTCAGGTTGAGCACACTGTATTCTGTCTTCTAATTCCAGTAAAGTCAATTATATAAACTCTTTTGCTTTTACAAAATGCTCTTTAGCACACTAGTTCCCTCATAGCAGGAAGAGCCAAGCAAAGAAAATTGTGGAACCTTTTCAGGTATAACTGTGTTCTGCTCAGCAGGTACATTTATTACTAATGGGTAAAATAGTCTCCTTTTTTAGCTACATAATGTTTCTGAAGCCTTCCATTTTCTGGTTTTGATAGACATTCCAGTTACACTGAGAGAGGAAGGTGAATACCATTGATCGCACTTTGAAGCTGCGCAGGAACAGATTTTTTTTTTTAATCATTTGCTTTGCTTCATAAGTCAGTGACTATACTTGTCTTAATGGGCTGATTTGCATTATATACTGGTCCTTCCTGGCTTAAACACTTGAATCTGCTAACTGGTCTGCGTCAATACTAATAAAGTGAGGGCATTCCAATATTTTGGCTTCTTATTTTACAAAATAAATATTTGAGCAGAAAGAATACCATCGATCATTTTGTTGTATATCATGTAAAATGGATATGCTCTCTAATTCTGGCGTCAGTTAAATTTAAATTCTTAATGCTGATGGATTGCTTTACCATTTTTTTCTATCCCAGATGTACTTATGTATGAATAAATAATTACAGAATCATATGTAAATTCACAGCTAGTTTAAGCAAATACAGGATCAAATGTTCTTTGCTAACAATGACTAATTGCACCTTTGAGGAACTTACGATGATTTTGGTGTGGGAGGAAAAAAATCTTTCCTGTTTTGTATATGATATTTCTACATCTGAGCACAATATCTTATAAACACTGTTAGGATGTAAAGAAAGTGAATCCAAGGGATCCAGCAAATTGTATTCTGAGTTTTAATCACCTTGCTATTCAAAGTAAAGTGCAGGAATAAATACACTGAAAACATCAGCTTCCCTTGGAAACTTGGTGAAAATGTAGAACCCCGAACTCAAATCTTCTGAATCACAAACTGTGTCTTAAATTCCCACTAAATTCTGAAAATTCCTGGTTGACCTTTCTGCCTTTTCTCTGTTCCTCCCCTCTGATTATTGTTTGGTACACCACAAACCTGCATGTTGCAAAATACAGTTAGGGTAAAACAGACATCCCTCAAATTTTATATAATGTGTTTTGTTAAACAGTCTGGAATTCTACCTGCCATTCAGAAAAAGAAGGGATAGCCTTTGAAACCTGAGTAAAAGCATTCTTGCACTCTCTTGAATTCAAAGCGTAGAATCAAGTTCATAATCTTAAAGAATTCTCTATAAAAGGCTTCCCTTGTGACTCAGATGGTAAAGAATCCTCCTGCAATGCAGGAGACCTGGGTTCGATCCCTGGGTTGGGAAGATTCCCTGGAGAAGGGAANAATTCAAAGCGTAGAATCAAGTTCATAATCTTAAAGAATTCTCTATAAAAGGCTTCCCTTGTGACTCAGATGGTAAAGAATCCTCCTGCAATGCAGGAGACCTGGGTTCGATCCCTGGGTTGGGAAGATTCCCTGGAGAAGGGAAACGCTACCCACTCCAGTATTCTGGTCTGGAGAATTTCATGGACTATATATTCCCTGGGGTCCCAAAGAGTCTGACTTGACTGAGCAACTTTCACTTTCACTTCACTTTCAGGCCTGAAAAGGTAGTTCTCCTTGCAAAGTATCACTTAGGAGAGGCTAGTTCTTCTAATCCAAATTCAAACATGTTACTACTGTTGTTGTTTAGTAGCTAAGTCATCTCTGAGTCTTTTGTGACCCTCTGGACAATAACCCCTTCAGGCTCCACTGTCCATGAGATTTCCCCAGCAAGAATACTGGAGTGGGTTGTCATGCCCTGCTCCAGGGGATCTTCCTGACCCAGGGATCAAACTCTTGTCTCTAGTGTCCTCCCTTGTTGGCAGACAGATTCTCTCCCACTGAGCTACTGGGGAAGCCCAATTATAAATATATATAGTATTATATTTGGTGACCCAGACATGCATCATGACATTTATAAGGAATTTTATTTTGAATCTCTTGTGCATCTGGTGACATCACATCTCAGTTTAAATAAAAAACAACTAACATTTTTTCCACAACTGCCTGACTACCGATTGTTAAAATTTGGTGGTAGCAGATATCCACTAGATTCATTTTCCTGAACCGCTCTTCTGCAGTAGAAAATAGAAATCTTTTCTCCCTAAGTTCTGAGTAATGGTAGTAACTAGCACACTTGGAGGGACTGACCTGCAAAGCCATATATCTCTTATTTCTCTGTGTTTCAAGAATTTAAGCATTTAAAGGTTCCAAATTGTTTAAATCATAGACCAGTGTTTCCAAAACTTGCTTTCACATTAGCATTATTTGATATATTTAAAATATTCCAGAGCTCAGACCACATTCCAGCCCAATTATGCCACAATCATTGGGGGTAGTACACAGATACCAGTATTTTCTTAGGTTCCCCAGCTGATTTGAATGCTCAGGCAATTTTGTGTGTTATTGTCATAGACAAAGATGTGATCATGGGTGATTTAATAAACTCTCATGTTTAGCTGCCTTGATCATTCACTGAATTTCATCCTTAAGTGAACAACTCATGCATGCCCCAGCCAAACTTTCCAGATGAATGGCACTTTCACTCACCAAAACTTTAAAGTTTTAACTGTCAAAAATAGCTTTGACTCTTTCTTGTTTCAGTTTTTAAGCTTCATTTCTCCAATCCAGTTCCTTCAAATAAATAAATATGTTAAGAGCTGGAGCTGGGATTTAGTTATTACTTTTTGCCCTTGTAGCATTCTACACAGATTTTTCTAGATAATTGCAGTATTGCCTTCGTTAAGGAGCTGGAGATAGGGATGATTTATACCATTGGCCAATTTCCATGGTATGGATTCTCACATCATAGCTGATTTCATGGTAATGATGACTTGCAAAATCCATAATATATAACAATCAGCTATGAGTTGGCTCTGGCACACCATTGCATCAGATCCTCAAAAAGCAGAGGTGCTGCATGGGATCCCTGAGTAAGGATGAGGATACTTAGGGTAAGGGCTCTGATTACATGTGAATTTTGATATTAACCTCTGTTCACTTGTATGTTAGGCTATCTAACTTTATATTCCAATTTAGTAATCTATTTAATAACTAAAATGTTAGCATTTGCTACTGTCATATTTGTCTTCACAATTTACCTTAAATCACATGTTGCTTAATGCAACTGATATTGTACCTCAAGCAGCTATTTATTAATCCTCAAAGCACTGCATAGAACATTTTTGAAAAATAAAAGGACTATACAGACAGAAAACAACAAACTTTTAAATTATAGGTTTCACATTTTGTGCATATTGCTGTAATATGTCTTATTCATTATGTCTCCTGCAGCTAAGGCAAAACTGCAATATATTGTACCTCAAGCAGCTATTTATTAATCCTCAAAGCACTGCATAGAACATTTTTGAAAAATAAAAGGACTATACAGACAGAAAACAACAAACTTTTAAATTATAGGTTTCACATTTTGTGCATATTGCTGTAATATGTCTTATTCATTATGTCTCCTGCAGCTAAGGCAAAACTGCAATCTAGGTTTAGCATAGTACTCATTTTTTGCATAACCAATTATATGGACTACCAGGCTTTTTTTTTTTTTTAATAAATTGGAAGGTCTATGCATTAAAAAAGTGTAAGTTTTTTAAACTAAAATCATTATTTTGCTGACCTATTTCTTAACATCAATATTACTTCTAAACATTTTTCTGCACTCAACTTAAAAGACTCATTTTAATTCAGTGAAGTCTGGGAAGAATAGAAACATACAGCATCCCAGAGGAACTTGAAGATTAAAAAGTATTTTTGGCTAAAGATGATTTATTTAGTTTTGATATAACTGAAAGTATGCAAAGGGAATTTTCTAAAATGTAACAAATGTGATTTGTAGTCTTAAATTCCACATGAATGAATAATCAAAGCAGTATATGAGTCAGGCATAATCTTTTAAGAAGGTTTAATGTGGTAGTGATATCTTAGGAGCTAACTCCCGATTAACTTATTTTAGAATTTTGAGAAGAGTCTCTTGCGGATTTCATCAGTGATGGGTGGATGGGGTATTTGGACAATCTAGATTCTTGATCATCATTAACCTTCCTTGTTTTAGCATCTAATAATTTGTTTGAACAGATATGAAAAATCTGTGGCCAACTTCTCTTGTTATATTCATTCCATAATCTAATCAATATTATTATTATTATTATTTTAAATGAAGAAACAACCAGGGGAGGTAAAGCTTCCTGTCTTGCACCTTTGCTGAGATTCTGAAATGATGAGGCTGGTGTCACCACACTCACATGCTGGAGGAGTTCAGCATTTCTGTAGTGTTGAGTGAGGGAAGTTTACAGCTCCTGTTGTCTCTGTCACTCAGCAGTTATACCTGTCTCTTCCACTGACTCATCTATGTGACCTTGAAAAAAGTCAGTTAAAACCCCTGGTCTCTTTATCCCAGTTCCTTCAAAACAGGAAGATGGTTTAAATTTAACCATCTCACAGTACTATTGGTATAACATCCATTCAATGCTTTGTGATTCCCCTGAGAAAAATCCCAGGCTTTTTATAATTTTCTGTTATCTGTTAGTTATGTTCCTGCTTTTGAAATTTGAATTTTCCCTCACTTGGCAGAGTTTCCTGAATAACCACCATTTCTCTCCACAATTGTTGACAACCTACTGTCACCATTTAAATTCTTGTTAAATAAGTCATATTGGGCCGGAGTAGTAATCCCCCCATGGTTTCCTGTTTCTTGTTAAAGTGGCTTCAGGCTGATAAGGTGAAGGTGAAGTCGCTCAGTCGTGTCCGACTCTTTGCGACCCCGTGGACTGTAACCTACTAGGCTTCTCTGTCCACAGAATTCTCTAGGCAAGAATACTGGAGTGCCTTGCCATTAAAGCTCTTCAAATTAGAAAAGATAGCATTTATGTATTTGTATTATATTTATAAATTATGAAACTGTGTTTCTCTGTCTTTCTTGTCTCCCTTGCCTATTATTTAAGTCTATAGTTCAGTATACTTCAGAATTATGTTTTTAATGCCATTGACTTTTTGTCATGCTAATTTTAAACAGTATAACAATGTTTATATTTTATATCTCTAGCTGGAAGTCAATGTTGTCACAAAATCTGTAAAATTGAAGAGTATAGGATAAAAGTACTAAAATGGCCCTATTGATTTGACAAATGAAACAGCACACATTTTATGTTACTATGCTTATGGTTTCTGTCCTTCACTGCTTTTGTCTGGAATACAGATGCTTTTTAAATAAACAGATTGGAGCTGTAAACTGGAGGTGAGGTTTAGACAATGATATTATTCATGAAAAGTACAATTGCACACCTTCTCACTGTATTTTGGTGAGCTGTGCATGATTTACACAATCTACATAAATGTTAAAGGATTCTTGGCAACCCACTCCAGTATTCTTGCCTGGAAAATCTCATGGCCAGAGGAGCCTGGCAGGCTACAGTCCATGGGGTAACAAAGAATCAGGCATGATTGTATGATTTTCACTTTTACTTTCATAGCACGGCCAGAGATAACTGTAAATTTAGAATTAAATTTGATATGCAGATATTTATTTGATGTTATAGTATTAAACATTAATGCATAGCTTTAACCATGATAATACACTTTGTCTTCAAGTTCATTAAGAATGGGAGGGAAATGAGCACCAATGAAGTTGGATATGAAATGGCAATCTTCTGACTACCTTGCTAGTACTCCTCTAAGGAATAGACTATAGCTGCCATTTATTTCATGGCTTTATATTTTTAAGTCCTTCAGAAATTCACACCAATGAACATATTTCCAATGTATTAACACAAACAGAAAAGTTACTAAACTCCACGAAGATTTTTTTTTCTAATTCAAAAGTAAAACCTTATATCATTGTCATCAATAGCCTCCACTTGGCAGAAATGAACATCTTTCTGTTATTCAGCCAGAGATGATACTCTGTGACACAAATGCTGTCAGTTCTCCATTCCTCCACATTGTTGCACTAGGTGACAGCCGTGGTCCAGAGCTGGACCCTGCAGCACTATAAACAGCCCTGAAGCAGAAGCCCATAAATTTACATGCCTATGTGACTCAGCTGCTTGCATTCTTTCCCTCTGGGTCAGCCTCTCCACCAGCAACAACTTGCTGCAGGCATAGTATCTTCTACCTGAGAAATTAGGCTCCTGAAAGTGGTTTTCTTGAAGTTTCACCTGAAAACAGACAACACTGAAATACAGTTATTATGCTCAAGAGCCAGAAGCAGCATATTTTGGTCCTTTGGCAGTTAAATAAGTATCTTCCAAAAAGCATGTTGCTTTAATTTCCTTTCATGTTCATGATATATTTTTCACTATCTTTAGGTTTTTCTACATTACCACCTCCTGCAGAATGTGATCTTAGAAGAGAAAAATGTTCAGTTGATGTAATTTGAAATAGTTGTTTAGTTTTTAAGCTAAATGACTTGTTTAATTTTATTACAATACATTTTCTCATAGGAAAAATTGGGGAATGTCACATTATTGTTGTACACATTAAACTGTGCTCTTTGAAAGTCACCGTTTGTCTAACAGAAAGAGATGTGTTGTGTTTATACTTTTGCTTCATCTGGAGATGTTGTGATTTCCTAAGAAGTTGAATTCAACCCATGGATTTTTCTGTATTGGAAATAAGTCTGTAAAAAAACCAAACTATTACACTGAACATTAGTTGTTGGTTCTAAATCTAAATACTATTTAGGTTTTATTTAATTCAGATGTGATTATATTTGAGTAAGCATGAATAGAATTGTGATCTGAAATAAGTTAAGCAGATAATAATTTAAATAAACTGCATATAAGGTATAAGGTTGAATACAACATAACTCCAGAATTTAGCAGCTTGATATTATATATAATTTAAGAGACTTTGTACCAGATTTTAGAGTTATGGTTTTTATTTCATATAAGATGTCATATTTATTAAAAAAGCATGATTTTCTTCTCTGCATGTAGCAATTTGTTCAGTATTGTACAGAGTGAATTCACTGACCTGTTTCTAAATCCTTAGGACCTTAAAATGTACAGTTGATAACAATATAAATAAATATATGTGTGGCTTAAAAACAACAGAAAGCCAGGTAAGAATGAGATAAGTTAAATAATTGAATATACATCATTCAGAACTGGAGCAGATAGTTTTAGAAATAACATGTGGTATAAAGAAATTGAGCCAAAAAAAAATCAAAACTTTCTCAGAGAAAGCTTCCTAGAGTAGAAAAAGGTGATGGGAGTTAGTCAGTGTGCTTGGGGCTACAAGGGAGGTATTGAAATCTCAATACTTTATATAAAAAAATGGCTCAGCATAACTCAGTGGTTGCCAACTTTTCTGCACTTTGCAATTACCAGGGGATCTTTTAAAAATATTAATGCCTGACTCTCACTTCCAGACACTCTGATTTAATTATTATGGGATGTCTGAGCTAGGCTATGGGATTTTAAAAACCTCCCTAGGCTATTTTAATGTACAGCAATGTTTGAGGAACACTGGCCTGAATATGATACTATTTAGAAAACTAAAATAAACTCAGGAAGATTATTATTATTTTTATAAACACCCTTTTGTATTTGAAGCTTCCCTTAACTGTGTATAGATGTAAATACACATTTTATGCTAAAAATGGAAACGCTGTCTTTAACTACTTTGATTCAAAAAGCAGTGCTGGATATTTGGCTTGTCAACAGCTTGTAGATATATTCAATGAAATTCTATATTATGTTAAAAATGAACATATTGAAGCATTCTATATTAATGAAGATAGATGTCAAAGTAATAAACTTCATTGGGAAAGTAAAACTCAAGAAACATTCATAAAGCATAACATTCAAATACAGCATAATAAGATGTGAAATTACTGCTTTTGTTTATGAGTAGGTAGCAAACATAAAATGCATGAATAGGCATAATATTTACTAAATTCAGGGTAGTGATTACTGCTGGGAAATGTGGGAAGAAATGGGATTAGGAAGAGGTACACAATTACTATGCTTGATTTCTTTAAATAATATCCCAATCAAATACTGCAAAATGATTGGATTTGACAAAGCTGATGGTAATACACATGTGTTAGCTACCCTATTCTTTATCTTTTACTCTGTACTTAACATATTCCATAGCTTCATTAAATAGTTGGGCAAACTGCATATTTACATGCAAAAGGATTAAAGTGAGGCTTCCCCGGTGGTGGTCCAGTGGTTAAGATTCCATGTTTCCCCTGCAGAAAGCAGATGTTCTTTCTATCCCTGGTCATGGAAGTAAGTTTCCACATGCCACATGGCATACCACCCCTGCCCCCCCAAAAAAGTATATTCTTATCCCTTATAAAAAACAACTCAAAATAGATTAAAGAGACTTAAATGTAAGATCTGAAACCATAAAACTCCTGAAAGAAACACAAGGGAAAATCTTGACATTGATCTTGGCAAAGATTTTTTAGAATTGACATGAAAACCATAGGCAACAAAAGCAAAGGTAACCAAGCTGGACTACATCAAAGTACAGTTCTTCCTGACAGTGCAGTAGAAAATCAACAAAGCTAAAAGATAGCACGTGGAATCACAGAAAATATTTTCAAATCATTTGTCTGATAAGGGGTTAATATATGAAATATATAAAGAACTCATAAAGTTCAGTAGCCTAATCAGATTGAAAAATAGGCAAAGGGCCTAAATAGACATTTTTCCAAGGAAGACATATAAATGGCCAACAGGTATATAAAATTGTGCTCAATATTATTATAATTGCAAATAAAAATTAGTGAGATATCACCTCACACTGGATAGAAGGGCATTTGTCAAAAATAATCAGAAGATAATTTTTTGAAGAATGTGGAGAAAAAGAAACACTTGTGTTGGTGGGAATGTAAGTTAGTACAGCTACTAGTGAAAATAGGATAGAATTTTCTCAAAAAATTTAAAACTGCCATATTCTAAGTTCTAATAATTTAGAGCTGCATCCAGCCTAACAATTCCACTTTTAGGTTTAGATCCATTATCATAAAGAGGTATCTGTACTTCCATATTCTTTGCAGTATTATTCACAGTGGCAAAGATATGGAAGCAACCCAAATGGCTATTGGTAAATAAAGAAAATGTGGTATATATATACAAAGGCATGTTATTCAGCTTTGAAAAGAAAGAAATCTTTTGCAACAGCTTGGATGAACCTGGAGTCCATTGTCCTAAGTGAAACAAATGAGACACAAAAAAATCAGGTATCACATGGTCTCATTTATATCTGGAATTAAAAAAAAAAAAAAAGTTCATGTTCCTAGTAATAAGGAGAAGAATGGTGGTTACCAAATGTTCCAATGAGGAAAAAACAGGGATATTATCAAAGGATACAGATTTTAGTAATAAGACTAATAAGTTTAGAGATCTAATATAGAGCTTGGTGACTATAGCTAATAATAGTGTATTGTATACTTGAAAATTTGATAAGATAATAGAGTTGAAGTGTTCTCATACAAAAGGTGACTAAGGGAACTGAAGGATATGTGAATTAAATAAATTGTGGAAATCATTTAAAAATATTCATAAATCAACCATTGCATTTTACATCTAAATACACAAATGAGCTAAAATCATTCTATAGCAAAAATGAAAGATTATTCCCAATTTTACTATTATTCAAAGTATGCAATAAGGTATTAGTTTGTGATAATTGGAGGAAAAAAGGAAAACATCCCAACTGAACAGTTTGCAATGTATTTCTAACAATTAAACAACTTTAGAAAGTTTGAGAGTCGGGATGCTGTCATCTCATCGTAGCACTCATGAACCTCAGAGATGAGTTTTAATTCAGTTAAACTGAACCAAAAGGCAATTCAGTACAGACAATTTCAACTCTAAATTTATTCAGTCCTTCAATAGCAGACTGTGGGTTTTAAATTTTTGACTTGAATTTTATAAATATGTATATATATATTTTATTTTTTATGTTCAAGCATCAGATAAAAGCTTTTTTGTTTTTAATGTTTCAGATTATTCATATACATTGGCATAGGTTCATTGAAAAACTTTCAATGATATTGTCTGATAGAAGTTCTAAGTTCTCTTTGTTAAGAGATCTCAAAAGACATTTGAAAATCAGTGTGCCCTCAACACAGAAACTTGAACGTATATATACATGCAACTTTGACCATTCATTTCCATAGCCTGGGAAAACTTCTCTGAAGTTTTCACGTGGAATCCAGGCTGTCTCTTACATTCGAGTGATATAACTTTGAAAATATTCTCTCTTTTTTTTTCCCCCTTTTCTTTATTTCTTTTGTTGTTGTTGCTGTTCAGTCGCTAGTCATATCCAGTTCTCTGCAGTGCTATGTACTGCATCACGCCAGGCTTCCCTGTCTTTCACCATCCCCCTGAGCTTGCTCAAACTCATGTCCATTGAGCCGGGGATGCCATCCAACCATCTCTACCTCTGTCGTCTCCTACTCCTCCTGCCTTCAGTTTTTCACAACATCAGGTCCTTTTCCAATGAGTCGGCTCTTTTCCGATGAGTCGGATCTTTGCATCTGGTGGTCAAAATATTGGAGCTTCAACTTCAGCATCAGCCCTTACAGTGAATTCCTTTCGGACTGATAAGCTTGATTGCCTTGCTGTTCCAGGGACTCTCAAGAGTGTTCTACAGCACCACAGTTTCAAAGCATCAGTTTGGGGCTCAGCCTTTTTAATTGTCCAGCTCTCACATCCATACATGACTACTGGAAAAACAGTAACTTTGACTAATCAGACATTTGTAGACAAAGTAATGTCTCTGCTTTTTAATATGCTGTCTCGTTTTGTCATAGGTTTTCTTCCAAGAAATAAACATCTTTTAATTCCGTGGCTGCAGTCACTGTAGTGATTTTGGAGCCCAAGAAATAAAGTCTGTCACTGTTCCTATTGTTTCCCATCTTTTGCTGTAAAGTGATGGGACCAGAAGCCATGATCTTTTTTTTGAATGTGAGTTGTAAACCAGATATTTCTCTATCTTCTTTCACCTTAATCAAGAGGCTCTTTAATTTCTTTTCACATTCTATCATAAGAGTGGTGTCACATACATATTTGAGCTTATTGATATTTGTTCCAGCAATCTTGATTCTATCTTGTGCTTCATCCAGCCCGAGTTTCACATGTTATATTCTGCATATAAGTTAAATAAGCAAGGTGACAATATACAGCCTTGACATTTTCCTTTCCCTATTTTGAACCAGTCTGTTGTGTCATGACATTTTCTAACTGTTGCTTCTTGATCTGCATATAGGTACCACAGGAGGCAGGTAAGGTGGTCTGGTATGCCTATCTCTTTAAGAATTTTCCACAGCTTGTTGACTTACACAGTCAAAGGCTTTAGTGTAGTCACTAAAGTAGAAGTAGATGTTCTACTGTTTTACTGTAGTAGAAGTAGATTTTTTTTTTCTGGAATTATCTAGTTTTTCCTCTGATCCAGTGGATATTGGCAATTTGGTCTCTGGTTCCTCTACATATTCTAAATCCAGCTTGTTTATCTGGATGTTCTCGGTTCATGTACTATTGAAGCCTAGCTTGAAGGATTTTGTGAGTGACCTTTCTAGCTTGTGAAATGAGTGCAATTGTGCAGTAGTTTGATCATTCTTTGGCATTGCCTTTCTTTGGGATTGGAATGAAAACTGACCTTTTCAGTCCTGTGACCACTGCTGAGTTTTACAGATTTGCTGGTATATTGAGTATAGCGCTTAAACAGTATCATCTTTTAGTATTTGAAATAGCTCAGCTGGAAATCCATCACATCCACTAGCTTTGTAGTTAAGCTTCCTAAGGCCCAGTTGTCTTCACAGTCCAAGACTTCTGGCTCTAGGTGAGTGATCACACCATTTTGGTCATTAAAATCATTTTTGCATAGTACTTTTGTTTATTCTTGACACCTTTTCTTAATATCTTCTGCTTCTGTTAGGTCCATACTGTTTCTATCCTTTATTGTGCATGTTTTTGCATGAAATGTTCCCTTGGTATCTGTAGTTTTTGTGAAGAAATCTCTAGTCTTTTCCATTCTATAATTTTTCTCTATTTTTTTTGCATTGGTCACTTAGGAAGGTTTTCTTGTCTCTCCTTGCTAATTTTTTGGAACTCTGGATTTGATGAGTATAACTTTCTTTTTCTCCATTACCCTCTCTTCCTTTCTCAGCTATTTGTAACACCTCTTCAGACAACCATTTTGCCTTTTTTGCATTTCTTCTTTCTTAGGGATGGTTTTGATCACTGCCTCCTGTAGAATGTTATGAATCTCCAAACATAGTTCATCAGGCACTGTCTATCAGATCTAATCCTTTGAATTTATTTTTCACCTCCACTGTATAATCATATATGTTTTGATTTACTGGAATGGCCTAGTGGTTTTCCCTTTGTTCTTCAATTTAAGTCTGAATTTTGCAATGAGAAGTTCATGATCTGAGCCACAGTCATGTCCTAGTCTTTTTTTTTTTTTTTGCTGACTGTATAGAGCTTCTCATCTTCGGCTACAAAGAATATAATCAATCTGATTTCGGTATTGACCATCTGGTTATGTCCATGTGTAGAGTCGTCTCTTGTGTTGTTGGAAGAGGGTATTTGCTATGACCAGAGCATTCTCTTGGCAAAGCTCTGTTAGCTTTTGCCCTGCTTCATTTTGTACTCCCAGGCCAAACTCACATGTTACTTCAGGTATCTTTTGACTTCCTACTTTTGCATTCTAGTTGTGTATGATAAAAAGGACATCTTTTTGTAGTGTTAGTTCTAGAAAGTCTGGTAGTTTTTCATGGAACCACTCAACTTTATCTTCTTTGGTATTAGTGGTTGGGGCACAGATTTGGATTATTGTGATACTGAATCATTTGCTTGGAAAGGAACAAAGATTATTCTGTCATTTTTGAGGCTGCACACAAGCAATGCATTTCTGACTCTTTTGTTGACTATTATGGCTACTCCATGTCTTCTAAGGGATTCTTGTGGCTTAGAGGTTAAACCTCTGTCTGCAATGCAGGAAACCCAGGTTTGATCCCTGTGTCTGAAAGATGCCCTGGAGAATAAAATGGCAACCCATTCCAGTGTTCTTGCCTGTAGAATCCCATGGATGGAGGAGCCTGGTAGGCCACAGTCCATGGGGTCGCAAAAAGTTGGACACGACTGAGCAACTTCACTCACTTCACACTTGGAATTAAATTTCTCCATTCCTGTCCATTTTATTTCACTGATTCCTAAAATGATGATGTTCACTGTTTCCATCTCCTGTCTGAACACTTTCAATTTACTTTGATTCATGCACCTAACACTCTAAGTTTCTATTCAAAATTATTCTGTATAGTATTGAACTTTACTTTTGTCACCAGAAACATCCACAACTGGGCATTTTTTTCACCTTGGCTCAGCTTTTTCATTCTTTCTGGGGTTATTTATCTGCTCTTCTCCAATAGTATATTGGGCACCTACCGATCTGGGGGAGTTCATCTTTCAGTGTCATATTTTTTTGCCTTTTCATACTGTTCATGAGATTATCAAGGCAAGAATGCTGAAATGGTTTTCCTTTCCCTTCTCCATGTTTTATCAGAACTCTCCACCATGAACTGTTCATTATGGGTGGCCCTACACACCACAGTTCATAGTTTCATTGAGTTAGGCAAGTTTGTGGTCCATTAATCTATTTGGTTAGTTTTCTGTGTTAGTGATTTTTTATTCTGTCTGCCCTCTGATGGAAGAGGATAAGAGGCTTGTGCAAGCTTCCTGATGGTAGAGACTGGCTGTGGGGAAACTGGGTATTGTTCTGGTGGGCAAGTCCATGCACAGTAAGTCTTAATCCAATTTTTGCTGATGGGTGGGGCTGTTTTCTCTGTAGTAGGGATAGTGGTAATGGGGACTGCTTTCAAAAGGATTTATGCCTGCATGCTGGGCCTCCCAGAACTTTTTTAGTCAGTGCCCCTAACCACACGGCAGGTCACAGGTGACCTACAGTTATGCCAGAGACTCCCAAGCATACACAGGTAAATCTGGTTCAGTCTCTTATAGGGTCACTGCTCCTTTCTCCTGGGTCCTGATGCACACAAGGTTTTGTTTGTGCCTTTCAAGGGTTTCTGTTTCCCCTGTCCTATGGAAGTTCTCCAGTGAATTCCTACTGACCTTGAAATTCAGATTCCCTGGGGATACTCAGTCCACTTACTCAACCCCCAGGTTGGAAAGTCTGTTATGGGGCCTGGAACTTTCACAAAAGTGTGAGAACTTCTTTGGTATAATTGTTTTTCAGTTTGTGAATCACTTGCCTGGCAGCTTTATAGTGGACCTAATGGTGATCTCCTTCAAGAGAATTTATGCCACATGCTGTGCCACCCAGGACTGCTGTTGCCAGAGTCTCTGTCCCCGAAGCAGCCCACTGTTGACTCATGCCTCAGCAGGAGACCCTCAAACACTCAAAGGCAGTTCTGTTTCAGTCTCTTGTGGGAGTCACTGCTCCTTTCCCTCAATCCTGGTGCACACAAGGTTTTGTTTGTGCCCTCCAAGCATCTTTGGTGGGTATGAAGTTTGATTTTAAATGAAATATTTCCTCTCTTACCATCTTTTTGTAACTTCTCCTTTGCCCTTGGTCATGGGGTATGTATTTTTGGTGGGATCCAATATGCTCCTGTGGATGATTATTTGGCAGCTAGTTGCAATTTTGGTATTCTTGCAGAAGATGAGCTCACTTCCTTCTACTCTGCCATCTTGCATTTCTTGAGAAGAACTCAAAGATATGCATTAACTTGTTCTGTATATCCCTTGAAGAGGATCTAAGACTTTGTATTATTGTTGCGCTATTGGTTCTTGCCTGCTTTCCCTCTATTTCTACAATCCCTCATTTTCCTAATTGGTAACTGGCTTCTTATTCATAGAAAACAGCTTTAGTCCCATATTCCAAAGAGCAGAATTCTCAGTTTCTTTTATTGTTATATGAAAATTTATCATAAGCTTTTATATTGACTGGATATTTTCACTTAAGATAAATAATAGCAATTAAAACTGTAAAATATCACTTTTCAACTTTGTGATAATCTTCATAGTGAAGAAATAGGAAAAATTAAGTTTAGCATACTTTTCATTCTAAAAATATAGATTAGTAAATAAGAACGGACACACTGAACAATTTAAGATGGAAGAAGTTCAATTTGGAAGTATTATCCAATTGGACTTGACTAGAATTTATTAATTTTTTTTCAAACTCTCATTCTTAAAATATGTATTGGGAGTCTAATAAGTGCCTTGAAAGAAAAGTAAAAGGGAAAGTGACATTACTCAGTCATGTCCAACTCTTTGCAACCCCGTGGACTGTAACCTACCAGGCTCCTCCGTCTATGGGATTTTCCAGGCAAGAGTACTGGCGTGGGTTGCCATTTCCTTCTCTAGGGGATCTTCTGATCCAGGGAATGAATCTGGGTCTCTTGTGTAGCAGACATACGCTTTACCATCTGAACCACCAGGGAAGCCCAATAAGTGCTTTATATTGGGCCAGACAGAAGCATAATAATTTGCCTTGGGATCTGGCATGTTATTGGAATAGGAAAGAATATTTCCAATATAATTTTATGTTTTTTTTTGTCCCCCAAATGATTAAAAACTACCGTGGGAATGCTGCTATGAATAATAAAAAATAAACACTTTTATGGGAAGAAAATAATTTTTACAAAATTCTATTTTGGATTTTCAATTCTCTTTGGATTTTAAAGTAGAAAAATATATGAGTGTAAATGCAAGGATTATATGGTCAATATTGATCAGTATGAAAATAAGAATGATAACTTAGGCTTAAGATAACTAAAATAAATAAATATAAATGGAAAAATCATGTTTATTTTAAAATTGAATTTTAAAACATAATTCAATAGCTAGGTGATGATCTTACCTTCACTTTTTAAAATACCTGCAAAAATACATGAAAATAAAATTGACTCTCATTTCTAAAAGATATTAAAATGTCAAAGTAAATTAACAAAAATAATTGTTGTCCTAAAATATTTACCTAATTAGAAAATGCTTCTCATCCTTCCTCAAAGTTTATCCCAAATTAAGATAGAAATTTAATAATTGTTACAACCATACATTCAATTGGATTGACTAATATGCTGTTAGTATTAATCTATATTCTTAAATTTTTATAATTTATATTCTTTTCTTTCCCTATGTTTAGCCAAAAATAATGCACAAAAAATAAGCTTTCTATGGATACAGAATTGTTTACTAGTAATTCCCTGACTATTTTAAAATTCCGTCTCCTGCAGCATAACGTATAGTCTGGATCCCCTTCCCTTCAAGACCTCTGTGACTTTAGGTATGCATCTTTAAGGGACACAGAGCACAGCCTCACGAGTACACTTCCTAATGACGAGCAGGTGGGAATGGTTCCTTCCCCAATATCGCTATTTTTTTTTTGCCCATCATATATCACTGGGGAGTTCAACTTTTATTTAAATTTTGAATAGATAGAGAAGAGAGATTTCTAGGATTTTTTTTTTATTATTGTAGCAATTTTTTGTTTGTCCCATACGTCTAGGAATGTTAAATATTACATTAAAAGGTGCTAATTAAAAATTCTCTTTTATTCTAGCTTATTATATTTTATTTGCTCAAGTATAAAATTTGATGTAGCTGTAAGAATATATTTTTTTTAAAGCTAACCCTTAAACTGTGTATACTTTGTGGAGGGAGAAATTGCAAAGAAGAAGTTCTTCTTTTAGAGACATTTTTCCCAGTTGACATATTTTTATTTAGGTGAAATTATGATATTATCTGTATCAGAAAGGACAAAAAAGGAGGGGGAACATGTTGGAAAGTCCTTATTTCCAAAGCTATACATTTAGATGTAAAAACTTTATGACTATACTATAGAAAAATCATAACTATTATTCCAGAGATAAATATAACATTTTCCTCTAAAATAATGTTATGAGTGTTTTGAATTCATTATTGATGATCAAATAGCTGCAAAGGAAAATTTTATTTTGTTTATTTTTATTCCCAAATTATTGCTGATGAGATATATGCAACGAGTCTGATTTAACCCAGCTTGGACCTTGAACCAATGCAAGAGCATGGCTTCTGGGAGACTCTAAAATGACATTTCCACAAATGTCACTCTGTGTGTTCCCAGTGAATGGAGGATGACTGGAATGAGAAGCTGGTTTAATTAATCTCAAGAGTGTTTATGCTAGCACCGTTAAAAATAATTCATCATTATAAAAGACACTAGGAGAAACAAAGGAGAACTGTAGTCCACCACAAAGAAGCTAGTGATTTCCTGGAGAGAGATTATAGTACTGGGGACTTACTTGCAAAAATAAAATATTAGAGAACAATATGACACAGACAATTGCTATGTTGAAAATACACTTAACAGCTAGTAGGAAGAGTAACTCTCTATGTCAGCTCACTTTGTTGAGGACAGCTTTATGTAGGAAGCTATACTTGAGATTTTCGTTGAAAGGAGTGGAGTCAGATTTTTTTTTTTTTTTTTTAAGAGCAGGATCTTGTCTTATAGATAAGAGAAGAGAGAATTCTAAAATTTACCTTAGGTGTTACTTCCTTTTCCTGACTTATGCAGGCTGAGATAAATCTATTCAAATTCTCTCACAGCAGATTTATTATCTGTAGTATACACTGACATGCAATTAGATAATTTTTGCCTTAAAATTTGACTGGGAGCACCATGAAGCCAAAAAGATAATGCTTTAGTCTTTATTTCTAATATTAAGCAGAGTGCCAGGTACCTCTTCCTTAAATGTAAGCTGTTTGGCTGGTTAGCTGGCTGGCTAGTTGACTGACTGGATGGACAGATGGATGGATAAGCATTTTGGATGGATGGACTGGTGGTTGGATAGATATGTCCTAAAGTTATATACGAATAAATACCTATGGAGTTATAACAATCGTGAGTGAAATGTCCTGTCTGAAACAGTATGTGTTTGGGTGGCATAATATGAATATATTTCATTGTATGAAGGTAACATCTCTTTATGGATTATCTCAGAGGCCAGGGAGATGAGTCTGCAGCTGACCTGAAAAGCTTTGGGAAAGTCACTGAGAACTCTTAGGAGAGTGGCCTCTTAAAATTAGTAATTTGAGCTGACTGAAAGGACTTAAGAGCAACTGCAGTATGTAGCATGTCAGGCAAGTCCTGAAAATTCAAAATAAAGGATCTCCAAGAAATTTATATGTATATTATAATGGCAATGAAGAAGAGGGAAGAGTCAGGATCCATCCAAAATCTTGAGATTGGACTATTGGGAAATGACAAATTATTGGCAGAATTGAAAATCTGGAAAAAAAAATTTGCTTGAGAGATACTTGTAGTAAATAAGCTGTGCTCTGGACCTATGGTGCACAGTATATAATGCATTTTAAATAATGTCCTTTAATATAGGCAACAAAGGCCAATTATGGCCCACATTATTAGAATAATTAAGATGACTTTTCCACTTACTCACAAAACATCCTTTTCTCCCACCGCCTTCCCACCCCAACCCCCCAACATGCTAATTTTGCAGTCTTGGGTCAGCTAAAATACCAGTTATTTTCTCTGGGTATTAGTTGATGGAGTTGTTATCCATCACAGTGATATGTTCACTGATTACTGAAGGCACAAAAGTCATCAAGCCTCAAAAGAATATTTCAATACTTAGAGAAACTCATGACAGGATAGTCCTTTGCTTAAGCTTAGAAATAAATAAAAATGTTGAAGGAAATATTATCAATATTATCAAAATTATTGCAAAGATAGTTATTATTATCTTTGACCTCTAATAGCATGTAAAGTAACTCTAAGTTCCTAGTCTATAATAAAAAGAGAGTATTATAGTATCTCCAACTTATAACTCCAATTTATGTGGATGAATTTTCCACATGTTAATAATGTGCTTTAAATTTGTATGTAATTTTTAATAGAATACTCAATAGATAAATAGATACCAATGTGTTTGCTTTTTAGACTTGCATGTCTAACTCAATACTTTGTGACTTGTTGAAAATGATTTAATCTTTTCTGAACCTTAGTTTCCTTGTCTGTAAGCAATATTTTGAATGTACATGTGTATTGAATACAAAATACACTATGTGAGTACAAGCTATTGCTGGTCTCATTGTGTATAAATATTGTTTAAAGCCCTACTTTGTTAAACTAATTGACAATAACTTTAAAATATTAAGAAAATAATAGTTTAGTGGATAAAGATATATTGAAATTATATTAAAATGGTCTTACACTCAGGTTTATATTATAATGGCACCATATCACCTGTTTGGAAATTTAACCTGAAATAATAGAGCCCACTTACTATTTTGCAATACTTAGATTAGTTAAATCATGTCAAAATACATTCTGTAAAAAGAATTCTGCAAAATAGAAAATATATACAGTTGTCTAAATTTTTGTTTCCTAAATTTTATTCTGTAAGATTGATTTCTTTCATTCATTTTGTGCAAGATAGACCTGGTTCTAGAAATACAATTTCATGAGTAAATTTTAATTTTAATACTCCACTAAACTTTCAAAATTTTGGCATAAAATTATACAACATATAGATTACCATTTGATGATACTGGCAATGTCACAACTTTGCTTAAAAACAACTTTGGTCACTACTTGAATTATTCAAACATGCTTTTATGTTTCATATGTTAATTTTTTCCTCTCTGGAGTTCCCCAGTGTCTTCCAATTAAAATATTATAGGTCTTTCTATGCCCTTTGACTATTGCTCTACAGTCATAGTTTTCTAGAAAATACCCTGTCATTCATCACCATTATTTAACCACTTGTTTTCTTATTTTCGTGGGAATGATAGAAAACATTTTTGAAAACAGAGACTCTTTATCTCTAATTCTTATGGCATATTGTATAATAGCATATATATAACACAGATGTCCATTAAATATTGTTTTGGGGCTTCCCTGGTGGTGGCTCAGTTGTAAAGAATCTGCCTGCCAGTTCAGAAGATGCGAGTTTGATCTCTACAACAGGAAGATATCCTGGAGAAGGAAATGGTAACCCACTCCAGTATTCTTGCCTAGGAAATCCCATGGACAGAGGAGCCTGAGAGCTACAATCCATGGGATCACAAAAGAGTTAGACACAGCTCAGTAACTAAAACAAACAATAAGAAATATTGTTTGCTAAATTTTACAAAATGGCAATTAACTTATTTATAATGTTGTTAGCTCATTGTACACAATCTAGATTTTGAACAACTTTGAAATATTTTGAATGAAATCAACTGATGGCTGCTGAAATTTTCTTGGAGCAATTTTGGTTGTCTATAATTTTTGTCCTTTCTTTATTCTTTGAAAAAATAAACTCATTTGAAATGAGTGATTAAATACTGAATTTTAAGCATCAACTCCTTTCTTTATTTTGTAATAGCAATTTCCAGAGCAATATCCCCGTCTATCGTGTAAGCTCATAAAATGTAATTGATAGAACTGTTTTATGTTTCAGAAGTCACAAATGCCACATATGTACAAGTAATATAATTCATTCATACAGGAAAACTTTTTAAATCTTTTAAAAACCACATAAGGATCCATGATAATTATATTTGTTGAAATAATATTATAATAGGATGACACAGTAACGTAAAATTGGGGCACATGAGTTCCATAAAGTTTTAAGAAGCTTTTAAGCATAAATTTAAGTGCATATGTTCATTATTTCACTCATTTGGGAAACCCTGCCAGATATTCCTTTATATTTAGTTGTAAAATTTTTCTTTAACTTTATACTTTATTTGTAAGATATGATATGATTTTCTTAATATTCATTTGAGGGATCAAAGTCTCCATTTGTAACACAGTGAAAGAAAATAAAGGTCAAATGATGAGTCCATAGTTCTAAAGCTAAGAGTGGCAGAGCAGAATATCAAGTCCAGATAATTACTTTCTCTCAGAAAAATCCTATATTCTTAACTGAATAAACTAGAAGAAACAAGAGGGAAGAAGGCAGGAAGACATAATATTGAGAAGGCAGGAAAACATAATAAAAGAAACATGAAACAATCACTTTGGAGTTATATCTTGTCATATGATAAATTTAAGCATGAAATGATACTCAGTTCTAGTCATGTTAATTTCCCTGTTTGAAACATTCTGAAAGCCTTTTTTTGGTTATATGTTCAAATACTAGCTGCTAATTGTGTGTTTAGTATTAAAGTGCCAAGATATACAGTTTTTTTTTTTCTTTTGTTTGATTCCAGTAAGTTTTTAATGAAAGATTGTATAAGCTCACTAGGAGGAGCTGATGATTTTATCCCCAGTCTCTTGCTGAGCTACATTAGGAGGACTGTCCAGACTATTAAATTTCTATATATCAAAGTCTTCTCACCTCTGCTGGGGACTAACAGGTTGATTGAAAGTAAGAAACAATTGGACAGCTAAGAAGACCAAAAGCACCAGAAGGTGGATGATAATGTTCCATGATAGATATATTTTTGGCTGGAATTATTTCATGTTTTAAAGAAGATCTTGCAGCATAACTTAATTAATTTCCGAAATAAATCTACTAATTTGATTGTCTGAAAATATTACTTGAAACTCAAAAATAGTAAATAGAAATGTCTTAGTTCTTTCTATAATAAACCAATAGGTTTTCCTCTTAGCTAGCTGTTTTTTCAAGTATTTTCCTTTCATTAACATGATACTTTTAATATATGGTCTAATTTACCTTTCAGTTCAGTTCAGTCTCTCAGTCGTGTCCCACTCTTTGCGACCCCATGAACTGCAAGACGCCAGACCTCCCTGTCCATTACCAATTCTGGAGTTCACTCAGATTCACGTCCATCGAGTCAGTGATGCCATCCAGCCATCTCATCCTCGGTCGTCCCCTTTTCCTCCTGCCCCCAATCCCTCCCAGCATCAGAGTCTTTTCCAATGAGTCAACTCTTCACATGAGGTGGCCAAAGTACTGGAGTTTCAGCTTTAGCATCATTCCCTCCAAAGAAATCCCAGGGCTGATCTATCTCCGAATGGACTGGTTGGATCTCCTTGCAGTCCAAGGGACTCTCAAGAGTCTTCTCCAACATCACAGTTCAAAAGCATTAATTCTTCAGTGCTCAGCCTTCTTCACAGTCCAACTCTCACATCCATACATGACCACAGGAAAAACCATAGCCTTGACTAGACGGATCTTTGTTGACAAAGTAATGTCTCTGCTTTTCAGTATGCTATCTAGGTTGGTCATAACTTTTCTTCCCAGGAGTAAACATCTTTTCATTTCATGGCTGCAGTCACCATCTGCAGTGATTTTGGAGCCCCCCAAAATAAAGTCTCATACTGTTTCCACTGTTTCCCCATCTATTTCCCATTAAGTGATGGGACCAGATGCCATGATCTTCATTTTCTAAAGTTGAACTTTAAGGCAACTTTTTCACCCTCCACTTTCATCAAGAGGCTTCTTAGTTCCTTTTCACTTTCTGCCATAAGGGGGATGTCATCTGCATATCTGAGGTTCCTGATATTTCTCCCAGCAATCTTGATTTCAGGTTGTGTTTCTTCAAGCCCAGCGTTTCTCATGATATACTCTGCATAAAAGTTAAATAAGCAGGGTGACTATATACAGCCTTGACGTACTCCTTTTCCTATTTGGAACCAGTCTGTTCCATGTCTAGTTCGAACTGTTGTTTCCTGACCTGCATATAGGTTTCTCAAGAGGCAGGTCAGGTGGCCTGGTATTCCCATCTCTTTCAGAATTTTCCACAGTTTATTGTGATCTACTCTTGCCTGAAAAATCCCGTGGACAGAGGAGCCTGGTAGGCTGCAGTCCATGGGGTTGCTAAGGGTCGGACATGACTGAGCGATTTCACTTTCACTTTTCATTTTCATGCATTGGAGAAGGAAATGGCAACCCACTTCAGTATTGTTGCTTGGAGAATACCAGGGACAGAGGAGCCTGGAGAGCTGCCGTCTATGGGATCACAGAGTCAGACATGACCGAGTGATTAAGCAACAACAACACACAGAAAACGCTTCAAAATGAAGAGTCCTTGCCCTGCTGTTATGCTCATAATTATCATCTCTTAAATTGGCCATCAGTATTACCCTTTTGATTCAGAAAAATGACCTTCAGGGTTACAAATAGAACCTTTCCGACATGCATGAATGCAACGCCAAATGTGTGAATTCAGCAATCAGCGTCCTTCTGAATATCCTTGCCCTTTTTGGATGAAAGAAGCCGCAGCTGCATTGTGGAGCTGTGTGCTGTGATGCAGTGGAATGTGCTGACGGCACTAACTGTGCTGTCAGACTTCCTTCTCGACCATACATCAACTGTGCTGAAGAAAGCATAGATCCTCTGGGTTGAGTAGCCTTTGGATATCGCTGCACTTTGTCTTCAATTTTAGTGTCATTTCCTAAGCACACTTTGCAATCATTCATGCAATAATGGCATCTTATAGTTGTAGAACATGTCTATACATTTTTTTTTCCCCACAGTGCTTACCCATATATTACCTTATTTGCTTCACACAACATTGTTTAATAAGTTGTTATTCATTCGTTACAGATGAAAAAACTGAGCCTCTGACAAGTTAAATAATATGCCGTGGTCACATCATCTAATTTTTATTGAAGATAGAATGTGAAGTCTGGTCTGCTTCCAAATACCATGCTGTCTTCCTTCTTATCATCCTAGGTCAGTTTTAAACTCTTTCAAATGGAAGGCAAGATTTTGGTGATCTGGCTTGCATTCTCATACAACAATATACTTATATCATACAAGAATATATACAAGAATTCTTGTAAATTAGCAAGCATATTGTATAAGCCCAAATATATATACAAGAATATGGGCTTCAGATGATAAAGAATCTGCCTGTAATGCAGGAGAGTTGGATTCTATGCCTAAGTTGGGAAGGTCCCTGGAGAAGAAAATGGCTATCCACTCCGGTATTCTTGCCTGGAGAATTCCATAAACAGAAGAGCTTGGTGGGCTATAGTCCATGAAGTCGCACAGGATCAGACATGACTGAGTGACTAACACACTTATACAAGAATATTACAGGAATACAGAAGAATATACAAGAATACACTTATATACATATATATGCACACATACAAGAATACATTTATACAAGAATATACTTGCATTCTTATTCTTCTACTCATTCTTATTGTATTCTATATTCTGAATATTTTGACTAGTTTTAAATTCCTATAATACTTTAGCCCTCTTTCATCTTCATTTAGATCCAGATTAGATACTTTCACTCTGAGGTTACACTCTATTATAACTCTGGGTTCCATACTCCTGCCATGTGCTCTCAGAGCACCCTGCACATGGCTTTTATAACTCCAATGTATTGTAATTGTTCTTTATTTTCTAGCTCTCGGTGAGGGCTTTAGGGAAGGAACTATGTCTTGCTTGCTTACTGGTATATGTCCAGCACTGCTCTTGTCTGAAAGTTTGTGTTCCCACCAAATTTGTATGGGGAAATGTTAACCCCCAAATGTGATTATATTAGTCAGTGAGGCCTTTTGGAGGCACTCCAATCATCACTGTGGTATCCTCGTGAATGATATTAGTGCCTTATATAAAAAAGGAGTTAGAGGAATGCCTGGGCCCTTCTTCCGTCATGTAAAGATACAGCAAAAAGCCAGCGGTCTGCAATCCACAAGCGGGCCTTGACCAAAACCTGGCCATGCTGGTGCTCTGATTTTGGACTTCCAGCTTCCAGAACTACGAGAAATAAAATTCTGTTGTGTTAAGATACCCAGTAGGTGGCACTTTGTATGACAGCCTGAACAAACTCAGGCAAGCACCTAGAGCATGATGAGTGGGTTCTGTATACAACATGTATTTGTTGAATGAATGAATGTTTAATTGTTATTACTCCACTTGTTTTACTTATTACTCCACTTTCTATTGCCTTTGGCACATTCTCCATGCAGAATAATGCCTTTAAAGTAACTAACTCTTAATGAGGAGTGCAGTCAATATATAATATATGTAAGGTCAAACAGCTGGAAGATATGAGAACAACTCTTATGCAGCTATAATAGTCTATGATTATATAGTGAACAAGTCTGATGGCATATGGATGGTTCTATAGACATCTCTTTATTTCTTTCAAATTCACAGACTATAAGTTCAACTGTTGAAGCTGTAGTTGTGTGCATTGGCTAATCATATATCCAACATAAAATGCCTTTTTTTTTTTTTTCATTTGAACTCAGCTGATCATTTGAAGTTTATTTGCTGAAGGCCTAATACCCTGTCTGGCCTATATTATGTGCTCAATTAAATATCAGTTACAAATAGTAGTTTAAAAATTAACTTTTTCTCTTCTTAAATTGTTTTCACATGTATACTATACCAAATTTTTAACCTGAATGTTGAACTTATCTGCCATGATGACATTTATCAGTGTCCAGTGAGGTGTTTCATTACACAGATGTGTATTTGTGACATTTTATTTCAGGACAGTGGGAGTGTAAATATTTTAGATTGGGGGATGCAAATTACCATGCATTCCTTACTTTTTCACATACTATTCAATTTTTGTATGTCTGTATGCTTCTAGTAAGGGTGGTATTCAGGTCTATGTGTCAAGTTAATACAACTTTGAGGGCTCTCTTTATAAAAATACACACACACACATACACACAGAATCACACAATATTGGAAGTAATTACAGGGCCTTGTGAGGGCCTGGGGGAGCCCTTCCTACCCCATGTGCTATTGCCTGTCATTAACCTGAGTCCATTGCCTGTGGTATTAGTTTAACCTTAAATTCTTTGTTCACTGATGCACTAATTTGGCTAACATTAAAAGAAATTTATTTTTCCAGGTGTGTTATTTAGTGCTTACCCTCCACCTTTAATGTTGCTTTAAATTTTGTTAATTTTTAAACATCCGTTTACACATTTGAGCTACTTTCTAAAAGTAAGTCTGAAATATGAGCAAAAATGCACTATATTATGTCTGATTAGCAAGTGAATGGAGAGTGGAGGCTTATTTTTTGAAGGTCAATAGACTTCTAAGAGCCTCAGTGGTATCGTTTAGAAAATTACTATTTCAGTACAACTAATGGAGCCCATGGTGCCCATGAGTGGACCTGAAGCCATTGTTTTAAGGGCCTTCACTTGGCACATCGTGTCCTTGTAGGCAGAGTTTATAGATTTTATGAAAAAGTGTTTTCTGGAGGAATTTGGCCTGTGTAGTAATAACTTTTAATACTTCTGTGATTATTAAAGTTAGATGATTTTTCACAGGAAAATGACTGGGGACTTCTGCTTATGTTTCTCTGGCAAAAGTAGCATGTCCTTTTGGCTGAACAATTACTAAGTGTCTCCCACCCTTCTATTTTTTCTATTTGAAAGTATATCTCCAATTCTTTTCTGAGTAAAAGTTCTTTTGTGGAAGATTGTTTTCAAAATAATGTAGTGCTAGCCTCCCTTCTATGAGGCCCTTGGGTGATCCCAGAGATTGTACACATACTTTGGCCACGCGATGTGAAGAGCTGACTCATTGGAAAAGATCCTTATGTTGAGAAAGGGCAGGAGGAGGAGAGGGTGACAAAGGATGAGGTGGTTGGATTTCATCATTGACTTAATGGAGGTAAATTTGATCAAACTCTGGGAGGTAGTGAAGGACAGGGAAGCCTGGTGTGCTGCAGTTCATGGGGTTGCAAAGAGTCAGACAAAACTGAGTGTCTGAACAACAACAAATGAGAAATAGAGTAGCTCACTCCCCACAAAGCTCTATTTACCTTTTCTTTCAGAGATCACCCCAAAGCAAAAAGGAGAATGGAAAGGGGAAGAAAAGATTGAAATTTAAACAATCTAGGTGGTATCTGGAACCAGGAACATCAATATATATGGATAATCAGACAAATTCAGAAAAGATCAAATGGGCAGCAAGAATGCCAAGTATATTAGATGGTGTGATATGCTGCAGAGGTTCCTCTTCAGTACTGAAGGGCCTGTTTTCCCCAACTTCTGGAAGGTTGCCTTCAGCCATCAATTCTCTGTGGTCAGCTCTTGAGCAGAGTTAGCTGCCTCACCCAAGACCATGCCCCAACCTAGGGCAGCTGGCATCCAGTGACTGGTAGATGAGTGAGCATAAGTGTCTGATTTGTGTATTGTAGTGTGAGACAACTATGATGCTCCATATGAATTTCAGAGCTCCTGATAGGGTTAGCTAAGTCCTTTCTCTACCTCACCATACCTAACTTTTTCTGCTTTTCCTATATGTAATGATCTTGAGTTCAAATGCTAATCTCTGGCTCATAGTCTTTTGCTCATGTAAGAAAAGTATAAAACAGGAAAATGACTTATATGAGGGGTGAAACAGTCTCAACACCAAAAATATCTTGGGAAGTTACTCCTTCTAGGCTTTTGTACACAAAATTTTCACTTTATTGTTTAAAAGCTTATTTCTCTACTGTCTTTGGTTTTGTAAAGTTGTTTCTTCTTAATCTCACTTTCGTTTTCTGTTTCTACTCTTTATGCTCATTCCTTTAGAATCAGGCATCTTAAAGGGATTTCTTATGTGCTTCAAGTCTTCCTCTTTATTTTGTACTGCAATATTGCTTTTGTCCCTCCACTATTTTGGAACAAATCTTTGAAGATCACCAAGCCCTGAAAAGCCAGAGGATATTTATCAGTCTGTATCTTCCTTTTATTTTGGCTGCATTTGACATGGTTATATATGCCTTATTTTAAAAATAAAATCTATAACAGTTTTAGATTCACAGAATTCTTGTGAAGATAGTATGGACTTCACATTCAGTGTTCCCTATTACTAACATCTTACATTAGTTTGACATACTTGTTATAATTAATGGACCAATGTTAATACAATATAATTAACCAAAGTCCATTCCTTGTTCAGATTTTCACTTGTTCCCTAATGTCTCTTCTGTTCTATGGTCTCCCCCAGGATACCACATTTTTATTTGGTCATGACTGCTTGGATTCCTCTTAACTGTCAAAGTTTCTCAGACTTTGACAGTTTTGAAAATTAAGAGGTCAGATATTTTCAGAAGGTCTATCAGTTGATATTTCTCATAATTAGAGTGGGGTTATGCATCTTTGGGCTTCCCAGGTGGTGCTAGTGGTAAAGAACCTGCCTGGCAATGCAGGAGACATAAGAGACTCGGCTTTGATCCTTGCACTGGGAAGATTCCCTGCAGGAAGGCATGGCAACCCACTCTAGTATTCTTGCCTGGAAAATCCCCACGGACAAAGGAGTCTGGTGGACTGCAGCCAAAAGCATCACAAAGAGTTAGATATGACTGAAGCAACTGAGCACATCCACAGGGTCTTGGGAAGATCCAGAGTAAAGTGCCATTTTATCATATTGCATTACATTTCATACTATCAGTATGATTTATCATTGACCTTGATTACCTGACTAGGATACTGTTTGTAAGGTTTCTCTCCCTGAATTAATTCATATTTTATCTCTTCTATATTACACTATTTGGAAAAAAGTCATTATATACAACCCACATCTAAAGAGTAGGGAGTTATGCATGACTTCATTTTGGATGGGATATCTACATAAATTTTTTGGAAATCTACATAGGAAAAATTTCTGGTTTCTTTATTTATTTAATTATTAAATCGTTTATTCACATTAATGTTAATTTATAGATATATGTTTTATACTTTGGGTTATAATTCAAAACTACTTTGTTTTCTTACTTAAAATATTTCAGTTTTGGCTACTGGGATATCTTTCAGTTGTCTCCTGTATCCCATTGACCTATGCTCATCAATGCGTATGTATTTTTATATTGCTTTCTTAATTTCTTGCACTGAAAAATACTTCTGGATGATCTTGTACATTAACTGGCCCTATATGGCAGTCAAGAATTTCTCCAGGAAGCCTGACTCTTTTTATTGGTGATGGATATTAAAAGCCAAGGTGTAAACTCTAGGTTGCTCAGCACTTCTTTATGTGAAACTCAGCTCTGTTAGTTTCTGTGACAATATACTTTCCCTCTTTTCTCTTACCTCTCCAACTACTTCTTTCTGAGTCTCAATTCAATCCCTTTTTGCCTCCTCCAATCTTTAATTATTGCAATTATCCCAGATGGTCCCCCGCAGGATACTCTTCTGTTGTCAGTCGTAAAGCTTTCTGAGTTATTTCTCCTAATCTTCTTTTAGTTGTCCATTATGCCTCTTGTAGTTCCGTATCTTTAAGAGCACATAGGTCTCTGCTTCTGTTAGGTCCATACCATTTCTGTCCTTTATTGAGCCCATCTTTGCAAGAAATGTTCCCTTGGCATGTCTAATTTTCTTGAAGAGATCTCTAGTCTTTCCTATTCTGTTGTTTTCCTCTATTTCTTTGCAATTTATCTTTATTAACCCTCAGTTAAATCCCTCATTCAGTTTTTTTGATGTAGTGTTATAAAAGCTGAATGTGCTTTTATGCATATTGCCAAAATATGCCTGTAATGGAATTTCAAAGGTTTTCTTTTTACAATAAGATTTTTAACCTGTCCCCTTTACTCAGTCTCTTTAATCCTAGGATTAACCTAGCTACAATTCTCTAATCTTTTCTTTAAAGCATTGCAGTGATTTTTTGCAATGAAGTGAAAAGGTGAAAGCAAGGTTCCAGTTAAGGCCTGTCCCTTACAATGTGAAATGCAGCATTCATTCAGTTTATCTTACACCTACATTAGGTTGTACACACTCATTGCTGCACAAAGTGTATGGCTGGCTGTCTCTGGGGATGTGGTTGGAGTTATGAAGTTCTGAGTCATCAAAAATTCACTTCTTTAGCTGCTTCTCACAAAACTGTATGAATTTCTGGAGTTAGGTCATCCATGCTGCTGCTGCTGCTGCTAAGTTGCTTCAGTCATATCCAACTCTGTGTGACTCCAGAGACAGCATAAATATGCATAAATCAAGGTACAGATTTCCACATCTCAAATCCACCATCTTCTTGGACTTAATTTGTGTCTATTTTGATCTGAAAGTTTCTTTTCTAAAGAGCCAGGAACTAAATTTCCCATTTGCTTAACTGGCTAAGGAGAGAAAAAAAAAGTCTATTCACCCAAAATATTACCAAATTAGGGCCTAATTGCTGTGCAGTAAATGGATGATTAAAATGTAAATGACTATGGTTAGGTTCATATGAGAAGAAAGTAAGATTTTTGTAGTTTCCTAAAACTGACAGAAATAAGTCAAATATAGTGTCCCTAGGGACTTCCCTGGTGGATCAGACGATAAAGCGTCTGTCTACAATGCGGGAGACCTGGGTTCGATCCCTGGGTTGGGAAGATCCCTTGGAGAAGAACATGGCAATCCACTCCAGGACTATTGCCTGGAAAATCCTATGGACAGAGGAGCCTGGTAGGCTACAGCCCATGAGGTCGCAAAGAGTCGGACACNAAAGCGTCTGTCTACAATGCGGGAGACCTGGGTTCGATCCCTGGGTTGGGAAGATCCCTTGGAGAAGAACATGGCAATCCACTCCAGGACTATTGCCTGGAAAATCCTATGGACAGAGGAGCCTGGTAGGCTACAGCCCATGAGGTCGCAAAGAGTCGGACACGACTGAGCGACTTCACTTGACATAGTGTCCCTAAACAGTATTTTTTCAGTGTATGAAAATTTGAACTAGTGATTTGGTAAAAACACTTGCAAGATAAGGATCTAATCATATTTTCTTGTCTTGCAACATTAAACTTAATCCATTAAATACTCAACTTTTACAAATTATTAATATGACTTTTATTTGCTTTACTTCATTTTTTCAAGTAATTCAATAACAGATTAGCTTTCTGTTTTTGCTTGATTGAGTTTTGTAAACTTCATGTACTTGGTATTTATAAAGAACTACGGTAAGAGACAGAGAAAAAAGAACTCAGTCCTGATCCTCTCATATATATTTAATTGGAAATAAAATATAAAAGTGTTACACACAAAGGAATATTATTATTATTATTTTGCAAAAAGAAAAAAATCATGAGTAAATTTCTTGAGAAAAGTTGCATTAGTATGGGCAGATTCTTCTGACATATACACATAATATATGGTGATTATTCCCAGTTATATTCCTTAAAACATTAGTAATTTTAAGGAATGTAAACATTATTTCTCTTTTTAGTTAGCAGATCTTGCTATCAGAGTGAAGAAAAAAGTGCTTTAATTAATTGCTTGATCATTCTTCTATCGATAAGTTTTCATGCAAGATAACGTTTAGGGGAAATGTTAACTTTCTAGTTTTAGGGCCCAACTCTCTAGCTGTGTTTTAGGGGCTCTTTTATTTTGTTTCCTTCTGCCTAGTAATTATAAAATATGTTATTGATTGATTTATAAACATTTTATATGTCTACTTTTTAAAAAATAATTTTATGTCAGAAGGTTAGAATAAAAATTAAGAAATTCTACTTTTTAGGTCCATAGTTTTACTAGACTAAAAAATTTCCAGTATTTAACTGATTCTATTATTTTAACCTTTCTGATATGACAGTCATCATAAACATTGTTTCATTTTATATGAACATACTTGTTGATCTTCAGTCATTTTCCAGGAGAATCAAGATTAAATTTGCATTCACCTGTTTCACTCTGAGTTTAGAATCTGCTTTATCCTGCCTGATAGGAGGTTAACAATGTCCTTTTCATATGCAGCATGGATCTTCCAATATATCTTTTAAGTCCTTGTAAGAACTTTTGATAATTTAATTTCTTTCAAGTGTGCTTCATTTTAGTCAGTCAGTTCAGTCACTCAGTAGTGTTCAACTCTTTGTGACCCCATGGACTGCAGTACGCCAGGTTTCCCTGCTCATCACCGACTCAGAGTTTACTCAAACTCATGTCCACTGAGTCAGTGATGCCATCCAAGCATCTCATCCTCTGTTGTCCCCTTCTCCTTTCACCTTCAATCTTTCCCAGCATCAGGGCCTTTTCCAATGAGTCAGTTCTTCGCATCAGGTGGGCAAAATATTGGAGTTTCAGCTTTAGCATCTGTCCTTCCAATGAATATTCAGGACTGATTTCCTTTAGGATGGACTAGTTGGATCTCATTGTGGTCCAAGGGACTTTCAAGAGTCTTCTCCAACACCACAGTTCAAAAGCATCAATTCTTCAGCTCTCAATTTTCTTTATAGTCCAACTCTCACATCCATACTTGACTACTGGAAAAATCATAGCCTCGACTAGACAGACCTTTGTTGGCAAAATAATTTCTCTGCTTTTAGGTTTTAATACCTCATTTTAGGTTTTCTTTTTTTCCTACCTACCCTTCAAAATTTCAGTTAGGAATTATTTTTAAAAGAATTACTGTATACATTGGGATACAGTGCTTATTTTATAATTTTCCCTTGTCTTCTTTTTTTTTTAAAATTTCCACATGTGCATTTTGTCTTTAATACAAGTGCTGAATGTCTTTAATATAAAATTAAGTGCTGAGTTGTCAAGCTTATCAAATTTCAGCTACTCTTTTTCTAAGGTTACCACCTGGATGCTGGGATAAAACTTTGCTAATGAACTTCCTGTTTCAAAAATAAAAAGACACAGGTGTTTTTACCTACAACAAAGATAGAAGTACATACTTACAGGACTTGCATCCACTCCCAAATGTACATATTTCTCTTCTAATATCTACTTGTTTGGGTTATGTTCGTCAGAAACAAATAGACTGCCTGATACTTCTCCAACAGAGATGGTTTTACTCAGTGGAAATGAAATTTGCTTTCTGTATCCGTGACAAGCCACATCCAAGTTCCAGCACAGATGGGGAAAGAGAACGGTTTTATACAGCTGAAAAGGACATTGGAAGGGCTCTAGTAAAAAGAGTCCATGGCTTTTGATTGGCTGGGCTATTGCCAGGAAAAAAGAGAAATGTTTCTTTTTCCTGTTAGGTTGGACTGTCTTTGCAGGGTATGAGAGCTCTCCCTTCCAGTTTCCTAACTCTATTTAATTGAGGTTTCTGTTTATTAACTTTTACAGGTGTTATCATTCTTTCTAGTATGCTCATATTTTCAAAAATTTAAACATGTTAGTGTTACAAACTATTTTTTCTGTTAGGACAACAAAGTTTCAATGAAATTCTCATTATAGTTGTACCACTCTGATTCCATTTCTTATATAAAATTTTTTTTTAAATTTCTTCTAATGCATAACATTCTTGGCAGGGGGACAAAAAAAATCTTATCAGGAGAAAAAGAAAGTAAAATAATTTCTTTCCTGTGGAAGCTTTCTAATAGTTAAAACTCATAACTTCATTTTCTGTGCCTCTGAGCTATACTATGTAGAAGTCAGTCCTGGTAAGTTATAATTAGACATGTGGGATAATTCTAATGATGTCTTACAACTGATGAAATCAGTCTCAGCCCTGTCTACCACATGATTACCATGGAAACCATTGCTGGCCAACCGAGTAATTCTGATCAAAAGGAATTATTATTAATCCTCCTAGTGTATGTTGGATAGGGATTTGCACAGCTTTTGTTCAAGTTTCTTGTGTAGGCTGAAAGGTCCAGTAAGGGTAAATATTAATTCTTAATGTGCTGGGGAGGAAGAATGGCTTAGTCTCTGTGGGGCACAACTGGCTCTTGGTAAATCAGATATTAACAGATTATAGGATCAGCCTTGCACTACCCAGGGATTAGAGATAAACAGGTGAATTTGTAGAGGAGAAAAATAATTTCTAAAGCTGACTTAAACCAAGGCATTGCCTTGTAAAATTGGAATTTAAACAAGGAAGAAGGTGCCAGAAATTTGAAATTTGTTCAATAACATTTAGGATAATTTCCAAGAAACTAGATGATAACAGTGAGCACATATTTTTCTCCTTTGCATATGTGTGCATATGAGATGTGGAGGATGATGATCCAATGTTAGTGATAAGAGGCACAGTACTGTCTAAAGATGGTTTTATGTATTTTTCTAAACATTAATATATGATATTATGTACTTCAAAGACCCTTGCTGCTGCTGCTGCTGCTAAGTCGCTTCAGTCGTGTCCAACTCTGTGCAACCCCATAGACGGCAGCCCACCAGGCTCCACCGTCCCTGGGATTCTTCAGGCAAGAACACTGGAGTGGGTTGCCATTTCCTTCTCCATCAAAGACCCTTAAGAGGGTAGATCTCATGTAAGTGTTCTTATCTCATTAAAATGCAAATCCCCCCAAATAAAATAAAATTCAAAAATTGTGAAATCAGCGTTGACATAATATATACTGCCAAGAACTGAAGACAAACTCTTAATTAAAAGACTCATCATGTAAACTCATGTCATGTAAAATTGTGACAAAAGCCATGTGTCTTCCAAACTTGCAGTTATATTCCAAACTGAAAAAAAAAAAAGACAAAATATGAAGATCAGCACTGCTAGTTATATTAACATTTTGTCATTATTCATCACGAACATTTTTAAACTCCTTCATCTTATTAGTTTCTTGGAATTATAATATGTAGAAGCTACAGTAACAGTAACAGAAGAACTAATTCACTCAGAACAATGGAAATTTAGAACCTTGCAAAATATCACATTTAAAAAAATATTATCCCAGCATTTAAAAAGCTACACCTTTTGACCAGTTGAGGCCCATCCTCAATGCCAACTAAAAAAGGTTTCTGCTTGTTAGCCAAGGGATGAATGAATTGATTTTGAAGTGCTCATTTATGGCTTTGTCTTAAATCTGTTTATTTTATGAAAGATAAGATAAAAAAATTAATATTTTCTGAATTCTATTTTGGCCACTTTGACTTTGCATGTTACTTATTATATTTATTGTCTGTTTTAGTTTTCTGATGTGTGTGGTTAACTTCATGCTTTGTTCTTGCTTTCGCATTCAGTCACGGATTGAATTGGTACCTGTGGCATGTGATTTGGGCTTGCCCTAATGAAATGTGTTAATTTCCTCAGCTGTGTAAACTTAAAAAGGAAATATCATGTAAATATTCCTGAAATTAGGACCTACCACTTACATATTTTCCTAACTTAATACAGTTAATCATGAAAGTAAATTATGTGTATTTAATATGTATTTCCTCACTGGTAAAATCCAAAGAACCTGAAAAGAAAAAAAAAACATGTTATGATGCTATTATGTAATATGAGAGTCCAAACAATGTTAAAAGCAAATTAATCATTTGTTATGAAATTAATACTTTATGCTAATAACATATTTAAAATTCACACCAAAATTGTTTAGATCAGATTAGACTAAAAAACAACAGACAAAAGCGCATTTCTTCTTTAAGGCAATTAGAATATTTCTTACTAGACTGAAATCTAAAATTTATTCATTTGAATGGTTAATTTATTTTACATACATTAATAATTAATTCTATTTTTTGGAAGAGGTCATCTGTTCATCATCATAGAATTCAGTTCAGTTCAGTCGCTCAGTCGTGTCCAACTCTTTGAAACTCCATGAATCGCAGCACGCTAGTCCTTCCTGTTCACCATCTCTCGGAGTTCACTCAGACTCACGTCCATCGAGTCCATGATGCCATCCAGCCATCTCATCCTCTGTCGTCCCTTCTCCTTCTGCCCCCAATCTCTTCCAGCATCAGAGTCTTTTCCAATGAGTCAACTGTTCACATGAGGTGGCCAAAGTACTGGAGTTTCAGCTTTAGCATCATTCCTTCCAAAGAAATCCCAGGGTTGATCTCCTTGAGAATGGACTGGTTGGATCTCCTTGTAGTCCAAGGGACTCTCAAGAGTCTTCTCCAACATCACAGTTCAAAAGCATCGATTCTTCGGCACTCAGCTTTCTTCACAGTCCAACTCTCACATCCATACATGACCACAGGAAAAACCATAGCCTTGACTAGACGGACTTTAGTCGGCAACGTAATGTCTCTGCTTTTGAATATACTATCCAGGTTGGTCATAACTTTTCTTCCAAGGAGTAAGCGTCTTGTAATTTCATGGCTGCAGTCACCATCTGCAGTGATTTTGGAGCCCAAAAAAATAAAGTCTGACACTGTTTCCACTGTTTCCCCATCTATTTCCCATGAAGTGATGGGACCGGATGCCATGATCTTCGTTTTCTGAATGTTGAGCTTTAAGCCAACTTTTTCACTCTCCTCCTTCACTTTCATCAAGAGGCTTTTTAGCTCCTCTTCACTTTCTGCCATAAGGGTGGTGTCATCTGCATATCTGAGGTTATTGATATTTCTCCTGGCAATCTTGATTCCAGCTTGTGTTTCTTCCAGTCCAGCGTTTCTCATGATGTACTCTGCATATAATTTAAATAAGCAGGATGACAATATACAGCCTTGATGTACTCCTTTTCCTATTTGGAACCAGTCTGCTGTTCCATGTCCAGTTCTAACTGTTGATTCCTGACCTGCATACAGATTTCTCAAGAGACAGTTTAGGTGATCTGGTATTCCCATCTCTTGAAGAATTTTCCACAGTTTATTGTGATCCACACAGTCAAAGGCTTTGGCACAGTCAATAAAGCAGAAATAGATGTTTTTCTGGAACTCTCTTGCTTTTTCCATGATCCAGCGGATGTTGGCAATTTGATCTCTGGTTCCTCTGCCTTTTCTAAAACCAGCTTGAACATCAGGGAATTCATGATTCACATATTGCTGAAGTCTGGCTTGGAGAATTTTGAGTATTACTTTACTAGCATGTGAGATGAGTGCAACTGTGCAGTAGTTTGAGCATTCTTTTGCATTGCCTTTCTTTGGAATTGGAATGAAAACTGATCATTTCCAGTCCTGTGGCCACTGCTGAGTTTTCCACATTTGCTGGCACATTGAGTGCAGCACTTCCACAGCATCATCTTTCAGGATTTGAAACAGCTCAACTGGAACTTTTTGATGCAGCCATTGCAAGGTACTCACAGGAGAATCAAAGCTAACTCCTATAGGTAACAACCACTTTTGACACAGAAGGTTTTTCACTAGACAAGAAACTCTGTAGAAGCAGGAGGTAGAATCCCCCCATTCTTTTATATGGTTGGAAAATATAACATACATGATACTGTGTTGATACTAGATACATTTGTCTAACATTTAGTTTAAATTAGGAATCCAGGTAGATTATTCTGAAATGGGATTCAGATTTCCTATTTGTATACATCATCTGATAGCTAGGTATAATCTTAAAATGTATAAAGATATGACTTTAAGATTTATAATGTAGAAACCCAGAAACACTATAGTAGCTAAGAAATGTAGTGCTGTGATATCATAAACGTGCACTGCTTTTACCCTATTTCTTAGTTATAGTTGTAGTGTTTTCATTATTCACTGAAGATTACTCTTTTCTTTTCTCATTTCATAAAATAAAAGCACCAATTTAATAAAATATAAAGTAATATATTTAATAAAAATAGACAGTAATAAAATATAAATANAAGAAATGTAGTGCTGTGATATCATAAACGTGCACTGCTTTTACCCTATTTCTTAGTTATAGTTGTAGTGTTTTCATTATTCACTGAAGATTACTCTTTTCTTTTCTCATTTCATAAAATAAAAGCACCAATTTAATAAAATATAAAGTAATATATTTAATAAAAATAGATAGTAATAAAATATAAATATAAAGGAACCAGCCAATTGATGATTTTAGTTCTAAAGATCATTATTTTAAAGTTAGTTTATCAACTTTGGAAACTCATTCCTTATGTTTAGGAATTACAAAGCAAACCATTGTGATTAAAACACTCTATACATGTACTTTAAAGTGTCTTTTAACAATCCGTATTTCTTATGGAAGAATTTACTTAGTACTTTAATTGCTTTGCAAAAATATATATTCAAAACAAAAAATTTTTTTGCTTCAATGTATTTTGAGGTGGTTGTCTTAATAATTCCCCTCTCTTCTTTCAAGACAGAAAAAAAAATCACAGTCTCGTGAGTTTTCATTGATTCGAGAATACATCATTTTTGTCTAGTTTTGGTGGATAATTTGTGAAAACACTGGTGATAGTCAGACTTGTTAATGCAGCTCGTCTCCCTGCACTGTAGAGAGAGCGCTTCATCTGCCAGAGCTCTTACAAAGATAACACACTTCACTTGCTGGTAAAGTCGCATTCAAAAAGTGGTTTTAATGTTCTAGAGATGTAAATGGGGTGTATGGTAGAGTGGCAATAAAAAAGCAATTTCATTTAGGAAAACTCATTTCTTAGTGTATATCCTATGAAGGGACATTGTTTGATTAAAATAAAAGACATTAAAATTCAATAAAGACAGAACTATCATGGTTGAAGGAAGTTGAGTCATTTTAAAGTTAATTATGCTTGTGGTTAATCTTGTGAATGTGCAGCTAATATACGTGGTGCAAAATCTGTATGTTTTCACACAATTATATTTTGAAATAAGATGAGTAAAATTCTGTTAGACACATTGAGAAATATGCTAACAAGGAGAACAAGTGGAAGAAAAGAAGCACAGAAAATAAGAGTAAGACTGAGGCCCACCTTACAAAAAATTTTAAAAAGTCTGAAAATAATGCTGTTAGATACATTTGTCAAGCATGTGCATTTAGTGAAAGAAGGAATACAACAGGGTTTATTACCCAGCTTGTAGAAGACCCTGTCTGTCAGAGCCCCTATTCCTCCCTATTGTTAACCATGTGCCTCTAAATTTGATTTCATACTTTTCTGAACTTGTTTTCTCATTGTAAGTTGGAGCTAATGATATTTGTTCTGCATATATCATATTGCAAAGAATATAAAAGTATTACATCCACTCTAGAATTACATAGTTTCTTTAAAATATTTTTATTAATAAATGTATAATATTCATTACAGAAACTGGTTTAACTTTAGAAGTCTGCAGCTAAAATCATTTCCATACATGAAGCACAAATTGATAATAAAATAAGGAATGGCCTGATTTCTTTTGGCAATGGTTTAGACAGTTTCCTCTATAATAAAAGTGGCAGTGACATCAGAGTTGGCATACATGCCTCCTAGATCAAAAAATAAAGGCATAAGGGAAAATCTGAGATGTTCTTTTATGATTAAGCTGCAAATTTTACCCAATTGCTGCTGTACTGACTTGATTTGGCCAGCATATAGAATACAGAAGTGCATCTTTACAAACTGTCTGATGGATGAACTCACATCATGTGGAGTGAAATTAATTTCTATCTTCCATCCAATGTAAAGAACTATGCCTCAGTGATGCCACATGTTTAAGAAGGCTTATTGTTTTTTTCTCCTAAAACACCTAGGTTTCTTTTATCATTTATGATACAAGATTATTTCAAGGCAAATATACATATGTTCAACAAATGTATATTTGAGAAATCAAGGATAAAGTATAAATTTACAAAGTATAAAAAGCTATAGAATTAAATACTGAAATTTTCTAATAATCCTTTATTTATTCCTCTAATACATAGAGCTATGGCAGTATTTTAGGAAAGCAAAATAAATGTGAATCTCACAAAAGCCATGGACAAATTCAGGGAATATAGTGAAAAACCAAAGGAGTTCTGTTCAGTTCAGTCGCTCAGTCATGTCTGACACTTTGCGACCCCATGAACTGCAGCACACCAGGCCTCCCTGTCCATCACCAACTCCCGAGTCCACCCAAACCCATGTCTACTGAGACGGCAATTCCATCCAACCAACTCATCCTCTGTCATCCCCTTCTCCTGTGCCCTCAGTCTTTCACAGCATCAGGGTCTTTTCAAATGAGACAGCTCTTTGTATCAGGTGGCCAAAGTATTGGTGTTCCAGCTTCACCATCAGTTCTACCAATGAACACCCAGGACTGATTTCCTTTAGGATGGACTGGTTGGATCTCCTTGCAGATGTGTATACAAAAATTTGTGTAATTTATAGAATCCCTTGAGGCCTAATACCATGAATACATTGCATGAACAGTATCATGAACAAGGGGGCCTTATTTTTAAAAAGTAAGCTCTAATAGGAATCTCCTAATAATAGTAAAAACACCATTGATAACAGCGGGCTGCCACCATTTATTGACTATTCACTGCATAAGAAGCAGCGTGTGTATGTGTGTATGTGTGTGTGTGTGTGTGTGTGTATGTATGTGTGTGTGCGCGTGCGTGCTCAGTCATGTCCAACTCTTAGCAACCCATGGACTATAGCCTGCTAGGTTCCTCTGTCCATGGGATTTTTAAGGCAAGAGTTTTGGAATGGGTTGCCATTTCTTCCTCCAGGGGGATCTTCCTGACCCGGGGATTGAAACTGTGTCTGTGCCTCCTGTATTGGCAGGCAGATTCTTAACCACTGCTCTACCTGGGAAGCCCAAGAAGCCGCATACTTTACTGTATTTATTTATTTTTTTTATTAACTAAACAAATACATTACTATTAACCACATCTCATAGGTGAGATAAATAAAGCCTACAACGTACAACAAATTTTGTCCCAAGTTTATGCAGATAAGAAGTTATTGTTTAAAATAAAACTCCAATAAACTACGGAAAATGAAGCAAAGAAATTGAACACACGATGTTGGGCTAGGAATGAACAATAGAGACCTTCCTAAGGATGATGGTAAGGTATAGAATGAAAATTCAGGAGGGAATTATTTTTGCATCCTATGATAAGCCATACTCTTTTTACAGAATTTCTATACAAAGGTTTCTTCGTGATTTTGGATTTCAACCAGATCCATTTACTTTGTTTAGGATCAAATTATCTAGATTATAAACCTAATGGGGGTGTATTGGACCACATTTTTCAATACTGGGAAGAGTTATCCTTTCTCACCTTCTTTCACTAGTCATAGCTATCTTTGCTTACTGGGTTGACTTCAGGGCTAGTACTACGGTATGCTTGCTGCTACAATTCCAAATCTCAATAACAAATCACAGAACCATTTATTTCTTCTTGTATCATTGTCAAGAGTATGTCAGAAATGAGGTTCTTTGTTGTCATAAAATTTGTTAGGTCTTAGCCACCTCTCTTGATCCTTTGAATCTGCCAGACAAGGAGAGAGAAAGAGAGAGAGATGGAGGAACTTTATGCTGCACGTTTACAAATTGGGTCTGCAGGTGGTGAATGACACTCCTGTACACACTGCATTGATCACATCAGTCACATGCCTGCTATCCACCAAGAGAGAATGAGAATTATTTTCTTGATGTATGCACAGAAGAAAAAGGAAAATTATTTTGTAAATAATTAACCAGTCTCTGCCATTTTGTCTAAGAGCTGTTTACTGATTCAAATAAGCTATGCAATAGCATTACTCCCTTACTGGTGTCTAAATGACGTGTGATGTGAATTCCCAATCATTTCAGATAAAATTATTTCCCTCCGAGGTCAAAGAGTGGCCAAGACGCTTATTTTTAAATAAAATTTTCTGTTGTTGTTGAACTATCATAGAATTAAATAAAAGTACACATATCCTAACTATACTTTCATAAACTTAAAAAAAAAATCATATAAGCAGAACCCAGATCAAAAAACAGAACATTACCTACCTCTAGAATTCCATCTGGGTCTTCCTTCCAGTTCCTTTTTAGTGCATGTCTTTTGGTGCACATATGTATGGAATTATTTTAAGTACAGACATAAGAATAGAATTGTTGAGCATAAAATACACTTTTTTTTTTTTTTTTTAGTTTTAGCACATATTGGCAAGCTAAACAATATTCCAAAATTGTTATGCTAATTTACACTCCGCCCACAGTACATGAGACTTCTGGGTGTGCCACATCTTTTCCAATAGTTGGTATTTACATTTGTTTTGTTTGTTTGTTATTCCAAACAGCTATTCTGTTGAAATGTAAATGACTTCATTGCAATTTGATTATATTTTCTTGATGGCTAACATTATTAAATACCCTTTCAGCAACTAAGTTTCCTGATTTATGTAAGAATCCCACTCATGTTATTTTTTTCTATCTATTTTCAAAGTATAATGTGAAAAATTTAGAAGCGACCTTTGTGTTTTTACCATTGTTTTCAACAAGATGAGAATGGAGGAATTATGTATAGAGTGAAACTATTGTCTAGATTTCAGCATTTTCACTGTGGAGTTAAGTGAGTATAGGGAGCTGATCCATTTGATCACAAGTCCTTTGTGCAAACCAAAGAGAATCACCTATTGTCTTCTCATAAAGAACTGACTTACTGGAAAAGACCCTGATGCTAGGAAAGATTGAAAGCAGGAGGAGAAGGGGATGACAGAGAATAAGATGGTTGGATGGCATCACCGATGTGATGGACGTGAGTTTGAGTGAGCTACGGGAGTTGATGATGGATACAGGGAAGTCTGGCGTGCTGCATGCAGTCCATGGGGTCACAAAAAGACACGACTGAGTGACTGAACTGAACTGAACCGCAGTTTGACAGGAAAAAGTTTTTATTATGACTTTTTTGTAATTCGTAAATGTGTAGTTTCTGGAAAAATGTTTGTTTTGAAGAAATGCATAAGAAAAGTTCAGCACACTACTGAATGAAAATTGCTCATGAAAATTTCTATCAATTTGACTTTAAAAAAGGTTGAAATAACATAAAATAAATTAAAAACATATTACAATCATATGTTATATGTAAGTTTAAGTAATTTAAAAGAATGAAGCTTAATCCTGTGTTATCTTTATGTCAACAGTTATGACATTTAATTGAGATTAAGGCATACTCTAGATTTCCAAAGTCAACTCAATGTGGAAAACATGACCTCAGAAAGTAAATTTAGTATACTAAACTATGTTCAGAAAGAGTTCAGTACATAGAGAGAAGTATAATTTAACAATTCGGAAGCAAAGACAGAAAAACTAAAATTATTTTTGCTAAACAAAGATAGATTAAAACTTTTAGAAGTTTCCAGAACTACAGAGATTATGGTCACCCTCTAAATATTTAATTTAAATTAAAACAATACAAACCCATGAAACAAACATGAGAAAATCCAGCAAAATGAGATTTATTCTTATGATTACTAGGCAATGATTTTTTTAAGTATCAAATTGTTTTGTAAAATAATGCTCTAGCTTTGTTTGCATCCTAGTACTGCTAAATATACCTGTGAACCATTAGGATGAAGAGTGAGATAAAATCACTGACATCTAGGCTACCAAGATAATACTAAAAAGTCAGAGCACTAGACAGAGGTATGTCCCCAGCCCTTGTTTCCCATTATAATATTCAAGTCTGGCCTGCCTTTAGCTATGAGATACTAATACAGGATATCTCTTTTTAGTTGTTCAGCTTTTTGTGCATATCTGAATATGATTAAAACAGAAACATTTTCTCATCCACTATTAAAGATAGTATTATTCTCAGGCAATATATAGTGTCTCTAGTCTCCATTTTTGTCATTTTTAAGTAAGTTTTAATGAATATTATGTGAAAATACTTTGCTGTATATAATATCAAAGCCTTAGCATGTGAGTGAACATGAAATGAGTTAATCTTAGGAAAGTTATTAATATATATTAAAGTATTATCACCGCTTTAAAATACTAATGACTTTCATGCACCAAGTTGTCTCATGTGATAAGGAAGCAATTAGCATACTACCAATCCAAATATTATGATAAGCATTTTATATAGAATTACCAGCTTTGATAAAACTCTGGTAGTTTCCATTTAATAACTAATTCATGTGCTCTAGATAATGAACTAATACCCACTACGGACATGGCATTTAAGGAGTCATGTATCCTGTTCATCTTTTTCCAAATATATTTCCACTTAAAAGGAGCAAAAGAACTAGATAGTGAGAGTTGCTTATCTACAGACAGCCAAAATAATTTCACTTTACTTAATACTTTAATCACAAATAATAATTAATTTTACAGCTACTTTTCCAGGCTGAATTCTATCATTTCCCCTAAAATATCCTGAAATGTAACTTATAGGAAAAAAAAAAATGAGCAGTTTTCCCAAGCTATATAATGAATCCCTTATACTTTCATCCTTTCCCTGGAATAACCTCCAATCGTGATTTCTACACTCTGATCATCCTTCCAGTCTTAAGTCAAATTTAACTTCCAACACAGCCTGTTCTGATTTGTAAGCAGTTAGATATTCCCTTCCTTGGGCTCTCCTCGCACATTTTCATACTCTCTTATAGCATTTTACATTATTATTGAGTTATTTTATATGTCATTCTCCTTTTCAGTATGACTCATAGACCTTTAGTGTTATGGCATATCATGGAGAGGTTCACAGGTTTTGTTTTTATAACTTGATGTTGAAAAAATAGTTTAAAACTGAACATTACTTTCGCTTCATATGCATGCTATTTTAAACCTACATGTATTCTAAGTTCATGGCTTTTTTTTAAAATGATGACATTTTTTACTACAATGTTACAGTTTCCTTGACCTTTTTCATTCTTTTATTGAGTCAACAAGCATAGATCATTCATGTGCTACACACTGATTTCTACTAATGAAGGAACAGTGAACAAAACAGGGAAATTCTCCACTTTAATATACCTTACTTTAGAGCCATGAAAGGCAGAACTAAACAAATGAGTATGTGACATGTAATGTCAACCCAAGAAATGCACAGCGCCTTTTCATTTCATTTGAGCTGACCTACTAAATACTGAAATTCCACTGAGAATAAGAATGAAAATTACTTGATATGTTGTATTTCCTATGTAAAATCCAGAATGCTTAAAGATGTTCAAACGTCCCATGTATTTGTCATTTAAAGAGAGCTGGAGAGACTCATGTGAAGACATGTCATTTAAAATGAACCAGTGTCGCCTAGTATCAAACTGACTTCCTTACAGATTTTGATACAATTTTTGAAATTGCCAGCCACTTTCAGACTATCTTGATCATTTGTATTTTATATATTCCTACTTTTCATATATACTTTAAATTAAATTTGTATTGGATCCAACTTTAACAACATTATTATATTTTACTCTTAGGTCTAGAAAATTAATTATTGCATCTTGACCATAGACAATATCTACCCATCTGCTGTACTGGTTTCAAGCAAAATCTTCAAAACACATATCAGTTAACATCACTGAAATAAAGATCTATTTGTGAAAGTCTAACTAACACTTCCTCAGTTTTCATCAGGGAAAATACTTATTGGTTTAGCAATGTAATTTAGTACTACATTTACAAAAGGAGAGACTTATATTTTGAAAGTATATAGAAACCAGCAAAACATACTTGACTTCATTTAAATGTGGGAAAACTTTAATAGAACCAATGTTTAAATGGTATTTTTAATATCTGGCATATTAATTAATAGAGTGGGATATTTAATATCAGATAGCAAGAATTATTGGAGAAGGCAATGACACCCCACTCCAGTACTCTTGCCTGGAAAATTCCATGGACAGAGGAAACTGGTAGGCTGCAGTCCATGGCGTTGGTAAGAGTTGGACACGACTGAACAACTTTCCTTTCACTCTTCACTTTCATGCATTGGAGAAGGAAATGGCAGCCCATTCCAGTGTTCTTGCCTAGAGAATCCTAGAGATGGGGGAGCCTGGTGGGCTGCCATCTATTAAATTCCATGGACAGAGGAAACTGGTAGGCTGCAGTCCATGGCGTTGGTAAGAGTTGGACACGACTGAACAACTTTCCTTTCACTCTTCACTTTCATGCATTGGAGAAGGAAATGGCAGCCCATTCCAGTGTTCTTGCCTAGAGAATCCTAGAGATGGGGGAGCCTGGTGGGCTGCCATCTATGGGATCGCACAGAGTTGGACATGACTGAAGTGACTTAGCAGCAGTAGCAGAAGCAGGAATTATAATATTGCTGTTGACTGAAACTCAGGTTATGAACTACTATAAATGAATGCATAGGATATTTAAATGAATCCATTTCTGTAGCAAACAAATTGTTTATATTAACATGTAGGCATTATTCTCTGATATCTAAATTTGTATATGAGATGGATAAAATGCTTAAAAAAAGGCTTTTATTATTCTTAATTGTATTTTAAGATAATTTTACAAGGGTACCTTTACATCTTAAGGTTATTAATAGTTATGTTAAAAAGCTGATGGAAATAAATTCCTTCAGTTCAGTTCAGTTGCTCAGTCATATCTGACTCTTTGCAACCCCATGGACTGCGGCTCTTCTTTGTCCTTCACCAACTCCCAGAGCTTGCTCAAACTCATGTCTATTGAGTCCGTGATGCCATCCCATTATCTCATCCTCTGTCATCCCCTTTTCCTCCTGCCTTCAATTTTTCCCAGCATCAGAGTCTTTCTAATGAATCAATTCTTCACATCAGTTGGCCAAAGTGTTGGAGCTTCAGCTTTAGCATCAGTCCTTCCAATGAATGTTCAGGACTGATTTCCTTTAGGATTGATTGGTTGGATCTCCTTGCAGTCCAAAGGACTCACAGGAGTCTTCTCCAACACCACAGCTCAAAAACATCAGTTCTTCAGTGCTCAGCTTTCTTTATGGTCCAAATCTCACATCCATACATGACTACTGGAAAAGCCATAGGTTTGACTGGACAGACATTTGCTGGCAAAATAATGGCTCTTCCTTTAATATGCTGTCTAGGTTTGCCATAGCTTTTCTTCCAAGGAGCAAGCATATTTTAATAGCATGGCTATAGTCACCATCTGTAGTAATTTTGGAGCCCAAGAAAGTAAAATCTCTCACCATTTCCATGGTTTCCCCATCTATTTGCCATGAAGTGATAGGGTCAGATGCATAATCTTAGTTTTTTGAATGTTGAGTTTTAAGTCAGCTTTTTCACTCCCCTCTTTCACTTTCTTCTAGAAGATCTCTAATTCCTCTGTGCTTTCTGCCATAAGAGTGGTATCATCTGCATATCTGAGGTTATTGATATTTCTTCTGGAAATCTTGATTCCAGCTGGTGTTTCATCCAGCCTGGCATTTCACATGATGTACTCTGCATATAAGTTAAATAAGCGGGGTAACAATATACAGCCTTGATGTACTTCTTTCCCATTTGGAACCAGTCCATTGTTCCATGTCCGGTTCTAACTGTTGCATCTTATTTGCTCAATATTTCATAAATATAAAAATTTTAAAACTCAAAAGTAACTAAAATTAATAGTTAGCATTTGTTTTTCATTAACATTTGGCAAGTTTGCAAGTTAGTCTGTTGGAACTTAGTTGATGAGAATTATCATTGACATTTTATAAGTAGAATGATTGTGGCAGAAAGCGAAGAAGAACTAAAGATCCTCTTGATGAAAGTGAAAAGAATAGAGTGAAAAAGTTGGCTTAAAACTCAACATTCAGAAAACTAAGATCATGTCATCTGGTCCCATCACTTCATGGCAAATGATGGGGAAACAATGGAAACAGTGACAGACTTTATTTTGGCAGGCTACAAAATTACTGCAGATGATGACTGAAGCCTTCAAATTAAAGGACACTTGCTCCTTGGAAGAAAACCCATAACTAACCTAGACAGCATATTAAAAAGTAGAGACATTACTTTGCCAACAAAAGTCCGTCTATAGAGTGAAAAAGTTGGCTTAAAACTCAACATTCAGAAAACTAAGATCATGTCATCTGGTCCCATCACTTCATGGCAAATGATGGGGAAACAATGGAAACAGTGACAGACTTTATTTTGGCGGGCTACAAAATTACTGCAGATGATGACTGAAGCCTTCAAATTAAAGGATACTTGCTCCTTGGAAGAAAACCCATAACTAACCTAGACAGCATATTAAAAAGTAGAGACATTACTTTGCCAACAAAAGTCCGTCTAATTAAGGCTATGGTTTTGCCAGTCATCACGTATGGATGTGAGAGTTGGACAATAAAGAAAGCTGAGCACCAAAGAACTGATGTTTTTGAACTGTGGTGTTCGAGAAGACTCTTGAGTCCTTTGAACTGCAAGGAGATCAAACCATTGAGTCCTAAGGGAATCAGTCCTAAATATTCATTGGGAGATTGGTCCTGAGCCTGAAACTCCAATACTATGGCCACCTGATGTGAAGAACTGACTCACTGGAAAAACCCTGATGCTGGGAAATATTGAAGGCAGGAGGAGAAGGGGACAACAGAGGATGAGATGGTTGGATGACATCACTGACTCAATGGACATGAGCTTGAGTAAGCTCTGGAAGTTGGTGATGGACAGGGAAGCCTGGCGTGCTACAGTCCCTGGGGTCGCAAACAGTCGGACACTAGTGAGTGACTGAACTGAACTGAACTGAATTAGACTGATTACAATAAATGCTGTTTGGTCATCATTTCAAATAACAATTAACTGCTTAAGTATCATTTTACAGATTAATAAGAGCAATAGAATTTTAATATTTCTCTGGCCCTAAGAGTGCTATTTATATGATTTATACTATATAGGATTTTCCCAGTAAAGAATTCACTTTCTTACAGTAAATTAGTTGTCCTTTTCAGGGCACTGAGCCATATTTCCCTGATGTACACACTCTATACCCTGGTATTTATTGAAGCACATTGGGAGCTGTGTGAACTCCTGCATGGCAGTAAATAACTACTTAATCTAAATGATACTCACCATTTCTTCCTCATTTTAAATATGCCATTTTTAGCTTCTAACTTCCATCATTGGCTACTCTGCCTTCTTACTTTCTCCCATGTCTTCAGTCCCTTGTTCACCTAGGATAGGAGTGAGTTAGAGACTGTGAACAGTAAGAGGACCCCAAAACCTGAGAAGGACAGGACCCAGTCTAGGAATTTCTCCTCTTTGCTTCTCCTCCAATTGTATGTTCCTCTATACAGAAGGTTCCCTTCTCTGATTTTCTGTAAGAATTGATGAAAAATTATAATTTTCCTACCACATTCTTTGGTCCTTTATGCTGTAAGTCTGCATTTGTCTTTTCCTGCTACATGCTGGTACTTAAGAGGTCCCTGTTTGACATGCCTTTAATAAAATATTAATTCCTCTAATTTTATTAAACATTGCATATTTAAAAAAGCAATCTAATATTTTCATGACAAGGAATTTCATTTAAGGACATCAAGCATGTTATCATATTTACAGTAAAATTATAGCTGATTAACTATTGCTTTGAATGCATCCATGTACAACCTGCCCCAGGTAAACTATTTCACACTGTGCTATTACAAATTCCCAAAGCAGTTTTATGCAGCCTTCTTGTTTCTTATTTTCTAGATCCTGTTAGCTTGTTATGTATACTGAATATTCTAGACTGGACAATGGCATAAAACTCTCATTTCTTTCAAGAGTTCTATGCAACAAAGATTTACCTTAATTTAAACATTTGGATTAAAACAAATGGTTTTAGGAAAGGCAGAGGAACCGGAGATCAAATTGCCAACATCTGCTGGATCATCGAAAAAACAAGAGAGTTCCAGAAAAACATATATTTCTGCTTTATTGACTATGCCAAAGCGTTTGACGGTGTAGATTGCAATAAACTGTGGAAAATTCTGAAAGAGATGGGAATACTAGACCACCTGACCTGCCTCTTGAGAAACCTATATACAGGTCAGGAGGCAACAGTTAGAACTGGACATGGAACAACAGACTGGTTCCAAATAGGAAAAAGAGTACATCAAGGCTGTATATTGTCACCCTGCTTATTTAACTTTTATGCAGAGTACATCATGAGAAATGCTAGGCTGGAAGAAGCACAAGCTGGAATCAAGATTGCAGGGATAAAGATCAATAACCAGATATGCAGATGACATTACCCTTATGGCAGAAAGTGAAGAGGAACTAAAAAGCCTCTTGATGAAAGTGAAAGAGGAGAGTGAAGAAGCTGGCTTAAAGCTCAACATTCAAAAACAAAGATCATGACATCTGGTCCCATCACTTCATGGGAAATAGATGGGGAAACAGTGGAAACCGTGTCAGACTTTACTTTTTTGGGCTCCAAAATCACTGCATATGGTGATTGCAGCCATGAAATTAAAAGACACTTGCCCCCTGGAAGAAAAGTTATGACCAACCTAGATAGCTTAGTAAAATGTAGAGACATTACTTTGCCAACAAAGGTCCGTCTAGTCAAGGCTATGGTTTTTCCAGTAGTCATGTATGGATGTGAGAGTTGGACTGTGCAGAAAGCTGAGCACTGGAGAATTGATGCTTTTGAACTGTGGTGTTGGAGAAGACTCTTGTGAGACCCTTGGACTGAAAGGAAGTCCAATCAGTCCATCCTAGAGGAGATCAGTCCTGGGTGTTTATTGGAAGGACTGATGCTGAAGCTGAAACTCCAAGACTTTGGCCACCTCATGTGAAGAGTTGACTCACTGGAAAAGACCATGATTCTGGGAAGGATTGGGGGCAGGAGTAGAAGGGGAAAACAGAGGATGAGATGGCTGGATGGCACCACCAACTCAATGCACATGAGTTTGAGTAGACTCCGGGAATTGGTGATGGATAGGGAGGTCTGGCGTGCTGCAGTTCATGGGGTCATGGAGAATCAGACACTACTGAGCAACTGAACTGAGCTGAAACATTTAGATTGAATAGGAAATGGCAAGCCACTCCAGTATTCTTTCCTGGAGAATCCCAGGTATGGAAGAGCCTGGTGGGCTGCCATCTATGGGGTCGCACAGAGTTGGACATGACTGGAGTGACTTAGCAGCAGCAGCAGCAAACATTTGGATGAAAAATATTATCTGCTTAGTTTGCTAATATTTTCTTATACTTTAACACAGCAGAAAGAACATGTTTAAATAAACCAACTTTTGCTTAAAGTAAAACAAATCGTACACAGAAGAAAAAGTTGTATCACTGATACCATTAAACACACAGCCAACAACAACAACAAAATTGCCATTTGAAGCATCTTCCTGGAAACTATTTGGTATTTCTGAATTGAATATAGTAAGTATCATTGTTAACAATCAAAATCAACACTGTTAGAAATCTGATCATTGTCTAAATTAGCTTGTCTTTTCACTTATTCTGTAAAACTACTCAGAGAGAATGATGAGACAAAATCTAGTTCTTGTGGAGATTTTCCTTTAAATCTTCCTTCAATATCACCAGTGCTTTTTTTATTATTATTTATTTTTTATTGAAGAATAATTGCTTTACAGAATTTTGCTGTTTTCTGTCAAACCTCAACATGAATCAGCCATAGGTATCCATATATCCTGTCCCTTTTGAAGCTCCCTCCCATCTCCCTTCCCATCCCACCCCTCTGGTTGACACAGAGCCCTGTTTGAGTTTCCTGAGCCATACGGCAAATTCCTGTTGGCTATCTATTTTACATATGGTAATGTACATTTCCATGTTACTCTTGCCATACATCTCACCCTCTCCTTCCCTCTCCCCATGTCCATAAATTATCACAATATGTTTGTAGGTACAAGACATTGAAATGAAAACATTTTGGGTCCACTTTGATTTTGATAAAAATCTATTCAACACATATCAAACCTTGTATATCCATGTTAAACTAGTGTTTGAGTAGCAATATGGCAAAAGGCTTAAAAAGATTATTTTAATATGATACATGATGCATATCATTTATGGACTTAAAATTCTAACTATATTGTTGATAGATCAACGTAAATACTGAAGAGTTTAGAGTTTGAGTAGGTTCTTGGGGCACAGTAGAATCAAAACAGATTTCTCAAGTTTAGATCTCACCTCTGCCATTTGTTAGCTTTGTGCTCTCAATCACTTTATTTAACCTATTCGTGTGTCAGTTTCATATTTTATAAAATTTAGGTAGTAATGCTTACTTCATAGCATTGATGTACTAAGTAAATGATATAATATATAGATTAGTTTGTATTGTTCCTCACAAGTAGATGCATAGTACATTTTGATTTGTCTTCTTATTGAATAAAAAAAACCTCATATTTTGTTCCTTTGTAAGAATATGTAGTAATAGAACTCTGTAAGTTGTTGTAGACACAAATCTGAATTGAATGAAAAATTATTCTTCCCATTTCCTCAGACTGAAAACATTCACTTTTACCATATTTCTTGAGAAGGGATCATTGGTAGGATACACAGATATTGTGATTTTATTAGAATGAAGTGTTAAATTTTTTAATGATGTGATATTATCCATAGTATGCTTCAAAGTTGAACATTAAATTTGGAAATTTATTTGTGTATGCATGAACTGCCATATCTAATTCCCTTATAATTTGGAAAGTAGCAGTCCAAATTTCTCTCCAACTCTGAGAGAGAAGGTTCTTTCATGTCTGCTCCCCAGACCTTCTGTGCCTGTGCTGCACTTTGAGTTGGCTCCCACTGCCATATTTCCCACCCTGCATTTCCAATGGTTATTTGTATGGCTTCCTTCAGTTCAGCTCATTTAGCAGCTGTGTGTTAGTGTTAAAATGAATCAAAGATGCTGCCTGTCGTCCCAGAGTCCATAGCAGGGTGAGGACTCAGGAAGAAATTCTTGATAACAGGACCTTTCTCCACGTTGGTGTGGCTTAGCTACTAACTCAGGGCCAACACTTGGTTGCCACTCAGTACATGTTTGCTGAATGAATAAATGACTAGGCCATGTTATTACCTCAATGGACGAATTTAACAACATCTTTAAAAATTCATTCTCCACTCTCCCCCACAGCCTACCTGGAGCCAAGATCTGCAGCTGTAAGGAAAATAGAGGGGCTAGTTTCTCTTATTGTTACTCGACTTTTAGCTTAGCCTATTCTTATTCTGATCCAAATTTATTATTTTCTTCATCTATGACTATGCCCTTGATCTATAAGAAAGAATTAGGTTAAAATGGGTTGTGCAGTGTGATTCCATTTTAAGAAAAATAATATATGAGTCTGTTTGCCATTAGTAAAGATAAAGGTGAATATAAATCAGTATGCCTATAGTAGCTGTTACTGTATGATTGAATTAACAGTAAACTTTATTTCTCTGAATATTTGTAATAAGTATGTGTTACTTTTATAAACAGGAAAATAAATTATTTTAAAACAGAGAGATAACTTTAACTAGAAAAAGAATGTGAAATGGCTCAAGGATCTGAATTTGAGTCCATTTACATACAAAAAGGGTCTTTTGGCTACTTGGACCCTTAAACAGTTAGCTCATGGCAAGAGGAGATGATTCAATGAAGGTATATTTACTTGGTCTCCCTAGATTTTGCATCATTTCTCTTAATTAACTCCATAATGCTAAGAATGATTCTGATCCTAACTTGCCATCTTCACCACTGGTGCTAATACGTTTAACAAAGGGTCCTTGATGGTTCGTAAACTGCAATCATCATTGTGTGCTTGTCTGCTAGTGGTTCAAACCAGTTGACCTTAGTCCTAAGAACTTTTAAAATAACCAGCAAAAGCTCTTTTTTCTTCTTCTTCTTCTTTTTCTTTAGCTGTAGGCCAATGTTCTGTGTCCTTCTATCTTTTGACATTATGAATGATGTCCTTCCCTTAGTCGCACAGTTACCTTGAAGATATTAATAGATCAAGTTCAGATCCCTCTGAGGGAGCCCTTCAGTTTGCACTTTTCAAGCTCAGTGTTTTGTATCCTGCAAACCTCCTTTTGTAAGATATTTATTCTGGCAAAAATGTTCTGTATTAGGAAACTTTTTTGTTATATTCTTCTTACCCACTGTGAATAGAAAACAAACAACAAAAAAATGGAAGGAAATGAAAAAAAAAACAAACACAGAATTAGGTATGCCAGGAGTATTTTAATGTTCATGTGGTCATCTTAGCTTATTGCATAATTTCTCCCCCTCTCTTATTTATCTTGTTTTTTTCTTTGGAAATGAGATTGGCTTGTTTCTCCTGGTATACCTAAATCATATTTTTAATAGGCTCTCTCACTTTTCTCAGACATGTCATTCTTCAAATGTTTTATTTACCTGAAATCTTGGTATAATTCTATGTTTTGCTAAATTGCAGTCACATCAGACTGAATCTTACTGTATAAACATATTTTGTGACAAAGAAAAAAAGGACACAGCATATGTTCTTTCTTATTTCAGGTCACTAGTGTAAAAATGTAACCAAAAATAGGGTCTGGCTGCTCACTGTTCAAAAGCCATAAAGAGGCCAGGTTGGTGGAGAGAAAAGTTTGCTTTATTTTGGATGTCAGCAACCAGAGGAAGAGAGTAGTCTTTCTAAAGCCTGACTCTCCCACTGACTGATAATCATGGGGCAAAAGTTTTTTACAATCATAGAGGGGGGCTGCATGCCAGAAACAGTTCAATTAATTCTGATAGTCATCTTGAAATTGGTCACCAGTAGCTGAGCGACTTCACTTTCACTTTTCACTTTCATGCATTGGAGAAGGAAATGGCAATCCAATCCAGTGTTTTTGCCTGGAGAATCCCAGGGACAGGGGAACCTGGTGGGCTGCTGTCTATGGGGTCGCACAGAGTCAGACACGACTGAAGTGACTTAGCAGCAGCAGCAGTAATCTTGATTGTTTTAAGTACAGTTAATTTTCAATTCCAGGGTGGCTTTGTTTCCATATCTTGAGGCCAGTTTTCAGAATCATGGCAGAATACTTCATGGCTATAATCTGGTCATCAAGACTTCTTCCACCCTCTGGTGGGGTTTTCAGCATCTACAAGATAGTTTACAATAATGACTCAGAATATGATCAATATAGCCCTTGAGAAGGAACTAAATGTCCTTGACCATGCTTAATGACTGAACTATTATTATTTTCTCTCCTTTGACTGTTTTCCTTTGTTTCTTCATATTCTCACTTCTCTAATTAAGCTTATTCTTTGGCTAAAGTTTTTCCACAAACAAAAGGCAGGCTGAGGATACAGGGGGCAAGGTCCATGGGGTCCTGCTCTGTTTCAAAACTGTATGTGTGGGCTACAATGAAACTGAAATCTCTTCCTTCTTTTCAACTCATTCTGTTAGACTGAGATCCTATTGTATATGATAAAAATATACCTGTTAATCCACTAAATGTTTAGGGTTTTATGTTTAGATTTACACTATTTTTAGAAAATTTAATTTATTCAATGTTAGGACACACATGCATGTGTGATAAGTCACTTCAATCATGTCCAACTCTTTGTGACCCCATGGACTGTAGCCCACCAAGTTCCTCTGTCCAGGGGATACTCTAGGCAAGGATACTGGAATGGGTTGACATGCCCTCCTCCAGGGGATCTTCCCAACCCAGGGATCAAATTTTTGTCTCTCATGTGTCCTGAATTGGCAGGTAGGTTCTTTAACACTAGTGTCACCTTGGAAGCCCCATATTCCTTACATTTAGTCAATTATTCAGCAAGTATTCAGTGCGTGTGTGCATGTGTGTGTTTGTGTATGTATATGTGTGTGTTGGGGGTATATTCAGTGTTTACAGTAACCCTCTGAGTAGGAGATACTTTTTCCCTTGCTTGAATGATAAGGCAACTGGAGATAAAATGCTTACCTTAACTGAAGTGGGTATTAACATCCACTGTAATTTACATTTCACTACGTTTGCAGACTACTATTTGTCAATATAGACTTCCCAGGTGGCAGTTTTCGTTCATTCCTGTAGAAAATATTTTATTATTTTTTTCAAAGCAATGGTGTAAAATTTGCTAATGATACTAAAATCTACTGCCTTATTTGTTTTTCTGTATGTCACCAGACAGCACATAGCTCATTGATTTCAAATTTAATATATAAAACATACTATTTTATAAATATTTATAAAATAATATTCTGTTTTATTTATAAAAAAGAATATTTATAAAAATATTCTTATATATTTATAAGAGTTTATAAAATAAACT